>JAUMHM010000005.1:21380462-21421273 GCA_032362435.1 Melikaiella ostensackeni | reverse complement strand
CCCCCTCCCCCCTTCGATTGTAACGTAGCCGTTGACTAAACACGGATTACACGCTTATTGTGTATTTTTTCGCGTTTCTAATGAGTTTAGTTGCCAATATGCTTACGTGATCAAAAAAGATTTTCTACAAAAAGAGATGAATTTTCAATCCAAAAAGACGAATTTTCAACAAAAATAAAGTAACCCTTAACCAAACAGTTACAGTAACAACGAAATAAATGAATTTTCAAGACCAAAAGACGAATTTTTTCGAAGACAGTTAAATTTTCAACAAAGAAGTTAATTTGTAACCAAGAAAGATGAATTTTCAACCAAGGAAAATGACTTTTATACCATAGAAGATGAATTTTGAATCCAAAAGGACGAGTTTTCAAACACAAGAGATTAAAATTCAAGCAAAAACAATCAAATTTTCAACCAAATAGTTGAATTTTGAAGCCAAAAAGACGCATGTATCAGAAGACAGTTGAGTATTCAAACAGAAAAGTTACATTTTCAATAAAATGTTCATTTTCAACTAAGAAAGGTAGAAAATAGTTTAATTTTCAACTAAAAACCATAAGTTTTCAAAGAAAAATGGAATAGGGAAATTCTCAGTTTAAGAAATCACCTTTAAAAAAAAACGAATTTTTATCCATTTGAGTACAACGAAGAAAAACAAATTTTTAACCAAGTAGTTGAATTCTCAACTAAAAAAGATAAGTTTTCAACTAAAAATGTGAATGTTGAATTTTGAGTTAGAAAATTAATTTCAAGGAAAAAAATTTCAGTTGTTGAATCCTTAACCAAGTAGATAAATTTTCAACAAATAAGATTAATTTTGTACAAAAGACGAATTTTCAACAACATACATGAATTTTCTACCAAACAGTGGAATTTTCAACTTATGAAGGATAAAATTTTAACCAACAATGGAATAGATAAAAAAAGACGAATTTTCAACAAAATAGTTGAATTTTCAGTCAAAGAGATGATGTTTCAACTAAAATGATGAATTATCAACAAAGATAAAAGAATGAAACGAATCTTCAACACAATAGTTAAATTTTCAACCAAATAGATGAATCTTAGACCTAAAAAATGAGTTTTCAACAAAGTAATTCAACTTTCAACGAAGTAGTTGATTTTTCCACCAAAAAAGATGAATCCCCAACGAAACATGTAATACTTAATATTTCAACCGAACGAGATTTGAATTTGAAATCAAGCACAGTTGAATTCGACCAAAAAAGACTAATTTTCAAAAATAATTGTTGAATCCTCAACCAAACCAAATGATTTTTCAATCAAAAAGTTGCATTTTTAACCAAAAAGAATGATTTTTCAACCAAGAAGATTAACTTTCCACCAAAAAAGTAGATTTTTCAACCAAATACATGAATTTTCATCCAAATAGTGAAATTTTCAGATGAAAAAGGTAAATTTTCAACCAGATAAATGAATTTTTAACTAAAAAATATAAATTTTTAACCCAAAATGAAACGAATTTTCTACACAATAGTTGAATTTTCAACGAAAAAGATGAATCTTGAGCCAAAAAAACGATTTTCTAAAAAAGTAGTTCAACTTCCAATCAAGTAGTTGATTTTTCAACCAAAAAAGATGTATTCGCAACGAAGCATGTAATAGTTAAGATTTCAACCAAACAAGATTTTTATGAAAAATGAAACACAATTGAATTCAAACAAAAAAGGCCAATCTTTGATAAAATAGTCAAATCCTCAACCAAAATAGATTAATTTTCAAGCAAACAGTTGCATTTTTAACCAAAAGGAATGATTTTTGAACCAAGAAGATTAACTTTCTACCAAAAAATACGATTTTTCAACCAAGTGCATGAATTTTCATCCAAGTAGTTTAATTTTCGGATTAAAAAGATAAATTTTCAACCAGAAATGGAATAGTTAAATTTTTCATTTAAAAAATTAGTATTCAACCGAAAGTAAAACGAATTCTCAACAAAATACATGAATCTTAAACCTAATATAGATTAATAATAAAATAAGAAACATCATTTCTCAACCAAAAATGGAATAGTTACCTTTTAAGTTAAAAAAATTAATTCTCAACCAAAAAAAGCAAATTTTCAACAAAAGACTTGAACATCCAACCAAATAGTTAAATTTTCAAGCGAGAAGAAGACTTTTTAACCAAGAAGAATAGTTCTCTACCAAATTAACAATTATCAATAAAATACATGAATTTTCAACCAAATAGTTGGTTACTTCAAATCACTTCAAATCTCTACAATTCGTTGAAATCCAATAAAAGCTCTGGAAAACCCCGTGAAATTCCATGAAATCTGAAGATATTTCCTGAAACGCTGGAAAATTTATAAGAATACCTTGAAAGTTTCTAAAATCCCTTAAAATCCTTCAAATCTTTACAAATTCCTTGACATTTTTTAAATCTCTTAGGATTATTTGAAATACCCTAAAATATTTTAAATCCTTTGAAATCTTTTGAAATTCTTTGATATTTTTTAAAGCCCTCGAGAATTCCTCGGAATCTTTTAAAACACCTTTAAATTCTGTGAAATATTGTGAAATCCTTCAATGTCACATCAGATTCTTAAAATCTATTGATGAGAATGTGTACCTCAAAGCCTATACAGTGCTTTGAGAAATTTAATCTTTACCTATACCTAATTACGTAGAAAATTCTAAATATGAAGATGCATAGATAAACTGGGATCTAAAAGAGATGGTTTTGCTAAATTTTCTTTTAAATCTGCACGTTTAATAAAATAAACAATTGGGAAAGCATTCCTAGTGCAAGGAATAGATATCTGAGCGCGAAGCGCGAGATCCGGCAGATGCGCGCCCAAGGCGCGCTTAAACTTGCGAGCCGCGCCCGTTCCGCACGATGAGAATGTGCGCCTCAAAACCTGAGCTTTGAGAAATTTAATCTTTACCCTATACTTAATTACGTAGAAAATTCAAAATATGATGATGCATAGATAAACTGGGAGCTAATAGAGATGGTTTTGCTAAATTTTCTTTTAAATCTGCATAATTATTAAAATAAACAATTGGGAAAGCATTCCAAGTTCACGGAATAAATATCTGAGCGCGGAACGCGAGATCCGGCAGACGCGCTCCCTAAGCGCGCTCAAACTTACGAGCCGCGCGCGCACTGCGCGGTGTGGGTGTGCCCGCGTGGCAGGCAGATTTTTAGGTATATACACTGTTGAAAATTTCTGTTGTAATTTCACAATAAATGTATAATGGAAGTTTATTACGAAAATGTTATGTAATTTCACAATACATGTTTCGTGCACCGAATTATGAGAAAAATGAAAGTTTTCTGCATACATGGTTTGCATTGTATTATTATTAAAAATTGAAAATCGCTGGTCTTAGCGTTTGATCATACATAAATCAAGAATTCATTAAGTATGATTTATAGGTGAACAATACCCAGAAATGCATTCTAAGGATGAAAGTTTCGTACATGATAAATTGTTTTTAAGTTAGATATGTTAATTTATTCAATTTCTCAATGATTTTTCCACTAATCAATATTTTGTTACAATCAGCATATTTGGCAAATGGTATTTTAGAATTTTTTCATTCAAGTTACTTCAGTAATAATTCATCAAATGTTTAAACTAAATTTGAAAGAAAAATCTTTATAAAACTTAAACTCCAATAAAGTCCTTTCGTGTGATAGTATAGAAAATATGTTTCCAAAAATCTGTGTAAGAGGCTCTTTAGAGACAGTTATGTCAACAAGTGAAAATATTTTCTCGTTTTAAAGACTTTTTCTGAGATATACTATTACACGAAAGGACTTAATCAGAATTTATGTTTTTTAAAGATTTTTCTTTCAAATTTAACAAACTTAGACATTAAGCCATAGACCTTGTTTCCGTTCCGCAAAGGTTCAGTTCTTGTTCGACTCTACAAATTTAAACTATATTTAAAACAAAATCTATTTGGAAATTTCAATACTTGTATTGTAATTTTACAATAAATTTATTGCAATATTACTTTACAATACGGCGCTTGTGATTTTACATTACAATTTGTATTGTAAAGTATTGTAAAATCACAAACATTAAAACAGCGTAAATATCTTCACTAGAAGAAATTACAAAATACAAAAAATCCGATGATTCTTTTGAAAATTTCTCAACGAGGAAGTGACTCGCCTCCACTATAACAATGTCCCAAACTTTTTGAAATCGAGAAGCCATTCAATTCTGAGTCGGACTTCAGCCGATTGTTTCCTATACACAGCACATTAACTTTTATGAGGTACATATTGAGCGATCGCATCACCGTTAAAGCAAATACCTCCATACGCTTGGCAAATGCATCGAAAAGTTACAAACTTTTGTAGGTGTATCGCACCGTGCCTTGTTTTTAAGTAAACTCAATAAATCTCTAAGATCGCTGAGAAAGTCATTAAAATTTATTTTCCATCGCTTCTATATGTTCACGAGAGAAGCATTGCCTGACTCTTCGGGAGCTCAATGATATCAATAGAAGTTGATAAAATATAATCGGAATGTTTTCGCTCATGACCTATAAATCTCAGACTTGTTATTGATTTTCTTTTCTTTGAAAGTGATATACTAATATTGGTTAATTGAAATCGTTGTTATGCTCATTAGCGAGCATAATATACATTTAAAAAATGTTGATTGTGCCTTAATCGGTATTGCTTACAATTCAAAAATTGATTTTTTTATGATGAAAGTTATCAAAGAGGTCAAAGAGAACAAGAGTGCTCATATAATTGCATTAATCTTTATTCGTTTACTTTTGTGAATTCCTTTTCATTAATTGTCAAAATGTTTTGAAATATACATCACATTCGATCGTAAGGAACAAAATAAAAGTAACTGCAGTTATGTATATATGTACAATTTCATAGAAATTGATATTTTTAATATGCACCTTTGATCCCTGATTGAATAATTTAAGATTGAATTATTCAAAAGTGAGCAATTTATATTTTAAAGTCTTTAAAATTGAACCTTATCCAAATTAAAGACTTGATGGTTTGATAATTTTTAATTTTTGATGTTCCAAAGATGGAATAATTTGAGGTAGAAACTCTATAAATTTTCATTATCGATTATGATAATGTAACTATTCGTCCGCTTGGACATATGGAATTTTTCAAGGCTTCTTGTTCGATCACCAAAGTTAAGCACATGTTGGCTCGGTTATATTCGGATGGAGGCCATCGTACTAAGGGGAGTGTTATTTTATCAGCTTTAAAATTCCCTCTCGAACTATTACTAATACTAATAGAAAATAGTGATGACATAGTTATAGCATTGAATCGCATTGTAGTAAATTGATAAAAATATTCCGAACATTCCGAAATGTCGGAAAATTTTTTATGTAATAAAAAGCAGAATAAAATTTGAAACCAGTGTCGATACCTTTCTAACAAAGTTTAAGATTTGGACCTTATTCAATTTGTGAATACCAACATTATAGTGTAAAAGTTTCTTATGGAAAATTCCAATAAATGTATTGAAAGTTTATTTCCGAAAAGTACGAGGTATAACGTTACAAATATATCACAATATTTTAGTTTTAAAATATTGGTATTATAAAGTTACCACAAATGTACTGCAATTTTACAATAACTCAGTGTCCCGCGTTACAATAAATGCATTGTAATGTTACATCACATGTATTGCAATTTTACAGTTACAAATATGTTATAATATTCACGTTACAATTCCGTGATTGCAATTTTGCCTAGCATTCATATTTTAAGAATTATGTTAAATCCCGAATATTTTTAACAGTGCAATTAATACTAATAAATATAAAATATAAAATATTATTACAAATACTACATTTTTTGAAGATTGTATCAGCTGCCCTTTTCAATATTTAAAAATTTTTATTTTTTCCTTTGAGTAAACATTTTTCTGAATTCACTATGCAAATTTTCGGAAATTTTTTGCACTATATGTGTAGTAGGGAAATTTTTGAAAAATGGCAGACATGCAAAATACATTTCCGAGCATAATCAAGCATTTTTCTAAAGCAACCTACGATTGGACCCCCCCCCCTTGTTTTTCCATTTTTCCTTGAACTGTTGTTAAAAAAAATTATGCTAAGATTACACTTTAATGGATTAAAAAGTCATCTAAAAAATAAATTTTTATTCAACAACATTAGGTCCGTTATTGATGAGCGTTGCCAGATTTCAGACTCAAAGAAAATAATGCAGTTAGGAACATTTCACTCCGAGTTTCGCGCTGATAATAATTTTGAACATCTGACAAGGAGATGGTCAGAGATGGGATTTTTGAAAAATCGCATTCTCATGTAAAATTTTGTAAATATAACATTATTAACACTTGTTTTTAATACGCAATTCTTGTTTTTCTTGAATTTTTAACAGTTGAAAATTAAATTTTCAACAACTGAATTTTGAATTGTTGAAGATTCAACTGTTCAAGATACAACTGTGAAAAATACAACTGCTGTAATTTCAATTTTTTGCACTTTTTAATTTTCTTCAATTTTCAACAGTTGTGAATTCCAGAAAAAAAGCGAAGATTTGACTGCTGAAAATTCAATTTTTAATTTACTTCAACTTTTAACTGTTTGTAATTTAAATTTAAATTTTCTTCAATTTCCAACAACTAAAAATTAAAGAAAAAAGGGAGTTTCGAAAGAAAATTGAATTTTGAATTGTAGAAGATTCAACTGCTGCAACCTTAACTCTTGAAAACCAACAAATTTCAACTGATATTAAATTTTCAACAGTTTAAAATTCACGAAACAAGCGAAGATTTAACTGTTGAAAATTCAATTTTCTTCAACTCTTACCAATTTTTTTGAATTTTTAACTGTTGAGATTGAAAAAATATTGAAAATGGCAGAGATTTGTAATTCTAACTGTTAAAGATACAACTGTTGTAATTTCATCTGTTGAAATTCCAATTTTCTTCAATGTCCAAATTTCTGAAATTTTCAACAGTTTAAAATTAAGAAAAAATTGAGTTTTGAAAGAAAATTGAATTTTGAATTTAGAAAAATTAAACAATATAGAAAACTGAAAAAAATAGAGAATTGAATTTTCCACAACTGAATTTTGAATTGTTGAGGATTCAACTGTTCAAGATGCAACTGTAAAAAATTCAATTTTTTGCAATTTTTAATTTTATTTTATTTTCAACTGTTGAGAATTCCAGAAAAAGCGAAGATTTAACTGTTGAAAATTCATATTTCAATTTACTTCAACCTTGAACTGTTTATAAGTCAATTTTCTTCAATTTTCAAGAACTAAAAATTAAATAAAAAAGCGAATTTCGAAAGAAAATTGAATTGTAGAAGATTCAACTGTTGCAATTCCAACTCTTGAAAAAACAACAGTTGAAATTTCAATCTTCTGCAATTCGCAACAATTAAAAATTCAAGGAAAAGGCGAAGAAATAACTGTAGAAAATTCAATTTTCAATTTTCTTCCATTTTTAACAGTTGAAAACAGTTTTCTTTAAAAATTAGATTTTTCTAGAATTTTAAACAGTTTAAAATTGAAGAAAATTGAAAATTTAATTTTGAACAGTTGAAACATCGGTTTTTTAATTTTCAACTGTTGAAAATTGCAGAAAATTGAACGTTGAAAAAAATTGAATTTTAACAGATGAAATTACAACAGATGTATCTTCAACAGTTAAAATTACAATTCTCTGTCATTTTCAATTTCCTTCCATTCTCAACAGTTGTAAATTCAACACAATTGTTAAGAATTAAAGAAAATTTAATTTCCAATATTTGAATCTTCGCTTTTTTCTTGAACTTTCAACTGTTGAAAATTTAAAAAAAATGAACATTGGAGAAAATTGGAATTTCAACAGTTGAGATTACTATATGTACAACTTACTGTATGTTTATTACTATATGTTCAACTGCTGAAAATTGAATTTTCTTCAATTTTCATTCAATATTAAATTTTTTCTTGAACTCTCAACTATTGAAAAGTGAAGAAAATTAAAAATTTCATTTTAAGCAATTGGAAATTCAAAAGTTGTCTCTTTAACAGTTGAATCTTCAACAATTGAAAATTCAATAGCTGAAATTTCAATTGTCTGCCATTTTCAATTAGCCTCCATTTTTAACTGTTGAATATTTTAAAAAAAAGGAGATTCAACTGTTAAAATTTCAAATTTTAATTTTCTTCAATTTTCAACAGTTGAATTTTAAAAGTTTAAAATTCATTTTACAATTTTTTTCAATTTTCAAAAGTTAAAAATTTCAAAAATCGAGTTTATAAAGAAAATTGAATTTTCAATTGTTAAAAATAGAAGAAAATTGAAAATTAATTTTCCAACAGTTGAATCTTCGCTTTTTCATTGAATTCTCAACTGTCGAAATATGAAGAAAACAGTTAAATCTGAAAATTTAAAATTGAATTCTTAACAGTTAGAAGTTCAACTATTTGAAATTCAACCGCTGAAAATTGAAATATCTTCAATTTTCATTCAAAATTCCCTTTTTTCTTGAATCCTCAACTGTTGAAAATGAAGAAAATTAAAAACTGAATTTTACGTAGTTGAAAATTCAACTGTTGAAGATGAAAGTTGAAGAAAATTAAATTTTCTACAGATTAAATAAAATTTTCTTCGACTGTCAACAGTTGAGAGTTCGAGAAAATTGAAGATTGCAGAAAATTGGAATTTCAACAGTTAAAATTACAACAGTTGTATCTTCAATAGTTGTATCTTCAACAGTTAAATCTTCAGCAATTGAAAATTCAGCAGTTGAAGTTTCAATTCTCTGCAATTTTCAATTTTATTCCATTTCCAACAGTTGAAAATTCAAGGAAAAAGCGAAGATTCAACTGTTGAAATTTCAAATTTAAATTTTTTTCAATTTTCAACAGTTGAATTTTAACTGTTTAAGATTCATTTTACAATTTTCTTTAATTTTCAACCGCTAAAAAATCGAGTTTTAAAAGGAAATTTATTTTTCAATTGTTAAAAATTAAAGAAAATTGAAAATTGAATTTCCAGCAGTTAACTCCTTGCTTCTTTCTTGAATTTTCAACTGTTGAAGATTTTTAAAAATTGAACATTGCAGAAAATTGGAATTTCAACAGTTGAGATTACAATAGCTTAATTTTCAACAGTTGTATCTTTAACAGTAAAATCTTCAACAATATTGAAAATTGAACTGTTGAAAATTGAATTTTCTTTCAAATTTTAATTTTTCATTGAATTCTCATCTGTTGAAATTTTAAGAAAACAGCTAACTCTGAAAATTGAAAATTGAATTCTCAACAGTTTGAAATTCAACTATTTGAAATTTAACTGCTGAAAATTGAATTTTCTTCAATTTTCATTTAAAATTCGCCTTTTTCTTAAATTCTCAACTGTTGAGAAGTGAAGAAAATTAAAAATTGAATTCAAGATACAACTGTGAAAAGTTCAACTGTTGTCATTTTATTTTTTCTTTGCAATTCTTAATTTTCTTCAATTTTCAACAGTTGAGAATTTCAGAAAAAAGTGAAAATTTAACTGTTGAAAAATCAATGTTTAATTTACTTCAGCTTTCAACTGTTTATAATTCAATTTTCAATTTTTTTCAATTGTCAACATTCATTTTTCCTTGAATTTTCAACAGTTGAAAATTCAAGGAAAAAGCGAAGAGTTAACTGCCGAAAATTCAATTTGCAATTTTCTTCAATTTTTAACAGTTGAAAATTATATTTTCTTTCAAAATTCGATTTTTCTCGAATTACAAACAGTTTAAAGTTGAAGAAAATTGAAAATGCAATTTTCAACAGCTGAATCGTCGCTTTCTTTACATTTTCAACTGTTAAAAATTTCAGAAAATTGAACATTCAAGAAAATTAGAATTTCTACAGTTGAAAATACAACAGTTGTATCTTCAACAGTTGAATCTTCGACAATTGGAAGTTCAATAGTTGAAGTTTCACTTCTCCGCCATTTTCAATTTTGTTCTATTTTAAATAGTTGAACATTCAAGAAAAAAGTGAGTTTTGGATGAAAATTGAAAAAAATTTAATTTTTAACAGTTGAATTTGAATTGTTTAATATTCATGTTACAATTTTATTCAATTTTCAACAGTTAAAATCTCGAAAAAAATCAAGCTTTGAAAGAAAGTTGAAGTTTTAATTGTTAAAAGTTTAAGAAAATTGAAAATTGAAATTTCAACAGTTTAATTTTCACCAGCTGAGATTACAATAGTTGAATTTTCAACTGTTGAAATTTGAAAAAAAAACAACTAACTCTGAAAATTGAAAATTGAATTCTCAACAGTTGGATATTCAACAGTTTGAAATTCAACTGCTGAAAATTGAATTTTCTTCAATTTCATTAAAAATTCGCTTTTTTCTTGATTTCTCAACTGTTGAAATTTGAAGAAAATTAAAAATTAAATTTTAAGCAATTGAAAATTCAACTATTAAAGTTAAAAGTTGAAGAAAATTGATTTTTCTACAGTTTAACCTTAAATTTTCTTCAACTATCTACAGTTGAAAATTCAAGAAAAAAAAACGAATTTCTTTTGATAGGAAGTGTTGAAAATGTCATATTTACATAATTTTACATCAGAATTTAATGAATAAACATTTCAATGGATAATTTTGTTGATGTTAAAAAAGTTGTTGTTTTTGAAATTGTCCAATATTTCGAGTTTATCATGCTTCACGTGAAGTTGATTAAAAGTTATATGACCAATTTGACACTTGTTTTTTTATGACATTCTGAAGAATCCTTATTTCATCATATGCAAAGTTTATTACCTACCCAAAATAAAAGATTCAGAGGAAGATCCAATCCTATATTTCTGAGGAATGCTTAATTTAAAATGGAAAAATAATAATGATTGGTGGTTGTTGGAAACGCGATAAGGCGTGTGAACCAGTTTTGCTTTCATAATATATTGCTGCAGCCTTGTTTTTATCTTAATATAAGTAAAAAGTATACTTTGTGAATTCTAAGTGGTCATGAAGACGTCATAGTGTGCGAAGTAAGTCCTCAGCGGCTCTTCAGAGACCGTCTTTACGAGAATGGCCTTGGCATTAAATAAACCCTGTGGCTGCTGGTGGGTTATCTTCGATGGCGCTTTTAAAGGGGCATTAGGCCCATTTTGGCTACTCGTCTAACCTAACCCCCACTATGGAGGCACCTCACGCCTTCGCCATATCCGACACGCGCCTTACCGCGCTATAAGCTTAAAGGCCCTGACTTTTACGATTCTGTTCAAGTGGTCATAAAACTCGAGTT
The DNA here is from genome assembly GCA_032362435.1 of Melikaiella ostensackeni. NCBI lineage: Eukaryota > Metazoa > Arthropoda > Insecta > Hymenoptera > Cynipidae > Melikaiella > Melikaiella ostensackeni. Next base: position 21,410,039 of record JAUMHM010000005.1, on the reverse strand, counting down.
TACTGCCGTCATGATTTTCAAGTAAACGGGCTGCCACCTGTCGGAGTCCCACAAAAGCGAACAATGACTGGAGACTCCTCATCGGTGGACCGGTTGATCCGCACTCAAGTGCGTTTCCACATTTTTTACGACGCCATTGTACTTTACTGGCTCTCGTCTTCTCATTTCCTCACAGTGGGTATACGATACGTGATACGATCTGGAAAAGGGAAGAAAATTGTTAAGAGGAAGGAAGTATTTCGCGGGAATTTTAATTCTGATTTAGGATAAAAAGCTGCTATGTCTTGTTAGAATGAGAGGTTTATTTCAATAATAATTACCAAAAAAAGGGAATAGGAATATTTTTTGCTCGCCTTTTTGCACATCAACTTTGTTCTGCGCTGGCCTAACCCACAGGCTAATGTAGGCTATAGCCTAGGGGCGCGCAGTGGGGCAAAACGTCAAAATTTGTTTAAAAAGAGCCTAGAGCCGAGAATTTTTAATCGGTTTCCATCTTTTTTCTGTTGAAATACTCTTAACTAAATTTAAAAGACAGTTATCAGAGTCGATTTTTAGATTTTTTCTTTATTGCACTTCTGTGTTAACAAGCAAAGTTAAAAAAAATTGTCACTTTTACAACTTTATTTTTTATTGTTTTGAAATTCTTGGTGATCGAATTGGCTTTAGGGTTCAATGAATGAATACAATTTAAATTGCTTCAGACGTTTCGGCACACGACAGTGGCCCTCTTCAGTGAACAAAATTATTACTTTGGTGAATTTAGTTCTTTGGTTGACTTTGGTAGGACAATACTCATTTAAAACATTGATTAATTAGAGACGAAGTGTGATTTGAAATTAATGAAAAATTCAGCGCGATTGAAATGGATACAAATTGTTGTGAAGGAATGATGAAAATTACAAAATGTTATAAATTATAGTTTCTTTGAATGCAACAATTGTTCTTTGGTTGAATATAGTAATTTAAAAAAAATTTATTTGACTGAATTAAAAATTAGAGCTAATGTCGAGTGGTTAAAGTTAATGTAAATTATGATAAAGAGATGGTAACAATTGTAAAGTATTATAAAATTATTTTTTTGAGTCGACAATTGTTGTTTGGTTGACTTTGGTAACTTTGTAATTTAGAACTAATGACGAGTTGTTTAATTGAATACAAATGTGACGAAGAGATGATCAAAAGTCGTAAAGTCTCAAAATTGTTTTTAAAAGATTGTAATGTATTAAAAACATTTAACAAGGATTTCAAAATATTCACAAGGTTACAAAAGTTTCAAGAGAATTAAAAAATATTTCCAAGATTTCAAAAATCTCAAAATATTCAGAAGATTTAAGGATTTAAGAATTTTTTTTATATTTTCACAAATATGTATTTAAAAGATTTAGAAGTTTTTTATATATTTCAAAAGGTTTCACAAGAATTCGAAGGATTTCAAAGATCTGAAATTATCCTAAGAGGTTTCTTTTTCTCCCCCTCCCCCCCCCCCCCAATACTTCAGAGATCTAAAATTATTACAAAAGGTCTCGAAGATTTCAAGAGAATTAACAATTATTTCAAAAATTTCAAAAATCTACGAAATAGTTCAAAGTTTTAAAGATTTCACAAAAGAACTAATGACGAGTTGCTTGATTGAACACACATGTGATGAAGAGATGATCAAAAATTATAAAGTCTCAAAAGTGTTCATAAAAGATTTTAAGGGATTAAAAAAAATTAACAAAGATTCAAAAATATTTGAAAGGTTTCAAAAATTTCAAGAGATTTCACAAATGTTTCGAAGATTTAAAAAATTCCTCAAATATTCAAACGTTTAATGATTTGAAAGCTTTCAAGATTTAACAAAAATTCTTTAAAATATTCCAAAAGTTTAAAAAGGGTTTAAAAGGCATTTCAGTAAACAATCGAAATAGACTTGGCATCAGTCAGAATCAGTACAGTGGCATCTAAGATAAAAAATTAATTCATGAACGAATTTTCAAGAAAATACATAAATTTTCGAAAAGAAAAGATAAATATTTAACCAAAAATGGAATAGTTTAATTTTCAGCTAGAAAAACAAAATTTGGAAAAAATAGTTCAATTTTCAAGCAAAGCGATGAATTTTCAACTAAAATGATGAATTTTCAGCAAAAAAGTGAATTTTTAACAAAATAATTTAACTTTCAAACAAATAGTTGAATTTGCAAAAAAAATGAATCTTCAACCAAGACTTTTCACACCAAAAAAAAAACGAATTTTCAAAAAAATATAAAAATTGTCAACCAAAGAGATGAATTTTCAACTTATATGATGAATATTTAACAAAAAAAGTTTATTTTTGACAAGTATACTTATATGATACTGATTCTGATACTGATATTGATGATATATGATACAATTATACTTATGTGATGAATGTTTAACAAAAAAATTTAATTTTAAAAAAGTAGTTGATCTTTTAACCATGTAGTTGAAAATTCAATTATTTTGGTGGAGAATACAACTATTTGGTTAAAAATTAACATTTTTTCGGAAATTTTGTCTTTTTGGCTTGAAAATTCCACAATTTCAAGAAATTTCCTCTGTTTTGGTTGAAAATGCAATTGTTTGGTTAAAAGTTGACCTGCTTTGTTGAAAAACCGTATGTTTTGGTTGATATAATTTATTTAAAAAATTAAAATATATTGATTGGTTACCATATTTTTTATTGTGCACCAGTAACGGTGGAATACAAAGTAGATTTGCTGCAAAAAAATATTTTGAATCGTAGAGTCACCAGCTTTGAAATTTGTTTATACAATTTGTTTGAAAAAATTATTCAAATATTTCATGAACTAATTTTATATTTTAGATGCCACTGTACTGATTTTGATTGATTCCGAGTTTATTTAGAATGTATGCGGAAAGATAAAAACTAAATTTGTAAAAATGACCATTTTTTAACTTTATTTGTTAACACAGAAGTGCGATGAAGAAATGGAAAATTTGGATGTTATAATTCTTTTTGGAATATACCATAATTGAGAGTTTTTCGAAAAAAAAAGATCGAGCTCGATTTAGAATTCTGGGCTCTAGGCTCTTTTGAAACAAATTTTGACACTTTGCGTAGGTGTTTGAATCTGAAAAAAAAGAAATAGCGAAGTAGAAAATTAAGTAATGCAGAAAATGTAGAAAAGTGAAATAATGTAAAAAATGTAAAATAAATCAAGAAAATGTAGAAAATTATAGAATGTTTGGGAGGAGGAATGTTGCAAAATTGAATGGAAAGGAATAGAATAATAGTCAATGATGGAAAAGAGAAGAAGTTAAAGTAGCAAAATGGGATAAAAAAGGATAGAATTCTTACAAAGCGGCATAGGGTGATGGGATTTTTAAATAAAAAAGTATAGAATTCTTGAAAGAAAAGAAATAGTGATGATGAAGCAGGATGGAAAAGGATTGATGAAAAAATCTTCCAAAGGAGGAATACGGATAAAAGTGGAAAATCTAAATGGAAAGGAATAGGTTTTTTGAAAAAAAAAACGAAATAAACTGACAGAAACTAGAAAAAAGGAACAGGATTAAAAGTAATAAAAATTAATAGAAAAGTATAGAATATTTGGAAGGAGGAATATGTTGCAAAACTGAATGGAAAGAAAAAGAATTGTGGATGATGGAAAAAGGAATGAATGAGAGTAGCAAAATGGCATAAAAAGCATATAATTCTTAAAAAGTAGTATTGGATGTAGGTGTTCAAATAGAAAAGTATAGAATCCTTGAAAAAAATAGCGAAGTAGAAAAGTCAGTAATGCAGAAAATGTAGAAAATTATAGAATGTTTGGAAGGAAGAATATGCTGCAAAACTGAATGGAAAGAAATAGAATAGATGAAAAAAGATAATAAGTTAAAGTAGCAAAAGATATGGGCTAAAAATGGATAGAATTTTTGAAAACGGAGGCATAGAATGAAGGGATAAATAGAAAAGTATAGAATTATTGAAGAAAAAAAAAAGAAATAGCGATGTAGAAAATGTAGAAAAGTATATTCTTTAAGCTTGAATCTGTGAAATTTCACTGTTTCTCAGTACCTATTTTCTCATGATTTCAATAACTGGAAATCCATTGGCATCAGTGAAGTGACTGGAATTTTCTAATGTTTGAGTGAAAGAACTGAAAATTTCAGTGACTTTTTGTGAAAAAAGGCGCCACTGAGAATCAGTGAAATTCCACTCTCCCATAATTTGAATCAGTGAAATTTCACAGAGACCCAGTGACATATGCTTCTAGCTATTTGAATAAGTGAAAATTTATTGAGAATCAGTTATTATTCACTAAAATTCCGATAGTTTTTTTACTGAATTCACAGTAAAGAAAGTTTTTAAAGTTTTAGTAAGCGTCACTGAAATTACAGTTACATTCTCTACTGAAAACCCAGTGAAATATAACTGAAAATTCAGCGAATAATTACTGATTATCAGTAAAATTTCACTGATTCAAATATTCAGAAGTACGTCTCTGATTTTCAGTGAAATTTCATTGATTCGAATTTGGAGAGCTGATTCAAGGTTATAGAGAGTATTTGGAAGAAGGAATATGTTTAAAAACTGAATGGAAAGAAATAGAATAGGTGAAAAATAAAATAAGTTAAAGTAGCAAAATGGGATAAAAAAGGATAGAATTCTTACAAGGAAGAATAGATTTTTAAATAGAAAAGTATAGAATTCTCGAAAAAAAAAGAAATAGTGATGATGAAACAGGATGAAAAAGGATAGAATGATTCAAAGGAGGAATACGGATAAAAGTTGATAAACTGAATGGAAAGTAACACGTTTTCTGAAAAGGAACGAAATAAAGTGTCAAAAACTAGAAAAAGGAATATGATGAAAAGTGATAAAAATGAATAGAAAAGTTTAAAATTGTTGAAAGGTGGAATATGTAAGTAACAAAACTGAATGGAAAGGAATAGAATACATGAAAAGGGGATTTAAGGAGCACTCCTTACAATACCTTCAGTATATTCTAACGCGATCTTTTATGTTTCGGAAATAAACTTCCAAACAGGTACACGAATTGGAAGTTTCCAACAGTTTTGAAGATTGTAGATTATAATCCCAATTTTTCGAAAACGGAACTGAAATGACAATTAATAAAATCCGAATGAAACCATAACCTCAAAAATCAGTTCCCCTCTTTCCTTCACAAAGGAACGGTCAACTTGTAACTCTTAAAAGTGAATTATCTCGCCTCCGGAAAGAGGTAGCCGGAAGGGTCGTTTCTTATTGTCCAGGACGCTGAAGCAGGTGGATAATATTCGCTAAACATTCATAATGGCGAACAGGAGAGCGGGCAAATGGCCGACCGGTCGGGAGCAGCTTATGACGGGCATTACTCGGCTCGTTATAGAATAATTTACGAGGTGCGAACCGCGGGGGCGATAATCCAACGACATTTACATCCCAATAAACACTCCGATACAGCGGCGTGCGCTAGGCGATGCAGTTGGTTCACTTTTACGACGTTTTGATTGTATGACCGTCTAATTGGACCGTAAAGCTCGAAAGGGCTCGTAAAACCGTTTACGATAACGTTGCCATCGTGCGTCAGTCTAAAGCGAGAGATCGCGACCGGTTATCTGCACGATTATTTTCGCGTTCGATTCTCTTTTCATTCATGCTCAACGCCCCTACCAGAATCTTTCCCCTACTATCGTTTCGGTCAAGTATCGTCAAGACATCAAAGATGATGGCGATATAATTCGCTAATGGCATCACTTCAGCGAGATGGTACCGGCGATGTTGGCCGTTTGGACGTCCAAATGGGTCTGCGCGGTTAGTTCCCGATGAAACTCAGAGGTGGCGATGCTCGTGCCCGAACCGGGTACCACGTCGTGACACGCGTGGCATACCGTGGTTCCCTGCGCTTTGTTGGTAGTGGGAGCCAGGTGGGGCGGGGCTTCCCAGACTATGGGCGTCGTTCTATCCTGGAACTACTTTCACCTCGCGTAGGAATACTCGAGTGTAGCGGAGCGCTACTCATGACGAATTCAATTCTGATTGGTCCTTAAGCATAACCTCCCCCTTGACACCCCGTATCTTCCCCGACGACGCTTCGCGATCTCCCTTCTTCGAAACGAGCTCCCTTGTCCCCCCTTTCACTCTCGCACATTTAGTCATCCTATTGTATCTCTCTCTGAAGTTTTGCTTTCTTCCCTCTTTCTCTCATTCTGTCCTTCTTTCCTTCGCTCCCACCGTCTTATCTGCCCACGGTACGGCGTGCGGGTACGAATTTAATCCAGCGGCACGTCGTTGAGTTACTAGAGCGCACTACAGGGGGCGCTGAAGTGGAGAGAGACGGAATGACAACCAAGAGCGAGAGAGGAAGTGGGAAGGGCACGAGTGCAAGGGAGAGAGGACTGATTCGATGAGAGAGGGAGGAATATATTTCGTTTGCGTGTGTAGACTCGTGTGGGAGAGAGAGAAAACATAAGGGGAGAATGGAGAGTGGGAGTGAGAAGACGGTTGTCGCCGGAAGAGGGGTAAGGCACGTGAGAGACAAAGAGGGCATTGAGTGTGCTCTCTTGGTTGGATCTCGGAGGAAGAGTGAGTGAAATAGAGCCAAAGAGAGGGAGCGCGCGCGCGAGGGTGCTGGTGAAAGAGAGATGGAGAAAGAGAAAGACAGAGTGGGAGAGAGCGAGTGAACAAGAGACGGTCGGACGGACGGACGATCGTACAGAGTGGCGGTACACGGGGCGCGAGAAAAGCAGTAGTGTGCCGTGGACCACCGCACTGACATACCGTGGTTCGTTACGATCCCTTTCGTACGTTCGTACTGCTCAGTCATAAGCGATTCACATTTCCACGAGTGCAAGTGCAGTGCAGAACGGAGATCATACGGAACGACCCTAAATAGGCGCTTGCCGATAGTAGGGTCGTGTTTAGGTGCTTGAAGGAGGTCGGGTCGCGTGCCGACCGGCCACCACGTCGCGCGGGAGACCCAAAGCAGTTTTATAGCCCGTCTTATTACCCGGTTTATTGCGTCGTAACAGTTTAACGATCATCGCTTCAGAGTGCCAGTCCTCCCAACTGTTCGCGGTAACCATAACATAACAAGGCCATAAACCCAAGCCATGAGTCCCATTCTGAATTACGCTCCATCGGTCTATTGACATTGACACTGGTCCCGCCAATGACTTTTATGGCCTCTTAAACGGTTTAATGCACCTTCGCCGTCCCTTCTTAGTCCGGTACCTGCTACCATTCTTGGTCCTTAGCGCCTTCTTAGCGGGTATTCCCGGTTTGACCTTCTGCGTTCTTCGAGAACAGGTGAAGTGAAGCGGTCAAGTTATTCATAAAGCCCCCTCCGGCACGGACTAGCAAGACCCGGCTAGCCGCGCACGATCCTACCCAACACTTGTTTTCCAGAGTGGTGTTTCAGTGCAAGTGATCCAAGATACCAGGAATAATGAACTCTTACTTCGAGCAGAGTGCGGGTGGCTTCTACGGGAGCCATCATCACCAGGCAGGGGCAGCGGGTCAACATCACGATCCAGCAACAGCAGCATACCGGAGTTTCCCTCTCGGACTTGGGATGTCACCCTACGCTTCAAGCCAACATCATCATCACACGTCCTCGTCCCTTGGGATTCATCCTGGTAGCGGTACCAATACGAGGCCCCCTCAGGACTCACCCTACGATGCCAGTGTTGCAACAGCATGCAAACTATATTCCTCCACACCTGAAGCCACCGGTCACACAACTTCATCATATTCCTCTTCAGCATCAAAAGACTGCAAACAACAGGAGCAGGCCGCTGCCCATCAGAACGGTTATGCTGCTGTTATGGCAGCCGCAGCGGTCAAGGACGTTTGGCAGTCGGCGACCTCGGCCGCTAATAGCCAGTCCAATTCGGTCGTTCGTCCTTCCGCATGCACCCCCGAAGGTACGAGAGTTGGCAGCTACGGTGGCCTCGTTGGTGGTGATCCGGCTTCGAGTCCCGGGAACAACGGATCCTCGAGGTCCCTCACATCCTCCTGGAACACCTGCAGCCTCAACTCGGCCGCGAGTCAACCGGTGGCCACACAACTCCATCAACAACCCGCCGCCAACCATACCTTCTACCCCTGGATGGCTATAGCAGGTGAGTTTACATTCATAAGCGCGCCGATTATCATAACAGCCGGGATGAAATATAGCAGCGCGACGTTTAGGGGAGAGCACGTGGTCGGGAAGGCGAGTTTGCGTTCTACTCAGCTTCTCGCTGGTATGTGCCATTCATGGATGTATTCCTAGATCCCATATCCTCTATGTGCGGAAATGTTCACATATTCATCCAAGTACCTCTAAAGTTTAGAGGTACTTCGATGAATGCCCAGAGAGATTCTTTAATCTAGAGATCCTTGAATGAATATAAAAATATCTGAACAGATTCCTGGCGAACATTCACTACCAGACGATGACGGTGGTGATTTTGTTACTGCGCCATTCGCGAGGCGATTGAAATATTACACGTCTGTCGTATAGCGAATTTATTGGCGAGTCGCACTCAAAAAATGTTCACCTCGAACGAATGAATGGACTTCGCATATCTGGCAATAACTAATTTCAACGTGCCAAACGATACATCAATTCTGCGCTAATAGCATGCTGGAACACGATTTCTGAATTCTAGGGAGCCAATTTTTCTTCATCTAAACAAGAGAGCTATTTTCCAGATGTGTAAAAAGTTATTGCATGTGGGGGTAAAGAGTTTGGCAGTTTTCTCTCGTTAGATAGAAGTCTATATAAGCCAATTTGATTATAAACTACCAAGAAGAGTTGTACAGATACTTTACTAAAAAAAGTTAAGGGTTAGATATATTTCCTAGAAGAAATTAGATTTGACACCTACCAAGAACAGCTCTACAGAAAATTAAAAAATATCTTAAGGGATTTTATTCTTCCCTAAAAGATGTACTTTATTATAAGCACTGGTAGACGCAAATTTTGTACCTACTAGATAACATCTTATACTATAAATAACTTCTGTACCGATAATTTATTACAATCCTGATGGTATCATATACATCACCCATTTTACAGAAAGCATGTTTACAACTAGAGTTGATGATTCCCCAATGTCTAATGCCCTCGAAATTGGTGATTGAGAATCCTAGAGGTTCGGCACCTTTCCGATAGATAGCAGCTCTAGACACCAATTCGGTAACTCTAAATTTCATCAAAGGACCACGCATGATTCATCCTTTAGCTTTCAAGAACCAGATCCCATTCCTATCCCTTTTCTCGTCCTAGACACACCTGCTTGTACTGAATTCCGTTTAAGGCTCTTTATCTTGTAGAAAAATCAGAGACGGTCGGTGGAGCAAAAGCAAAGTCACAGCGGCGATAAGAGAATAATGCATTTTTGTTCGGTCACGCCTTAGTGCGTATTCTTTCATTACTTGCACCTTAGATCTCCGCGCACGTGAGGTAGAAGTCAATCCTACGTGGATAGGGACAAGTTAAACGAACGCATGATAGAATGGAGTCAAGTGCGTGTAAAATCGGTGGGTACATGAATATAATGGGAAGCCCTCCGATTGGGGTTCAAGTGCTTTCCCCGTTAGATTCACCCCTCCGGAACCCGAATTCCGGTAGTCAGCTGTTTTCAGTGTTGACTCGGTCCCTCTCGCCGAAACACCCATAACACACTTCGCCCATAGATATATAATCACGGGTCTGCGAGGTCTCTACTCTCTTCTGTCTCCCTTCTACATATTCAACCTCTTCTCTCGCTCAGCTGGTTCTGGCTCATCAGTCGATTCGTCTTCGTTTTCTTTTCTTCCTTTAGTCTTCATCTATCTTCTTTCCTCGCTTCTTTCATCTTCCTCTTCATCTTCATCTTCAGCTTTTTCTCGCTCTCTGAAGTCCGGTTCAAGCTCTAACGAGGCTTTTTTCTACTCTTTGCACCCACATATTTTCTCTTTCTCTTCTGCAATCACTCTCTCCCTGTGCACTTGAGGAAACTTTAGTTTATCGAGTGGTGCCACCTTCCGTAAAGAGAACAGTTTGTAAACAAAGGGATACGGCTAAAATTGCCAAATAGGATCAATTTTCAGGGTTCTGAAAGGGGAACCTTCATTAAAAACTCTTATTGGGACAATCAGAAACATAGTATTATCCTTAATGATCGTAGGCAGACTTGTAGGAACGAGAGAAGGCGATGGATCGACCCGCGTGCTCGTAGAACAGGTTATACATACTTAAACGCTTCGAAAGTCATTGACTCAATTCCAGAACTTGTACTCCGCGAACACGATATCATTTGCTTCTAATAACTTCTCAGATATGTCTGTATAATAAACGTAATCGTGTCGTTGCGATCGAAACAAATCAATATTTACTACACTATTTACTACACGATGTTTGTCGCCACTCCTAGAGTCATAGATTATATCCTCCCTTGAGCAGTCACGCGAATGCATCTCTTCGGCAGTGGTTTAGTTAGGGTTAGATGTTTAAAATGTTAGAGAGTGTTCAAGAGACAATATAAAGAGACGATATATAAGGACACTATAAGAATCTATGAGCAAAGCTATTCGTTTCCCAAAGTTTGTATCCCTAACAAAGCTTCCTTGCTTCTCCAGATGCGCAGAATATTTATCGTTCTTCATTGAGGGGTGGGTCGTGTCTATAGGGTAATTAGAGGGCGTGAAGAGTTGTGGCTCGCTATCTGAAAACCCTTGGTTCCTCACCCTCGGAAAGTGCCTCGTTATGCGTAAGGACTCTTGAGTTTACCTTTTTAAAAGCACATTAAGAGCGAAACGATAAACCGACTTGAAATGAATGTTATTTGCGATAATATACCAATATCTATGCTCACCAACGTTTCTACTCTTCCGTCGCTTTGTGGGTTTTCTTTCAATATTTCCTGACGGCTATAACTCTTTCCCGTGTCTTGAATACCTTTCCTTTGCTCGTTAATCCTCCCACGCTTCAACATTTTTGGCATACATTTTCTTGAATTGCTACAACGCTTGGTAGTTCAATGCTCAATTATTTCTCAAGAGTTATATAATCGATTAGGTGGTTTGAGTTATTTCCCTTATTTAAGAAGTTTCGCACACTTGTTATATTATTTTAAATATGCGCACTTTTATCAGAATTCTCATGCGTGGAGTGATAAGAGTGTGGTTGAACCGGTTGGGTGATATTACAATTGGCTGTTACTTGATTTGTGGTGTAAACATATCTACCGTCGGGAAGTAAAATTCATTTGCTACTTAAATTCTCTCTGTAAATCAGTTGGAATTTCTTCGTCACACCGACTCGTTTTCTTCCAATTTCTGCAGTTGAAAGAGAGACCACTTTCTTTTGTTTCAATTAAATCCCACTAAAAGTGAATTCTCGTCTATAAAGAGTTTAGAATACCACAATTACAATAATACAAAAAGATTCTTATCAGTGCAGATTAGACTATTATAAAATGATTATCATTAGAGTTAACCGAGCGGAAAGTATCGGGAATAGTGAAAGGGAACGTGCAGCTCGGAAGTGTATTGATTACAAATCATAATTACACAACGGCAAAACTGTTCTCATCATCTCTTCGAAGTTAGATGGGAAAAGAAGTTAATAAACCTTGAACCCTGAGTCTGTCGGTTTCCCGCGCAAAAGCCACGTGGTTTTCTCCCACCAGGACGAGTATACACGCGAAGTTGCAGTAGGTGTTACGTACCTCTGGGAGTAACCTCGTTCAATATAAACTAGCTCTGAACAGCACTGTAACCGTAACGTTGACGTTTACGACGGCGAAATCGCAGCTTTGGTCGTTTTCACACCACCTACTCCATTCCGAGACTATCGCTAGCCGTATACTCCGTCGATAATGCAGGTTCCTGCTTCTGTGTTGGGCTAAGATCGTTTCCCGGCACTCTAACCGTTCTACGATGCCTCGTTTTCTTCTCCTTCTCGAGCGCGCCCTTCCCTTGACGATCAACTTATTTTTATTTGCCGATAATCGTTATCTACCAATCTTCTTACCTTGGATTAAGTTTGCCCATCTCACTTAATTGAGCGAGATTGAAATTAATGATTCAGTGATTTATGGGTACATTAATTTCCTGAAAAAATCAAATTGGAGGGGTATTTAAAAATCTGCGAGATGCTGGGGTCGCCACTGGACCGGGAAATAAGCGGAAATTTTTTTTACAGAGGAAATAAACCGGGAATTGACGGGTGAATTTATTTTTTTTTTTTGCTATCATTTTTCATTTCGGATAGAAGAACATGCATGGGTATGCAATCACTTTGAATGTCATTTGATATCAGGTACAATTATGCTAGATTGGACATTTTCATGTGAGACTTGAAATTTTGCACAATTGCTACTATTTCAATTTGAAATTGTATACCGTTTGAGCAATTCAAATTTGACATAGTAATATTTTGAAATATGTAGAGGTGGGATTATATTGACCCTCAATCGTAAAATTATTTTGGAATTTTTGGTGATCGAATTGGCTTTAGGGTCCAATAATTGAATACAATTTAAATTGCTTCAGAAGTTTCGGCACACGATAGTGGCCCTCTTCAGTGAATTTTATTTCTGACAAAAGTACATTGTATTCAATTATTGGACCCTAAAGCCAAGTCGACCACCAAAAATTCCAAAATAATATTTTGAAAGTTTGAAATTATCAATTTCGGAGGTTTTAAATTTTTGATTGTTTATTTTTGAAAGCCTAATTCTAAAATCGTCTAATGTGAGTTATTCCACATTTAACGCAATTGCTGATTAGAATTAATAATTTTATAATGGAAGCGTTCAAAATCGAATAGTTTCAGGTTAAAAATTTGAAAATTGGACAATTCATCGAATTTTGGAATGTATTTGAAATTTAAATGTTCAAAATTGTTTGCTTATTGTTTATTTGTCTAATTTTGCAGGGCTAGCTTTTTCACTTCCTTTCAGCTCCTTTCTCTTTTCATATTTTCAAATTTCAATTTGAATTTTCAGTCTGAATTTTAATTTTCAATTTCAAGTTTCAATTTTTGATTTTAATTTTCAAGTTCAACTTAAAATTTAAAATTAAAAATTTTGAGTTTTCAATTTCGATTTTCAATTTTCAATTTTCAATTTCAATTTCATTTTATTGCAGTGAAGTTATTCCACATTTTTCGCACTTGCTTTTGTGAGAATTAATAATTTTATAAAGGAAGCGTTCAAAATCGAATAGTTTCAAGTTCAAAATTTGTCTAATTTTGGAATGCGGTTGAAATTTAAACGTTCAAAATTGCACGGTTTCAAATTTAAATAATTCTAAATGATAAAAATTCTAATCGAAAGCTTGCTTATGACTTATTTGTTTGAATCACTCTCAATGAAATCATGCAAGATCGAAAAATTCATAGATTACAACTTTATAGGCATTCTTTATAAATTACACAAATTTGAAACGTTAAAAATTGTAGGTGAATGAAATGGAAGGTATTTCATAAATCGGGTACATAATTTCAAGTTTAAATTGTTCTAAATTGATAAATATGAATATAAATATGAATAACAATATGAATATGAAATTGAATACTTTGGAATTGAATACAGTAATAGAGCTAACAAATTTTCATCACTTTCAACATTAACTAATTTTTTATTGAACTCTTATAAATTTTACTATCTGAAATGGGAACCTTAATAATTGTACAATTAAAAATTTAAAACATTCTAAAATGCATAAATTATTGCTTAAAATTGTAAAAATATGACAATTTCAATTTTAATGCCTAGATTTTTGAACAATTTTCAATGAGTTCATTTTCAAATTTTACTGTATCTAATTTTGATTGCTCTATAAATTAAAAATTACGTTTTGAAATACTTTTTAAATTATACAATAAGGAATATTTTCAAATTGATATTGTATTCTTTTAAGAGCATTTTTACTTCAAAATTATTGAATTTGTTAAATTTGAAATTCCTATGTTTCCAATTTTCGGTTTTGAATCTGTTGTGCTGAAATTTCTGATTGCTGACCTGAAAAAAATCCTGCTCCATTTTTATAACTTCTGTTTTAGAAGCGTACAAATTGTAATTGTTTGTAAATGTAATTGTCTAATTTTACAATTTCCAATAATCAAAAAAATTTTACATTTTACAATTTTTTAAAAATTTTTATTTAATCTAATTTTAATCTAAATTTAATCTAATTTTACAATTTCCAATAATCAAAAAAATTGATCTCAATCCCGGAAAAAGTGTGTTGAAATGATCCGGAATTTTTTTCTGAGATTTTAGTGAACACCCTTAATATTTCGGAATATTATATATATAATACACTAATTATTTACAATGAAGACGGTGTTAATTTAATTTAAAAAATGCGCAGTTTCTCTTAAATTAATCGCTCAGATTTGTATCGACCTTATGTAATTGCTTCGTGAATATTTATAAGCTCTCTGAAGGTACGTAATTAGTCTACAAAATATCATCCCAGGTAATTTATGATGAAAGGATGATTTTTTTACGTAACTTGTTAGCATCATACATTCTGTGTAAATTAGGAACACTCAAAGAAAAAGTGGATAAAAAAATGTTGAACAGTAGAATAACAATTAAACAATTATCCCCTCATGTCTTTACCATCCACTTTGGGATAGAAGATAATAAGATAATGATCCTTCCCACTTTTAACTATAAAAATCGAAAACACTTTGACATTAATTATATAAATTAGAACATTCTTTTATTAATTAAAATGGTGGCAACAAACAATAAATTTCTGGCAGGGTAAAAATTTTGTAATCTGACAGTCTGATGCGTGTTCGTGGAATAGTTGCGTGTTGCATGTCAGTGATCGAGTACCAGCCATAGGTAAGATGCGAGGAGAAAACTCGCAGATGATAGTGAGCAACTGAGCACACCTATAGGCTCCGACCTAAAGAGGCAGCCCAAGTGGGTGCGTTCACTCGTACATGAGCTGAGGAGTCTTCCATGTGTTGCTTCGTGGCCCGGATGGAGGATGACGTACGAGCAGTTCTGTATGACTTACTACGCCCTTTTCCCTTCTCCACGCCCGTCCCTTCTGCCTACTGCTCGTCCAAAAAACATCGGACCTCAAAAATACATGGCAACTGCTCCAGGCTCGGGCTTCCGACTAAGAACCGATTCGCACGTGCAAAAGGCCTCTCAGGAGATACGTGTGGGAAGAAACGTTAATTCACCGCCTTGTAATCCGCTGGTTCTTCAGTGCTGAAAACAAGAAGCATTCGTTAGATGGCCAATCCCTTATTGGTCCCTTACACGTCTTCCAGTCAGAATATCAAAATATTGATTTAATTTTGATTTATTTCTTCAAATTGGATTTTATTTGGTTCAAATTGAACAGGTCATTGATCTCTACGCCAGGCCTGTCTAGAGAACAAAAGATGGTGTTCGAAAGGTGTTGAATCAGAACGTGCAAATTAAAAGATAGAAGCTTGTCATTTGAAATGGGAAATTTATAAGTAGATAGGCAGGGCCGGTTCTGATACAAATTTCCACCTTACCGACTTCGAGACCGTTCCAAAGCATCTGTGGTTCTTAACAGTGCTAAGTTTTCCTTGAAACTGCTCAAATCGCAGATATGAGTTTTCCACCTCCACACTTTACTTCTCATTCTACTTCACGAAAGTAATCACAACACGAGCTCTCTCGGGTGAGCAAATATAAGCGGTAGTGGGAATGTAACATCTGGAGTTTGAGTGAATTTTTCCTCTCTGGACAGGCATGTTCTAAAAACTAAGCACAGACATGAACCACACAAGCTTTCGAACGGTCTCGAAGTCGGTAAGGTGGAAATTTGCACCCAGAACCAGCCCTGTCTGTCTGCTTTTATCTATCATGTAAAGAAAATCGTGTAAAAAAACTTCTCAACCTTATTCCACTCCTAAAAACCACAAACCAGATCTCCAATCTGCCATAATTCCTGAACAATAAAACAATGTTTTAATCATTTTCTAGGATGTTGCCTATATTTCCGTATTTTCCTATGCAATTCCAACGAGCGTAAAAGCGAAGCGTAACGCGGGGCGTTGAGGCGCTGATCGCGCGGTGAGCCAGTGCAGTGGTGTTCTCAGTTTGATGGACGAGCTGTTTGCATGTACGATGAGGGCTGGCTCGGGTTTTGCACGGTGCGGCCATTCGCTATCTTGCTGTTTTGCAAATTTCATGCCGCAAGATTTATAGCTCCTGCGGCCACGATTAATTTTCTCCGCGCTGTCGTCAGAACTCCTATCAATTAAAGGACGCTTTGCGCCAATAAATAAAACTCTCATTCTATGATCTTTGATGCTGCAGGGAATTGAGCTGAATCGGATAAGACTTCCTGCTCATGAAGAGCAGTAGCCTTTACATCATCTCTTCCCTCTCATCTCGAGATTAATTCTACTTTTAAGAAATTATAGCATACCTGCACGAGACATCGTTTTGTGAAAATAATGTATCAGAAGTCTACTATTATTAAAATCACATTATAATAATTTAAGCGATTATATCTTTGTTAAGATCATATTATTGTGAATTATTATTCCATGAGAATTTATGATATAAAGAATTTTATGAAGTATATTTAATCTAATACCGGTTTTTACATTTCTGTTTCAGGTAAGAATTGCAATTTCATTCTGAAGGAAGTTGAAAAGTTGACACGGAGTGTAAGTAGACTCTATGAAACAAAGAGGAACTTATTTTCATACAATAAATTTGGGTAGCGACAAAATTTATTAGGTGAAAGTGAATGGTTTATTAAATTCCTTTTAGTACATTTTCTTGATGTCGAATAAATATAATTCTCAGCGAAAACTTTCTTCGTTTTTATTTTGCACCTTCTGCTCCTGTATGATTACGATTATAAAAAGCGGGGATATCTAAAGTCTAAAGACAAGCGCCAGGTGCTGAATGCAAATTACCGGCATTGCTACCTAATTGGTAATCGATATGAATATAGATTGATAACCTGATGGATTTATGGCGAAACAAAAGAGCAAAGTATACTTCAAAAGTGGATAAAAACCATAATTGGCACATATTTATAGCCTATTAAAAATTCATTTCCCGTGAAAATTTTTTACTATAAATATAAATCATATTTTAATCTTGTATCTATATTGTTGCAAAAATTTATGAGACAGGGTAGCAGTAAGTTTCTCTAATGTTTATTTTACCGAACTTCAGTTTACCGAATAACAATTTTTGCTAATTTATATTTTTTCTGAATTACCGTTTGATTAATTTATATTTTTACGAATCACCATTTGTAATAGTTTTCCTTTTGTCATGATTTTTAGATTATGTGCACCTAATCTAAAAATCATGTATATAAATCGCCTTTTTTCGCAATCCCCACTTCACCGAATCGTCATGTTGATGAAATTGGATTTTTCCAAACCACATCCAGCATAAAAATTATAACCTGAAATTCAAGATTAAAATTCTGATTGGCTGAATTTGAATCTCGCCATTATTATTTTTGTAAAATTTTCGTTACATGATGATTCGTGAGGTGAGGATTATGATAAGTGGCGATTTGTATAAATGAATTTGAAATTATGTGGCTACAGGCTACTCGAAAGAATGAAAATTATGTCAGATGATAATTCGAATGAATGCAAATTTGTCAGATGGTAATTCGGACAAATAAAAATTTTGCCAAATAGTAAGTCGGAAAAATAAAAATAAGGGCAAATGGTAACTGACTAACTGGGTAAATTGGAAACTGTGATAAAGGAGAATTCGAAAAAGTAAAAATTAGGATAAATGCCAACTGAGTAAAATGAAAATTGTGACAAATGGGATTTCGAAAAAATAAAACCTATGCCTAATGGTAATTCGGAATAATGAAATTTAACTCAAATGGTGATTCGGAAAAGTGGAAATTTTTCCGAATAGTAATTTGGAAAAATAAAAATTAGGATAAATAGTAATTCGGAAAAATGAAAATTTTGACAAATGGGAAGTCGGAAAACTAAAAGTTATGCCTAATAGTAATTCAGAATAATAAAAATTGTGGTAAAGGGGAATTCAGAAAACTAAAAATTAGGATAAATGCTAACTTAGTAAAACTAAAATTGTGTCAAATATGGGAATTGATAAAAATAAAACTTATACCTAATGGTATGTCGGAAAATACAAATGAGGGCAAATGGTAACTCGGTAAAATGGAAATTGTGACAAAGGGAAATTCAGAAAAATAAAAATTAGGAAAAATAGTAATTCGGAAAAATGAAAATTTTGACAAATGGGAAGTCTGAAAACTAAAAGTTATGCCTAATAGTAATTCGGAATAATAAAAATTGTGATAAACCGAAATTCAGAAAACTAAAAATTAGGATAAATGCTAGTTTGTGAAATGAAAATTTTGACAAATGGTAATTTGGAAAAATAAAAATTAGAATAAATGCTAACTTAATAAATCTTAAATTGTGACAAATATGAGAATTGAGAAAAATAAAACTTATACCTAATGGTATGTCGGAAAATACAAATGAGGGCAAATGGTAACTCGGTAAAATGAAAATTGTGACAAAGGGAAATTCGGAAAAATAAAAATTAGGAAAAATAGTAATTCGGAAAAATGAAAATTGTGACAAATGGGAAGTCGAAAAACTAAAACTTACACCTAATGGTAACTCGGAATAATAAAAATTAACTCAAATAGTAATTCGGAAAATAAAAAATTGTTATAAAGGGGAATTCAGAAAAATGAAAATTCGGATAAATGCTAGTTTGCAAAATAAGAATTGTGACAAATGGTAATTTAGAAAAATAAATTTCTTTCCAAATAGCAATTTGGAATAATAAAAATTCACTCGAATGGCAATTCGGAAGAATAAAAATTGTGTCAAAGGAGAATTCGGAAAAATAAAAATTAGGATAAATTTTAGTTTGTAAAATCAAAATTGTGACGAATGATAATTCGGAAAAATAAAATTTTTTACAAATAGTAATTCGGAAAAATAAAAATTAGGATAAATGCTAACTTAGTAAAACTAAAATTGTGACAAATATGGGAATTGATAAAAATAAAACTTATACCTAATGGTATGTCGGTAAAATAAAAATGAGGGCAAATGGTAACTGGGTAAAATGAAAATTGTGACAAAGGGGAATTCGGAAAATTAAAATTAGGATAAATAGTAATTCGGAAAAATGAAAATTGTGACAAATCAGAAGTCGTAAAAGTAAAACTGATGCCTAATAGTAATTTAGAATAATAAAAATTGACTCGAATGGCAATCCTGAAAAATAAAAATTGTGGCAAAGGAGAATTCGGAAAAATAAAAATTAGGATGAATGCTAATTTAGTAAATCTAAAATTGTGAGAAATATGGGAATTGAGAAAAATAAAACTTATACCTAATGGTATGTCGGAAAATACAAATGAGGGCAATAGGTAACTCGGTAAAATGAAAATTTTGGCAAAGGGGAATCCGGAAAAATAAAAATTAGGATCAATAGTAATTCGGAAAAATGAAAATTGTGACAAAGAAGAATTCGGAAAAATACAAATTAGGATGGATTCTAGTTTGTAAAATTAAAATTGTGACAGATGGTAATTAGGAAAAATAAGAATTGTTTCAAATAGTTATTCGGAAAAATACAAACGAGGGCAAATAGTAATTCGTTAAAATGAAAATTGTAATACAAGGAAAGTCGGAAGAATAAAAACGAGGGCAAATGGAAAAAAAACAATTAAGGTAAATGGTAATTCGGAATGATAAAAATTAACTCAAATGGTAATAAGGGATAATAAAAATTTTGACAAAGGGGAATTCGGAAAAATAAAAATTAGGATAAATAGTAATTCGGAAAAATGAAAATTGTGACAAAAAAGAATTTGGAAAAATAAAAATTAGGATAAATGCTACATAGTTTGTAAAATGAAAATTGTGGCAAATGGCAATTCGGAAAAATAAAAATTAGGATAAATGCTACATAGTTTGTAAAATGAAAATTGTGACAAATGGTAATTCGGAAAAATAAAAATTAGGATAAATGCTAATTTAGTAAATCTAAAATTGCGACAAATATGGGAATTGAGAAAAATAAAACTTATACCTAATGGTATGTCGGAAAATACAAATGAGGGCAAATGGCAACTCGGTAAAATGAAAATTTTGGCAAAGGGGAATTCGAAAAAATACGAATTAGGATGAATTCTAGTTTGTAAAATGAAAATTGTGACAAATGGTAATTAGGAAAAATAAGAATTGTTTCAAACAGTTATTGGGATAAATAAAAACGAGGGCAAATGGTAACTCGTTAAAATGAAAATTGTAATACAGCGAAAGTCGGAAGAATGAAAATGAGGGCAAATGTAAAAATAACAATCAAGGTAAATGGTAATTCAGGATAATGAAAATTAACTCAAATGGTAATTAGGAAAAATAAAAATTAAGATAAATGGTAGTTGGTTAAATGAAAATTGTGACAAATTATAATTCGAAAAAATACAAATTGCCACAGAAAGGAATTCGGAAAAATAATAATTAGAATAAATAGTAATTTAGAAAAATGAAAATGAAGGCAAATAGTAACTCGGTCAAATGAAAATTGTCACAAAGGGGATTTCGGAAAAATAAAAATTAGGATTATCTCAAACTTAGTAAAATGAAAATTGTGATAAATGGGAATTCGGAAGAATAAAAATGGTGACAAAGGAGAATTCGAAAAAATAAAAATGATTTCAAATAGTAATTCAAAAAAATAAAAACGAGAGCAAATGGTGAACTGATAAAATGAGATTTTAACACAGGGAATTAGAATAAATGCTAACTTAGTAAAATGAAAATTGTGACATATATGGGAATTCAGAAATATAAAACCTATGCCTGATGGTAATTCGAAATAATAAAAATTAACCCGAATGCTGATTCGGCAAAATAAAAATTGCGACAAAGGGTAATTCGAAGAAATAAAAACGAGGATAAATAGTTACATATTCGTAAAAATGAAAACGAAGGGAAATGGTAGCTCGGTAAAATGCAAATTGTCATAAAGAGGAATGAGGATAAATTAAACTTAGGGCAAATTCTTATTCGGTCAAATGAATTTCGGTCAAATAAATCTTATTTAAAATTTACAGAATATTCATCCGCCCTTATCAAAAAATTCAGAATTATTTTACTGCTAAAAGTAAATACGGGATACATGTTCGAAAGCCTTTTGAACCTTAAGGAATGAAGGTGCAAAACAAAAATTTGGTTTGACCTTGATGGGAATGAATCCCTAATAAGAACCGTGGGCATTGTTAATTCAAAATGATACGTTGTGTAGAACCTTGTGGAATAAGCAATCGCAGGATCGGCCGTCAATTCGTATGCAGGCTGTACCTAAATATCAGGATAAACAGGGGGATCGATTAGTCGACGCCTCGTGGCATCCTTTTATTGCATTCGCACGACCTGTATCGCATAATTATCGCGCCCGTATTCAATTAATAGGCCTGGGTAATGTAATCAGTAGGCCGATATTGCAAATAGATTTCGAAGTTCATAACTCGCGCTTTTTATGAAGGCAAACCTGCCTGGCTCCTGCAGCGGATGAGCGGCCATTACAAGCAGCACCTGCGCACCCTGACTTCGACCTGACCACAATGCCCGACCGACCGTCTGGCCGACCGTTGGACGATGGAGTCACCCTTCTTTTTCCATTGCGCAACTGCAAAAAGGTCACGTTCAGACCCGTAAATAAATGACTGTAGATTGGATCATGCGCAAAAATAGAGGCAATTGACGATTCATCGATCGAGAAATCGATAGCGTAATGATCGATTATCTAGTTGATGTTGCAGTTCAATATTTTTATGATGGTAATGATTTAACTAGTTTGATAGGTACTGTCTAAGTATAGTAATTTTGTGAGTAATAATAGGTTTAGTATAAGTACCGGCTTAATAACACTGTAAAAACTAGAGATCTCTTTTTTTACGGCATCATTTTTTGCGTGTCCTGTTTCTGAATAGGATAACTTCACGCTGTTATTTTGAATGTAAAACAAATGACTGAAATCACACTTTGTTTTTACAGTGAAGTAGTGGTAATATTTTAAGAATTTTCTACAGCATTTTTGGAAGCACAGAAAATGCTGTGAGTAAGGAACATTGCAGGTGATCGGTGAAACGGGGTAACCGGAAGCTGGATAAATGAGTGTGTTCTTTATGGATACATTGTTACTTTGCGTAATTCAGGACTATTACGTTTTTATTGTTCATACCATGAATTATTAGATGCGTCGTCATAATTAATTATTCGATTTTAAATATAGTTGCATTTTAATATTTTTATAAACAAGTAGTTAACAGTTTTCCTAAAATACAGTACAATCATCCGTTTTTAATCAAATACTTCGTTATTCTACAATTTTGTTTCATGTTTCTATTCGAAAATTTCAACTACAAATTTATTTCAACTTGTTTAACTATTATTTAACCATTTTTAAGTTCAAAAAAAATATAAAATAATTCAAATTTCAAGTGGAAAAATTCCGAAGCAAATAATTTGAAATTCAAATATTCAAAGTTGGACAAAGTCAAGTTTGATCAAATTCAGTTTTTTTAAAATACAGTACAATCGTCCATTTTTAATCGAATACTTCGTAATTCTAGAATTTTATTTCAAATTTCTATTCAACAATTTCAACTACAAATTTATTGCAACATGTTTAACTATTATTTAACCATTTTTTGAGTTAAATAAGAATAGATTTGAATAAAAATATAAAATAGTACAAATTTTAAGTGAAAAAATTCCGAATCAAATAATTTCAAATTCAAATATTTAAAGTTGGACAAATTCAAGCTTGGTCAAATTCAGTTTTTCTCAAATACAGTACAATTGTCCATTTTTAATCGAATACTTCGTTATTCTGCAATTTTATTTCAAATTTCTATTTAAAAATTTCAACTACATTTCAACATGTTTAACTATTATTTAAACAATTTTTGAGTTGAATAAAAATAGATTTAAATAAAAATATAAAATAGTACAAATTTTAAGTAAAAAAATTCTGAAGTAAATAATTTCAAATTCAAATATTCAAACTTTGACAAATTCAACTATTCAAGTTTAATTACATTCAGTTTTTCTAAAACACAGTACAATCGTCCATTTTTAATCGAATATTTCGTAATTCTACAATTTTATTTCAAATTCATTTCAACATGTTTAATTATTATTTAACCATTTTTTAGTTAAATAAAAATTTATTCAAATAAGAATAGATTTGAATAAAAATATAAAATAGTACAAATTTTAAGTGAAAAAATTCCGAAGCAAATAATTTCAAATTCAAATATTCAAAGTTGGAGAAATTCAAGTTTGAATCGTTCTAAAATGTATAACTTGGAATTGAAAGCCCGTATAACAATTTTAATGCTTCATTTGGAGTCTGTTGAATGCGTATTGCTCTAAACTTAAAATTGTTTATAATTTTGATAGAAAAAATTGAAAGTTTGTAAATTTTCAAATGTCTGCAATCTTAAATTATTCAATATGGAATGCTTCAAAATTAATATTGTGCAATGCAAAGCACTTGCAATGTAGAATTATTTAATTTCATAAGCTTTTACTTTTCACTTGATCAATTTGGAATCTTTCAGAATTTAAAATTTCTGTTTTGAATGCTTCGTACGACATTTTTTTGTGCTTAATTTCCTCAAAATAAATATTTTTCAATTTAAATGATTTTATTATACTTTAATGTGTAAAATTGCATATGATTTTCATTTAGAGATTTTCTAAATTTGAAGGATTTGAATATTTTAGAATTATTTAAAGCATTACAAAATTTGTAATTGCATCATACAAGATTATGCAATTTTATTTCAAATTCGCAGCTTTAAAAAACAATTGCAGAGGTTGAAAAATTAATCTTTCAAATTTGATACTTTTAATTTTAAAATTTTTCAAAAACTCAGTTTATTGACAATTAGAAGCACTTCAAATTGAGTTATTCTAAACAAAAATATTAGAAATGATGTATAGTTTCATGTTGAAATCCTGATTGGTCAAGCAAGTTTCAGTGGTATATTTTCAATTCATCGGATTGTGATCGTCACAAACTTAAAACTTTTCAGTTCTTAAGACTTAAATTTAAAATATTTGTTTAAGAATTTCAAATATATCTCTTATCATTTATTAAATTCTTCCAGTTTGTTACTGCGTAATTTTGAGATACGTCAAATTCAAGATTTCATTTAATTTTTAACGGTTTTTGATAAGATAATGAGTTTGAAGCAGTTATTTTTGTAAATGTTTAATTTTCAGTACTTCCATGGGGGCTTTATTTGTTTTTATAGGCTTTGAAATTAAAGCTACTCAACTTAATAGGCTTATACAATCTGAAATTTTACAATATTGAATGTTTGAATTGAAGCAGGTTCTAATTCAAATTGATTTTTATGCGTCAATTTCAGATAATTAAATTAGGATTCAAATCTTCGAACTTGGTAATTGTTTAATTCAATATGCTTCAAGATTTTACAATTCAATTTTACAATATCGAATGTTTGAATTGAAGCAGATTCTAATTCAAATTGATTTTTATGCGTCAATTTTAGATAATTAAATTAAGATTTAAATCTACAAACTTGGTAATTGTTTAATTCAATATGCTTCAAGATTTTACAATTCAATTTTACAATATTGAATGTTTGAATTGAAGCAGGTTCTAATTCAAATTGATTTTTTTGCGTCAATTTTAGATAATTAAATTAGGATTTAAATCTACAAATTTAGTAATTGTTTAATTCAATATGCTTCAAGATATTATAATTCAATTTTACAATATTGAATGTTTGAATTAAAGCAGGTTCTAATTCAAATTGATTTTTATGCGTCAATTTTAGATAATTAGATTAGGATTCAAATCTTCGAACTTGGTAATTGTTTAATTCAATATGCTTCAAGATTATTTATTTAAAAGTGAAGAAAATAACGTTAGTTGCGAAAAATAAATGTAAAAGGAAAAAAGACTGTAAACAGCAACATCTTGGAATGAATGGAATGAAACCTATTAAGCTTAATACGTTTATACAATTTGAAATTTTACAATATTGAACGTTTGAATTGAAATATTTACTAATTAGATTGTTTAATAATTTTCAATTTTAAACATTTCGAGTTTAGAATTGATCTCGATAGATTCTTCCATTCAAAATTGAATTTTTCGTATGTCCGTTTCAAATAATTAAATGAAAATTTAAGGTTTGGAGCTTGGGAATTATTAAATTCAATATGCGTCAATTTATTTAAAAAATAAATCCCTTTAGATGCGGAAAATAAATGTGAAAGAAAAAAACGGTAACTTTTCTAACGGCATCTTGGAATGAATGAATTCTATATTTTAATGGGTTATATTTTTACTTCCTGACGTAATCGTTACAGCTTGAGTGTCGGTTCGAATAACTCCAGCTTTGTCCCCTTCTGTTTGGAGAGTTCACAAGGGCCGAAAGCGTTTTTTTTCAAGTAGGTGTGTGCACCGACTACCGCGTTGACATAAATTATGGGAGGCTAATGGCGAACAATAAAATGCTTGTCCGTACCTATAGGGTCGTTATGTCACCTCACAGTAAAAAAAATGTTCAAAATGATACGGAAATCAATATTATTTTGATATGCAACAAAAATGATACCGAAATCAAGAGCATTTTGATCGGCCAGAATGAATGATCGATTTTTGGGCTTATAATAATCTGATTCGGGGTCATCTATCAAGTCAAGCCAAGATGGCCGACGTTCTTCGTGTACATTAGGTTATATGCGAGCTTTTTATGTTTCCTGATCGTGCAGTGTACTTGAGAAGTTGAAAAATAACAAAACTTGATAACAGAATATATCTTCTGTCAAGTATAGTTGTCACTTGCGCGCGGTTAAACAAAATATTTAAGTTATGACATCGCGACAAAAACTGACGGCCATTTTGTGTAGTCCGACACATAACCCTCAAAGTAGATCAAAATGATCCGAATGAAGAGATCATTATTTATTTAGGATATAGAAGCAAATAAATGCACTATTTCAGCAACGAAAAAAAAATATTTACAAACTTTGCTCAACTATGCATTTTTTCTCCCAGATTCGCCCCTTCGTGAATTGAAACCGTGTTTTCTTCTGCAACAAAAAGTTTCTGAAGTACTTATGCATTGTCGATACCGAACCAGTCAAGTCACATTGAAGCCATGAAAAGATTTCATCGATAAAACATCACCGCGGGAAGAATCGATCTCTAAACGTGACACAAGCGAGAGTATTAAAAGTGGAAAAAAGCTGAAGAAAGGAAAAGTGGTTGAAAAGCGGAAAGAGCGAAAGAGGCAAAGGGAGCGTTTATTGAACATTATTAAATATAATGCCGCGAGGCGTGTCCCTCTTAGGAAACTTTCTCGATAACTTTGTAATTCTCTAAAAGGATCTTTGCTTCAGGACTTGTAGTCGCTCTTTTTCAAGCACAGGTCGTTTACTTCGTCCTCGAAAATTCAGTGTCTTCAGATATTACTGACATGGAGGTGGGGAATATTGCTCTTTTTCCACGATTCTAGAGAAACAATTTTTCATAGAGGACTTCATATGGCTCAAGAACGTATAAAGTGTTTCCTAGAGTAGGATGGGGCGAAATGGACACAGGGGGTAAGATGAGCCACTCAATTTTCTTGCAGGCTGTACTATTTTTTGTAACTGTTCTTTTCTTACTAATATCAGTAAAGTATTTTATTAAACTTCGTGTTAAAAAATTTCACTTAATGTTGGAAAAATTTGGAAAAAAGGGGAATTGAAATTTCAATACCTGTATTCTGCTATTTTGTGTTTTTTAAACGAAGTGTCTAAACGTCCGTCTAGACGGACGCTAAATTTCGTCTAAACGTCCGGCTAGACGAACGACTAATCCCTAAGTATTTCGTCCGGCTAGAAATTTTCTGGCGATACTGACGAACGCCAGTTTCCGGATAAATTATTAAATAAAAATTTGTCCGGCTACTAAGGTAAATTAAAAACAAATATAATACATTCGTTTATAAATATTTATCTACCTCCCTGAAACAGGTACACAGGTTTGTTTAATTGATCAACGGTTTAAAAAATGGAAAATTTAGTGTGAAATATGGCAACATAACCTCAAAAATTTCGGTTCGAAAATAATAACAGAAACTGACCACCTACCCATTTCCCCCTCTCAAAATAGAAATTATGCTTTTTTCCACTCTCCAAAATATTCATTATACCCTTTTCCCCCACACTGACTACCACGAATCATTTTTCACTTTATCACTACGAGCACAATTATTATTTATGTCAATAGCTGGACAAGAACTATAACTATAACTGGACAGAAAACTATATATTTTTCTTTTTCTTTCATGGAAAAAGGTGACTGAGAAAGGGGACAGAGAAAACTGTATTTTTTAATTTCTAAATGAGGAAGAGTATACTGAGAAAACTCTGTAGTTTTCAATTCCTCCACTTTTCATAATGAAAAAAATTGATATCCTAGTATATCTTCTTGTCTTTTTTAGTTTTTTTTCTTAGCACCAGGACCACCAAGAATCTTTATTAACTTTTTTCCAATTTTTTTTTGAAGGAGAATGCGGACAGAAAAAACTCGATATTTTTCAGTTTCTAAGTGGGAAACGGGACTAGAAAAACCCTATATTTTTCTAATCTTCAAATGAGAAAGGTGACTGATAAAGCGGGCAGAGAAATCTGCATTTTTCAATTTCTTCACTTTTCGTAATAATAAAAAATGTATATCCTAGTATATCTTTTTGTATTTTGTAGTATATTTCTCTTTTGTACTATTCTTTTGTATTTTTCTTCAGAAGAAGAAAACCAAGAATTTTTCCAAACTTTTTTCCAATTTTTTTTTAACGGAAATGCGGACAGAAAAAACTCAATATTGTTCAGTTTCTAAATGGGAAACGGTACTGAAAAAACTCTGTATTTTTCAATTTTTCAAATGAGAAAGTTTTTGGCGGGAAAAAATTAGTTTTTGATTTCCTTACAGTATTTTTCACGATTAACACGTAAACTTTTTACCCTATCAAAAAATGGTCAATAGAAAATTTGTAAATCTTTTAAGGACCAATAATTTTTTCTGTAATATTTTTTTATATCTCACGAATTTGGTAGGAAAATTGAATTTATGATTTTTTAATAGTATTTTTCACAATTCAAACGAAAACTACTTAATCTATCAAAAAAATGTCAATATAGAATTTGCAGATCTTTTTAATATCAACAATTCATTTTATTAGCATTTTTTTCGTATCTCGTATAGTTTGGCCACAACATTGAATTTTTTAATTTCCAAAAGGCGTTTTTTAATGAATAAAACCAGAAACGTTGATTAAAAATGACTAGTTAACAAACTAATCCTCTCTTTTTCATGCCTTGAACAAGTTTGCCAAAGCGCAATCCAATCCGAAAATTCTTTCGAGAGTTTTTGGCGGGAAAAAATTAGTTTTTGATTTTTGAAAAGTATTTTTCACGATTCAAACGAAAATCACTCATTCTATCAAAGAAATGCCAATGAAGAATTTATAGATCTTTTTAAGGTCAACAATTCTTTTTATTAACATTTTTTTCGTATCTCGCATAGTTTGGCCGGAAAATTGAATTTTTCATTTTCAAAAAGCATTTTTCATGGATGAAACCAGAACCCTGGGTCAAAAATGGATAATTAATAAACATGTCCTTTTCTTATGCCTTAAACAAGTGTGCTAAAGCGCAATCCAATCCGATGATTCTCTCGAAAGTTATCGTGCCCACAGACGACGGACGCCGACGGATGACAAATAGACACCGGCGTAAAAACCGTTTTTTCTCACACAGGGGGTTTCAAAACGTCTCTCTCTCGCGTCGCTTGGCTCGAAAATTGAATTAAAAATATTCCAATACCATTTGTCATATTTAAAACGCAAACTATGCCTCCTACCAAAAAATGTTCAAAGGAAAGTTTACAGGTCTTCGTAAAAGCAACAATTTTGACATCTCAACTTTTTTTCGAATTTCGCGTTATTTGGCTCAAAATTTGAATTTTCGACTTTTTAAGAATATTCAAAAAGTTGTTATGACAATCTTGTAGAGCTCTCAGAAAGCAACGTTTTTCTTTCTTTGACTCTTTTTCACACCGTAAGTTGTTTGACTTGAGATTTTTATTTTCGTTTGTTTTTTTAAATTTTGCAAATGCTATAACTCTGATAATTCTCTTTTTATCGAAAAAAGTTATTAGAACAAATTGTTCGACTTTTTGATTACTACGAATAGCCGTACATATAATTTTTAAATCCTAAAAAACATGGTCTCAAAAATGTTGAAAATGCTTTAACTTTTCGAACTTTTATCCAAAATGGCTGGCTAACGAACTTGACCTTCAGTTTTCGACACTGAAAGATTGTACAAAAGGGCAATCCAATAGATTAATTCTTTCAAAAGTTATCGTGCTCAAAGGCAGACATCCAGTCATACATACATTCAGCCATAAATACAGACATACATACAGACATACATACATACATACATTCAGACATACATTCAGACATACATGCATACAGACATACATGCATTCAGACACATTTGCAAAAACCTGTTTCTCAGGTTCAGAAGGTCTCAAAAC
>JAUMHM010000005.1:21361297-21373802 GCA_032362435.1 Melikaiella ostensackeni | reverse complement strand
CAATTTTTGTAAAAATCTTCCCCTAAATAGCATTCTTTTACAAAAGATCAACTGAATAAGTACTTTGAAATTTATCTCTAGCGAAAAGAAGACGTAATCAGCAATTCAAACCGCCGTTGACATTCATTATGCGAATCCAATTGCATCCCTGGTAAAATTAACGATTCAAATAAAGCCACTTGAAAAATAGAATTATAATTGCATAGCTTGAGGTACGATACACTTTTTTGCTCAATTATTGACTCAATTGTAATCCTACCTCTGGTTGACGTAATAGAGGTTGATCGGTGTCTACATCAATACACTGATAGAAATTTCTATAGCGATTTTACTATAAATTTAATGGAAGCAATATGCATATACGTATAGTTAATTTAGGATATAACATATAGTAGATTTACTATACATGTTTAGTACTCTGATTTATGAGAAAATGATAGTTGCTCGTCATTTTGCTTAATTTTTACAACTGATTTGAAATAAAAAGATTAGAGTGCAAAAAGTTTGCTAAAATATATTATTCGGGATTGAAATGTGTCGTACAGGTGAAACTTTTCCCGGAAAATCAAGATAAAGGTAAAAATTCCAGATACCACAAATAACTTCAAGGTTCACAGTAAACCCCGGGATGTCAAACCGTTGCATATTATTCTGATTATCATGCATATTTGTCGAGTGGCAGTTGTTATATTTTTTATTCAAAGTCGTAGGTTAGTCATGGTCGACGATTGAGTTCAACTCTCAACCAAGTAGTTCAGTTTTCAACTAAAAAGATGAATTTTCAACCAAGAAGATTAATTTTTTACCCTATTTTATTGGGTGATAGTTACGATTTGCATGGTAATCTAATGAAGTTGGCAAGAATTCAAAATACAGTATTTTCAGCTATTTTTTTGTCAAAGATTATGATTTGCATGGTAATCATAAGAAGTGGCAAAGATTCAAAACAAAAATAGTATTTTTGACGAGTTGAATCATTGTTCTTAGTAAAAATGGTAATTTGTGCCAATAACTCCAAACCTCTTTTTCCGTGTAAGATTCCCAAGCAGCATCTCGCAATAACACCTTAACTCCGAGGAATATAACTATGATAACCTTCATTAAAGTCAGTGACTGTAATGATTTTTTTTCCAAAAAACAAGTTTTCCTAGGAATGTGCGTAGTCGTTAGTTGGATTTACGGTCGGATAAAATTAGTCTCTTGCATCTAAGCGTGCATTCTAAATTGTACATTTTTATATGCGAAAGCGCGAACTTGGTGGATTATTACTCACGTAGGATGTAAATTAAAGGCGCGTAAGACTGTTTCAAGGCAAGGACAAGTCGAAGCAATTTGGCTTTATTGGTAATAAAGCTGTGAAACTGCTCAGAGGCACGTTCGACCGTCGCAAAGGGACTGATTTTTGGGCCCTGAGTCAGGTCCCGAAGCAATACAGGTTCACGGCTATGACGGAAGACCGTTAGGTTTTTTAGCAGAAATAGTAATAAAGCGGCCTTCGGCCCGTCGGAACGACAATGGACATAACTGTTAAATTTTGACCTTTTTCAGAACATCTCTTTTAAAGTTTTGAGTTTGAGTGAAGACGCCAGTTCTTCCGCATCCGCTCAACTTGAGACATCGAGCTCGATTGGTGCTCCCACGGAATGGTTTGAATTGTAAATAAAGTTTATCTCGTGATCGATATGGTTCTGAATTCTTATTTCCGACTGTGTTGAAAAGCTGGCGTCGCAAAGTTCGATGGCGAAACTACTTTCAGAGCTAGAGGAGTGCATGCCAATTTCGGGATTTTATTGAGAGTGATTTATTGGAGAAAGTTAAAATTGTGATTCTTGAGTGTGCTGTGTGTGTGGATTTGAATTATTGGTGGCTGAAGTCGAAGTGGAAAGGATTAGAAAACGATTGTTTGGGTGTTGATCATAATAGATTTTGCTAGAAACATTGGAAGTTATATTTTATTATAAATCTTTTAGTCGTTGGTCAACCTTTTTTTCATTCAACCGTTTCTCATACACCTAGAAAAAAATTGGTTGATTCAAAAAAAAATTGTTTGAATTTACCAAATTTTTACCAACATTTTTGTTTGAATCAATGAACTATTTTGTTGACTCAACCAACACTTCTTTCATTCAACCAAATCCCAGCGTATATTCAAGAAAAAAGTTTTTATAATTCAAGCTAACTTTTTTTCTGAGTGTACATGGATAAAAGATGGCATTGAGTCAAGAAAATATCTGTATGAATGAAGGTGATACAATATTTTCTTTATCTAAGAAAAATTTGTTTGTCACAGGAAAATATACTTTAATCTTTAATTGAAGAAAAACAAGTTTCTTCATTCAAGTCTCGATTAAAGTACATTTTCCTGAGACAAGAAAAAATTTTTTGGATCAAGAAAATATTGTATCGCCCGTATTCGTATCTGTTAATTTTTTCCGTGTAAAATTATTCCTTAAAATATACTTTTTTCAACTTAAGATATTAAAAAGTGTAGGGAATATTCGAATTTTAAGTTTTACCGCTGAAAAAATCGGAATTTCATAATCCACCCTGGTGGAAATGTATTTTAACAATAAATACAATAAAGTATAACAATGTGAAAATTATAATTTTTTGTGAAAATTTGTGATTGCTTGCAAAATTTTATAGTTGGTCGTAGATTTTCTTTCATTTTTTTTATATTGATAAAAATCATAGAAAATTGCAACAAAATTATATTAGAAATTACTTTTTTTTGCTAGAATTCGGACTCTTACAAAAAATTACAATTTTCACATTGGCGTACTTTATCACTTTTTATTGTGGAAATATATTTCTACTAGCACATATTTTTTATTCGTTTCTCACTGCAACATGCCAGAAAAATTATAAATGTTTTTTTAGATTTCTGGATTAATTTTAACGCCTACTAAAATTCTGCAGCAATTTCAATTTTTTTCGAGATTTACAAAAGTTCTGCACTAAAAAATGTATTATCTGAAAATTGAAGTATAAAAATACTTCAGAAAGATTTGAAATTCTTTCTAAAAGACGACCAATTTTATGAAAAGTAACAGAGCTGATATTTTCTTCCTCCCCGTACAAAATTATTTTTTCTTTTTTCTTACATCATATTTAGATTGAACAAACTTTATCGTTAATGATGTGCAAATAGTGAATGTCGAATAAATTATTTTTTTAATTCAGTAATACATCATTTTTTAGAAAAAGAAAATGTTGACGATTGACAATGATATTTTAAAAAATATTTGTTGGAAACTAGATGCTAGGGCAACCTGAAAATGTATTTTTTTTTGGAAATTAAAATAACAGATTTAGAAAAAGTTGTTCTTATGAGAACAGAAAGATAAAAAAAAATTGGTCAACTTTCTAGGAGACGAAAACTATAATTTTTATACTTATCTTCTACGTAATAAATAATAACTTATTAAAGTAATTGCATGTGAAAGAATTCTTCAGTTAGATTTATAATTTTGTGGAAATGTTATAAAATTATATTTTCCTTTGTTCGACGAGTTTTAAGAATAAAAT
The DNA here is from genome assembly GCA_032362435.1 of Melikaiella ostensackeni. Classification (NCBI taxonomy): domain Eukaryota; kingdom Metazoa; phylum Arthropoda; class Insecta; order Hymenoptera; family Cynipidae; genus Melikaiella; species Melikaiella ostensackeni. The sequence goes on along the minus strand of JAUMHM010000005.1, from coordinate 21,370,274 downwards.
ATTTGAAATTCTTTTGCGTGCAATTTCTTTAGTTTTGAGTTGACGTGGAGAAACAAGCTACGATTTAGAAACTCATTAAACAAAACTTTCAACTGGTCTTTGAGTCGTAATAAAATTATAAGAATCACTAATTTTTAAAATTTCAGGAAAAGAATTTTTCAAAAATAATTATTTTATAAATATATGGATTATAAATAGACGGATTTTTTGTCCGTATAAAGTGTCTAAACTTAATAAATAATTAGCATGCAAGAATTCGTAAATTACATTTGTTTAAATATGAAATTAGTCGAGTAAAAATTCAATTTTTGCCTATGTTTGAAAAACTTTAACAAAGGAAGCGTTTCAAAATTATATTTTTTTTATTACTAAAAACTTCACTCAAACAAAATTTTATAATTGTCATCTCCATAAGACAAGTTTTCTCTACGTCAAAAATCTAAAATATTTTACCCCGTTCCAAGACCATAAGAAAGTTAAAACATTTAAAGAAAAAAATTTTATGTCACAGAATTACTTTTTCTGCGTCTGCCCCCTTTTTTTCGAAAAAATTGTCCTTTTTTGGGTTACCAGCTATAATTTCCCCCGCATGTCAAATTGAGTTTCGTTTTGGCTCAAATTTTTCCTACGTAATAAAATATTTCACTAGTTTCACGGAATCGAATAAGAACGTACAATTTCTTTATAAAAATTTAAAAAAACAGGACGCGGATGAATTGCTTTTTGTACTAATTTTTATTTCTCCGAATCATTGTCTTAATTTTTACATTTCCGAATTAGCATTTGACATACTTTTTATAATACCGAATTACTATTTAACATAATTTTTATTTTCCCGAAATATCATTTGTCATAATTTTATTTTGCCGAATTATCATCTGTCATAATTTTTATATTTCCGCATTACCATTTGGCATAATTTTTATTTTACCGAATTAAAATTTGACATAATTTTTATTCTTCCGAATAAGCACATAACCTAAAATTGATTTAAACGAAACGGCTTTTTTCATAATCCCCATGTCATCAAAATTGCATGTAACATATAAATTTAATTCTTCCTGAAATGGCGTCCAGCATTCTTATTGGCTGATTCGATTTTCGCGGCATTATTCAGCCAATCATAATGCCGGATGCCATTTTAGGAAGAATGAAATTTATGTTACACGCAATTTTGATGACGGGGATTATGACAGATGTCGTTTCGTTTAAATGAATTTTAGTTTATGTGCTTATTCGGAAGAATAAAAATTATGTTACATAGTGTTTTGGAAAAATAAAAATTACGTTGAATAGTAATTCGGTATTGAAAAATTATGTCAAATTGTAAATAAATAAAATAAATATTATGTCAAATGGTAATTCGGAAATATAAAAATTATGACAAATGATAATTCGGTAAAACAAAAATTATGTCAAATAATAAATCTGAAATATAAAAATAATGACAAATGATAATATGGAAAAATAAAAATTAGGTGAATTGGCTATTAGGATAAATGAAAATTATATTAAATTGCTTATCGGTTAAATGATTTTAGGTAAAATAAATATTACGGAAAATAAATTTGGGGAATATTCATGCGCCTCAAAAAACAGGAGCTTGAAAAATGTGTTGTCTTAAAATTATGAAAAATGAGGCTCATAGTTTCTCCACTGAACTATGAAAATAAAATCGACCTTTTTCGCGCATGGAGTGGACCGCCGAAAAAAATTCGCCCATGGTGATTTAGAGTGGTCAAGGGGCCCAGTAAGGCCCCGATGTTAGTGCAGCGAGAGCACCAGTGAATGCATGCGCCCGTGTATTTAAACTACAAAACGGGTTTCGCGAACGGGATTTGGATCGAGCTGCACATCTCTGGGCCCGGATAGCGATAATCGGTACCGTCCATCGATTTTGTTTCACTTCAATTCTCAGGCCCAACCTCGGCGTTGGCCTCTTACGTAACGGACTGGGTGGTCCATCCTCAGAATAAACGAAACGCCTCAGTCCGTTTACATCGCGACTGTGTTCCAACCGCGATGGTCGACCGAATACACTCTCTCTTCAGAGGAAATCTTACTATTTAATATTCAAAATTCCAAGTTTTGTAGTGTTTTATTCATATTTTTTTGTATTTTTCACATGAAGGTGATTATAACTGTATATTTTAGAGTCGATAAGTGCTAATAACCTGCTTAAAAGTAGTGGAGAAGACAGTGAGAATAAGGAACACATAATTCGAATAGGTTATGGGCCCATGATCCAGTGCGTGATAATAAAGTTTGTTGTCATTGTCATTTTAAGGGGAGTAACCACTGAAAATTTTAACCTATTTAAATTCAAATGACTCAAGAGTGGTAATTTTTTTATAGCATTATTTTGACCCTAGAATTAAGTCATGCAGGTAAAGAATTATAGAAAAGTTTTCCAGTGATTTAGAATTCTGAATTTTTTAATTATTCTAGATATCGACAAATTAATAAGAGAGTTTGTTTGAAATCGTGAAAAAAGCATACGAAAAAACTGCTGATGAGAAATAAAATAAATTGTAGGAGAAGACCGACTTTGAAGATTTAATCTCAATTATTTAAATAAGTTAAACTTAATTAACACTTGTCCGTGGTCAACAAATTTTCAAAAATTTATCGAACATTTATTAATGTAAAATTAAAAATTAGAAAACTTCTATTTCTCACCTTTGAGTTTTTTTTTGTCAGAAAAAAGCTTAGGTTTTTACCTTTATTATTATCAATATTATATTATATACAAATTTCGAATTGAAAGTGTTTGAAACTTAAACAGAATATATTGGAAGATTTTGAGTTGAAAAAGTTCCAAATCAAACAATTTTAAATTAGGTAAAATTTAGAAAAAGTACAATATTTCTAATGGAGCGAAAAGGCATAACTTGTATAATTTCTAAATAAAAGCGTTTAAAATTAAATAATTTGAAATTAGAAAATTTTAAATCAGAAGCTCTCAAAATTGAAATTTTTTGAAAATTGGACAATTTCATTAGAAATGAGTGAAAATTGTATCATTTCTAACTCAAAACCTTCAAAATTGAATGATTTTAGATGAAACTTTCGAAAATAGGACAATTTCAAAACGTTCAAAATTGATTAATTTCAGATTAGAATTTTGAAAATGGTATCATTTAAAATTCAAAGGAATAAAAATTGTATTATTTCTAATTAAAAGTATTCAAAATTGAATGATTTAAAATTAGAAACTTTTTAATGTAAAAAATTTTCAATTCGTAGCTATTAAAATTTGACAATTTGAAATTGAAAGCTACATTGAATGTTTCAAAGTCAAAGCATCTAAAATTCTAGAATCTTACATTTTTATTACATGAAAAAATTATAATTCAGCATTAAAATTGATTAAACAAATTTTCCTGGTCAAAAAATTAATTCAACGTCATTTTCACTGTTCAAAATGTAAAATTTTTCAATTATAAACTTTTAAAATTGAATTATGGATTCTAAAAAATCGTTCAAAATGAAGTATTATAAGTAATATTATAATATAAAATATAAAAAATATAATAAAAAATAAAAAATATATTATTATATAAGTAATATTAAAACTTTTTTACCCTCAAACCCTTAAAAGCTTCAATTATTTTAAGTAAAGTTAATTCGTTTAAAAATTAACAATTTTCAAATTCTTAACTATTTTTTTCAAAATTCATCCATTTCAATTTTAATTGCAAAATTAAAACTTATGAAAATGAAAAATTGAAAATTCAGCCTTCAACATGAAAAACCAGAACAATAAAATTGTAACTATTCAAACCTAAAGAAATTATTCAATTACTGAGGTATCAATTTCAGATAGTTCAATTTTTATCTATTTTGATTTTAAACAACTCAATTTTTAAGTTTTTAATTTCAAATCTTTTAATTTTCAACTAAAAGTCGAAGAATTTTTAGGTATTTCATTGAAAATTAAAAAAAACGAATACAAAACATGATCGATATATATCCAATTTTTGAAATTACAGAATTTTAAGTCTTGCAATTCAAAATTGTTTTTTTTAGGGTAAGTTTGAAATGTTCAATATTTTGAAACATTTTCAAATAAAAAATAATTTAGTTTTCAATGCCTATTTCTGAAATATTCTCATTTTGAAGGCTTGAATTTGAGAAATTATTTTTAAAATTTTTCATTGTTTTGAATTTATTTTGAAGGCTTTTAATTCAAAACTGTTCAATTACAAATCCTTTAAACTAAAAATTGTCCAACTCTCAAGCCTTTCAATTTGATATTTTACGATTTCAAAGACTTGAAGAAGCCAGACATTTTTGTAAGTTTAAAATTGAAACCAAACAATTTAGAATATTTAAATCTAAAATTGATAAGTTTAAAATTCACTATCAAGGCTTTCAATGTGAAATTTTGCAATTGGCTCCAAATGTATATATATAGTGTGTACTTATAAATTGCGTTGTGAAAAAGGCATTCAAAAAAGGTTTGCTTTGGTTAAAAAAAATATACAATATGTAATTTCATAGAAAATATGCAATTTTTTCTTTTTTTTTCACATAAAAATTGATATAAAATTACACATACAAAAAATTTCGGATTTTGGACAAGTATTTATTAGGTTGAAATTATTAAAATTGAAACTTTAAAATCGATCTCTCCTACAATTTATTTTATTTCTCATCGGCAATTTTTTATGCTTTTTCTCTGATTACCGATACCTGGAATAATTAAAAAATTAAAAATTCTAAATCACTGGAACATTTTTCTATAATTTTTATGAGTGCATGACGTAATTCTGGGGTCAAAATAAAGCTATACACAAAATTAGCATCCTTGAGTCATTTAAATTGCAGTAGGTTGAAATTTCAGCGGTGCCTTCCCTTAACAGTTCATATTTAAAATGTCATAGAATTTATATAAAAAATCTAAAAGAATTCAAAAATTTCTAAAGAATATTATTTTCATTTTAATCTACCCTAGAGTGCTACAAATATTAATCACCATGTCCATCGGTTTGAAAGTTAATCTGATTTGCAAAATAAACGGGTTATCTCAAAAGCGGATGTAAAAGCCTGGAGTTATAATTGAAAGAAAAGGAAATAAAGTGGAGATTAAAGATTGTTGATTATTCAGCACGAACTGCGGTTCATTTTAACCCCTTCATTGAAGTTTCTGATCAGAAATAGTCGGTTTTCTTAAGCTCTACCTATCGACCAGTTACAGGTTAAATTGAGCCGCCATTTCATTTGGATTCCACGGAATCTCGTAGAATCACGACCTATACTTACGCAGGGCGTATGGAGCCCTGTTTAGTTTCCACGGGGGTAATACGTGAGCATTTCGCGAAGCCCTATGGTGTACACGAGTCACGAGGAAATTGGTATTCAGAATCGTTCGATTGCTCATTACTCGCTCCTACGACGAAAATTACACCTCGGACTGCGTCTCACGTTTTCCTCAGCATCTTCCGCATCCACGTAAGGGCTCACATATGTATATAATGTGTATATGGTGGTATTTACAATACGTTTATCGCAATATATGCCATCGAGAACGTGCAGTGCTTTTTATTCCGAACGATTACTTTACACGTTCGGCGGACATTGAACATATAGATAAAAAAATATATATTATATATATTGAAGGTAACTGTTAAAAGTAGCTGGATGGTGATTTTCGACTTGTCGAGATATCTAATGTGAAGCACCGACGGGCGTGGTTGGCGCTCGGATGGGTGACCGTTCGTGATTCTCGCTTAGTCGTGGTTTTCGCTGCCTTTAATTACTTTGGAGCGGGGGTTTGACGCCGAGGATGCGTGTGGCAACTCGATGCCATCGAACGTATACATTCGAACTTGTTTGCGCGAACCGGCTGCGCTCGGGAGTTTTGGTTTTCTGCAGTTTTCTACTCCTTTGACCAAATGTTCAGGTGAATGCGAGCGGTTCTAATGAAAATCCGGCTGCAGAAAGGAGAATTTCGAGATTGAAAAACCCACAGGATTGAGTACGTCAGGCATTACCTGAAGGTTTATTAAGAGTGAGATATTCGGGGTAATTGGGGAAAGTGGGGTTTACGCGAAGGGTTAATGTCTGTCGCTCTTCTGTGGAAGAGGAGGGATTTAGATATTTAAAAACTTACAAAGGTATACATGGAAAAAAATATATATGTTGGAGGTATATGGTTGATATATTCGAGTTTTATATATCTGTATAGTGATGTCGGTAACAAGCTTTACCGATCAGCGACCGGTCCCCAGTCCTGAGGGTAATACCAGCGTTTTGCGTTCAAAGTCCCCTCTTGTACTCAGGAACTGCACCTAGCAATTTCTACGGGGCAACTTGAAATTTGCGCGAGGCAAAGGTGCCACTTTTAGATGGATAGGGAGGCAGGTTGTATGGTGTTCTTAAGGGAAGGGGGAAACTCAATTTTTTAATGGAATTAAGCAAAACGGCGGGTCGGTTAGGTTTAATTTGAGGAGAGTGTGGTAAAGTGTTGGTTGAAGATGTATATTCTAAGTTTATTGATTATTGTTACCAAAGAAAAATTGAGGGGGCGTTTATAAAATTGTATGATAATTAACGTTAAATATTCGCAATTAGAATCACGCACTTATGGCTGTAAGTAATTGGTTTTCATTTCACTCTCAAGAAATTTTAAGTTCATTTAATTTTCTAACTGGAATCTGCAAGTACGTAGGTAACCTCGTAAGTAGCATCAAGGGCAAATTAGAGATTTTTAAACAACAGTGATTATGATTACATGATTTTAATTGAAAATTCATCTTTAAATGCTTCGAGCTCCAAATTTTATAACAGTTTAAATTCCTAAAAGCTGCCAATATGCAACATACAACATACAACATGCTACCCTTTCCAGATTTGAGTCTGGATCTCGTTAGCTTATAAAGCAGCACTATGTAGTCCGCATATCTAAGGGGATCGAAAGGGACCGCGGAAAATACGATGGGCGCGAGTCACTTCGAAATGTAAACCAGTTAGGTCTACCACCCCGCGATTAAACCAAAACCAAGTGGTTTTATAGCGCGATTTGTCTTGCGGTGCCATAACGAGTTCGTGACTCGACATAATACGATACCCCTAAATGCGTTGGACTCGCGCGGAAGCCACTGTTTCACGAAGCAAACCTGGTCATATTAAAGAGCACTATATGAAAAAGAGAAGGAACAAGGATGAACCAATGGTACCCCGTGGATGCTGGTTTGCTACCTTCCTCTCTTTCTTGTTAGTCTTAGTTTTCTTCTTAGTGCTTAGTCCTCTTCTTCGTCGTTACAGTGGAAGCGATACACTTGCCGACGATAGATTTCTATCGATTGAGCATCCGGACGTCGTTGGGCTTCACAAGCGATAAAAATAATCACGCGAAACGCTGCCACTATGGTGAGATCGAACTTTTTGCTTGAGGTACCTCGTTAGCAATATCTATACTTGCGTGGGATCCTCACTGCGCTGGTCTTCACTTCTATAATGGGAGAGGGTACCATGAACTCTTTGGGAAACATATTTCCGCTAACTTGGATCGGGGGAAACGATCTTTAATCTTTTGACAATAACTCCTCATTTTTATGATGAATAGCTTCTCCGCCTTGACGATCGAAAGCGTTTATTTATGATCCATTACATATCTTTGACGTTTCGGACGCTAGTTTCGATAGTTGGAGAGGAGGGATGGGGTCTTGAAATCCAGTTGAGACCAGTTTTGAGAGTTGGACAGGGGCATGGGGTCCTGAAATATAGCTGGGGCCAGTTTTTAGGGTTGTAAAGGAGGGAGAGGGTCTTTAAATCCAGTGGGGTCCAGTTTTTAGGGTTGGAAAGGGGGATTAAGGGGGTCTTAAAATCCAGCTGGGGTCAGTTTTGAGTAGTGTTGCCGTCGAGCGAGAAATGTCAAGCATCAAGACAAGACGAGATAATACCTGCCGTCTTGAATTTCTTGTCTTGGATCTGGCTCGAAAATGTCGAGGCCTTGAAAATCAAAGCCTTGTTTTGGGCTTGTATCGGAGGCTTCAGTTGTCACTAGCAGATGTGCGAACGCCTACCGTTTAATGAAAATCCCTAAGGTTCCAGCTAACTTGACCCTTCCCAGCAGGGATCTTTTGTCTGTTAGCTAGCCCAGATAACGAAATATTTTTCCTTAAATTTAAAAATTAGCGATATGAAAATAGAATATTCGGTATCTACAAAATTACACGATTGCCAGTGTATTTAGTTTGCATAAAAAGGTTCAAAAATTCCCCCTACAGTCGTTCTACGAGAGCATACGTTTTTTCCCCTTTCCAGACGGTCGGTTCGGCGAAGTAAAGATGCACATCTGCGAAGGAAACTCAAGCTCTCGAGACGAGCCCAAAACAAGGCCTCGCTTTTCAAGGCCTTGAATTTTAGCCGCCTTGAATTGTCTCGAAATTCAAGACCTCGAGTTATCCTTCCTTGCTTTTCTTGACCTTCGTCTTGACATTTCTTGTCTTGAATGGTATCACTAGTTTTGAGGGTTGGAAAGGAGGGAGAGGATCTTGAAATCCAGCTGTGGACAGTTTTTAGGGTTGGAAAGAGGAGGGAGACTTGAAATCCAGCTAGAGCCGGTTTTCAGGGCTGGAAAGGGGAATGGGGTCTTGAAATCTAGCTGAGGCCATTTTTGAGGACTAGAAAGGTGGGAGGGGGTCTTCAAATCCAGCTAGGTCTAGTTCTTAGGGTTGGAAAGGGTGAGAGAGTCTTGAAATCCTAGGCTGGGGTCTGTTTGGAAGTTTGGAACAGGGAGATGGGTTCTTGAAATCCAGCTAGTGCCAATTTTGAAGGTTGGAAAGGGGAGAGGGGATCTTGAAATCCAGATGGGGCCAGTTTTGAGGTTTATAAAGGGAGATGGTATCTTGAAATCTTGCTAAGCCAGTTTTTAGGGTTGAAAACGTTAGGGGGTCTTGAAATCCAGCAGATTCCGGTTCTGAGAGTTAGAAAGGGGGGGTCTTGAAATCCAGTTAAGGTCAATTCTGAG
>JAUMHM010000005.1:21333088-21347560 GCA_032362435.1 Melikaiella ostensackeni | reverse complement strand
TTATCACTTTTCAATGTGACCCCTTTCCAGCTCTAAACCCGTGTTTAGAGCTGGAAAGGGGTCACATTGTTGCCTATTTTGCTGAGTGAATCTGACCCGTGTTAAGCCCTGGTTTGGGGTCACATTTTGAAAACAATATATTATTAATTTAGGGAAATTTCAAAAAAAAAAAATTTTAACGCTCCCGATCGATTCCGAGCAGTGACTGTCAGGCTCGCGAAGGTTAAAAAAAGTGATAAAAAAGTGATGAGAAAAGCCTCCCCCTTATTTTTCTTCTAAGTGTTTCAAAAATAGCCCATTTTGGACCATTTTCAAAAATCCCCCCCCCCCCCTCATTTTTCGAAAAAGTCGTGATACGGAAGTATTACATTTGTCACAATTACTTCATTAGCTTCTCGATGTTTAGTTATTAGCAAAATTCTATGTATTTACATGTAAAATTATTTATTAAATTAATAAAACTGTATTAGGGAAATAAATAATGATACATTATACTGAAAATTTAGTGGAATGTAAGAGGGCGACAGGGTGGTCGTACTGATTAAAGCACTGCCTTCCAAATATGATTTACCGGATTATCGGGGGTTCGAGTCCCCGTACTCATGGGATTTGTATATCTGTAATTTAATATTCAAAATTGATTCGATAAGAAAATTAAGCATACCCAGCCCTATAATCATTCTTCTTAAAAAGCATATTTTTTAAAGAAATAGTTTTATTACTAAATATTCACTTAGAGAATTGTCAATAATCTTGTTTCGAGAAATAAATTTTGTCAAATAATTGAAATTGTTTTTCAGGCACCGACTAGTGCTACGGAATTTCCCGTAAAAGACAACTCGTTTTTTCATCTATAACAATACAATTTACTGAAGGAGATTCAACAAATAACTTGTTATGTAACCTATGTAAAAATAAAAAGGGAATAGATAAATCTAAATAGACATTTTTTTTATTACTTAGAGGTTACAGTAACAAATAATATAATTTCTTTTGAAATTTTTTTGTGAGAACTAGATATTCTGAAGATGTGAAAAATTGTGTCCTTTTTTGATTCGATTAATGTCGCATTAATAATGAACTGAAAATTTATTAAATCATCATTTATTAAATATTAATTAATTTTTTTTATAGATGTACAATACTTTGATCGAAAGTAAGTTTATTGTACGAAAAGTGCTTGAAAAATTAAATACATATTGTGCTAAAAAGATTTATTCACAATATAATTTTTTGATACGATTTAAATGAAATTTTTTTAGTAGAATTTTAGTTAAAATTTGCATAAAATTTCACCGTAGTAAAAATTTTTGTCACACCTTTGGCATTAAGATTTCTTGAAATTATTATCATTGATGCAAAACAAAACATATTTCTTTATATCTTTATATCTTTTATCTTATATCTTTTATATTTTTATATCTTTCTTTATATCTTTTTTCGGATTTTTAGCGAAAAAATGTCTTTGTTACTGTCATATCGCGATGGAAATTTTACTCTCAAAATTCTTGGTCGGTTTTATCGGAATTTGATACATTTTTCACATCAAAATTTATTTACCCGTGTTCAGAAACTTAATATCTCGGGAGTGTGTTTTTATTTATTTTTTAAACTGAAAATTGCATTTTTTTTATCGCAATCCGCATCCGAGCTTGTTCCAATTTTAGGTTAGTGTCACATTCAGATCACCAACTTCCATATCCATTTTCTCGAACCTGGAGAACTTTTTTTGATCAAACTTTTTTTGTCTCAATTCAGCATCACTTCAATTTCGGAGTGGACTTTTGTTTTATCTTTAACAGGTGATTTAGATTTCACAGAATGTTTTTTCGCTCCTTTGAAAATTTTTCATTTTATTGGTTATCTAGTTCTGTACTGCCACCCTTCAAATATTGTTTCAATTATTTGATGTTTAGTGTCAGTTCTAAAATATTTTAAAATCCTCTGAATGAGCATCTGTGAATTACGTAAACCATTTTTGGGGAAGGGCAAATTAATCGAAAAATCAGCTTTTCTTATCTAATGAGCCCGCCCTATAAATTCTTCAACCCAAACATTCTTTAAACATATTCAGATCATTAATATTTAATATTTTAATTTTCTTTCTTGCTTCGAATTAAATTTTAAAATTAGACTGAAATTGACTAAACATGCAAAAGCTGAAATATAAATAGTAATTGTCGGCTTGGGCTGAGTTGTTGCATTTTTACGTACATGAGTGCGTCCAAATGGTAGTGCGGTGCCTTAGTTGGTTACAGTCAGTAGGCTCGTTTTTCGATATCGGTGTTTTGCATTGAAACTCGGCCTTTCGTATAAATATGGGGGGAAACTCATGCACGGCAAGCCGAAAGTTGCAGGAAATTAGTTCGTAGATTAGATTATATTTTTGAAGGTATTTGAAATACCTTGTATGTAAATCAAATTAAACTTATTCATTAAATTTCTCTGAAAAAACTGTACCAATCTCTAGAAATCTCTTAAATCCGTTGAAATCATTCGGAATCCCTTAAAATCCCTTGAAATGTTTGGAATTCGTAAGGCATTCGCCTGAAGATTTGGTCAGGGGAGTGGAGAACTGCAGAAAACCAAAACTCCCGAACGCAGTCAGTTACCGACAGACGAGCTTGGATGTAGTCATTCGATAGCGTCGAGGTGGTTGGTACATAACCATATATATTTTTATATAAGGAGGGGTGGGGGTAGAACGAGAAAGGGAGAGAAAAGCAGTACGTTAGTCTTTCAGTCACAATATTGAGTGCAACTTGGCCCGCTGAGATTTAGGTGACCTCTTACAACCGGAAGGGAAAGGGCGAATTTATTCGGCCTCACCGACGATCGCAAGGCCAGGTCCAACGTGAAATTCGCTTCGAGATATGGACTTTATTAGGGCGCCGACTCCGTTCTCGAGACGGTTTTTCTTTTCTTCTGCTCTCGATACTTATTGGACGCGAAGACAATCTTAAAAATCTTTATGGCTGTAATTACGGATCGATTTTCTCTGAGTCGAGGTATGCTCGGCACTTGTCGATCGACGGATAAAAGAGTCCCAGGTGGTGATGAAGTGGAAAGAGGGGGATAAGTATCGAGAGCAAAGGGAAAATTTTATAGAGAACCATAAAGGAGAAAATAATCTTTGAAAATTATTGAGGAAATAGTTTCTCTTTCTTAAATTCGGTCCGGAATTCCTTTCCGGACTTAAGGAATAACTGGAAAGTAGTTTCTTTTTTAAATACTGTTTTAGCGATTAATTGGCTAGTAGTTTCCTTCGTTAGCTCAATTGAAAAATTTTAATGTATTTAATGTAAAAAAGTGGTTTAGTTTCCAGAAAATCAATACTGGAGATCACGATATTACTTATCAAATTGTTTAAGTTCGATAGTTGTACATTTACAATTGTTCAACGTTAAAATTATGTTTTTAAAATATTCAGTTGCGCAAATTGTAAGTTGTTTAAATGTGATAATTTACTGTTTGAATTGCTCAATTTTACCCTTTCTAAATTTTGAAAGAATTTCGGTTGGAAATTGTTTATTAATTAAAATTTTAAATTAAAAACTTTAAACTTTTGTGGGATTCCAATTTAGAATTGCATGAAATCTTTTGATCTTACAATATTTTTCAGCATTTATTTGAGATGTATTCAATTGCAGTAATAATTGAAATCTTTTGTGCGTCTTCTGTTTATAAAAATAATGAGGAGTTAATTACTCGGATTTTTGGTATGCACTAGATTACAAGATTGTAAGATTACATGTGATTGCAAAATATTCCATGGATTATAGGAAATTCATTAGGTATATAAAATCATTACTTAAAAATCGCTTGAAGTTTCATTGAAATCCATGAAAGTCCTTTGGAGTCTCTTGAAATACCTTGATAGATTAGGAACTATTTTTAACTCCATTAAAATCTTTAAAATCTGTTAAAATCCATAGAAATCCCTTGAAATCCTTTTACCCCGTTTGTATTCCTATGAAATCTTTGAAATAGCAATCTGCATAAATCATTTTAAATCCCTTAAAAATAAAAAAATCAATTATTCACTAAAGTTCTCCAGAAATCTCTTAATTTTTTGTAAAATCCGCTAAAATCTTGAAAAGACTTAGAGGTACTATGAAACTCCGTAAATCTGGTGAAATTCTATGAAATTCCTTAAAATCTCTGGAAATACTAAAAAATTTTTTGACATCCCTTGAAATCATTGAAATTTCTTGAATATAAATTAAATTAAACTTATTCATCAAAGTTCTCTAAAAAAATCTGTTAAAATGGTTTAAAATCTTTTAAATCCCTTAAAATCTTCGGAAATCCTACAAAATTCTTCGAAAGCCCTTAAAGTTTTTTAAATCTCTTGAAATCCTTCGGAATCCCTTAAATTCCCTTGAAATCTTTGTCAATCGTAAAAATCCATTAAAATAAGTATAAATCATTTGAAATCCCTTGAATATAAATGAAAAAAATCTTATTCATTAAAGTTCTGTGAAGAATAGTTTAGATATCTAGAAATCTTTGAAACCTCTTGAAATCCGTGGAGATTTAATAAAAACATTTCAATCTGGTGAAATTGCTTGAAATACCTTATAGCATCCCATGAAATCTTTAAAATCGCTAGAAATCCCTTGAAATTTCATTTCAATTCATTTATTTTTCAAAGTTTTATAGAAACCTCTTAAAATCTTCGAAAATCCTAAAAAATTCTTTGAAATCCTTTAAAGTTATTTAAGTCTCTTTGAATCCCTTGGAATCCCTTAAAATCCCTCGAAGTCTTTGGATATCGTTAAAATCCATTTTCTAAGTATAAATCATTTGAAATCCCTTAAATATAAATTAAAATAATCTTATTCATTACAGTTCTCTAAAAAATAGTTAAGATACTTAGAAATCTTTAAAACCCCTTAAAATCAGAGGAGATTTAATAAAAATCTTTAAATCTGGTGAAATTCTTTAGAATACCTTACAGAATCCCACGAAATCATTAAGATCGCTAGAAATCCCTTGAAATTTCATTTCAATTTATTTATTTTCCAAAGTTTTCTAGAAACCTCTTGAAATCTTCGGAAATCCTAAAAAATATGTTTGAAATCCTTTAAAGTTTTTTAAGTCTCTTTAAATCTCTTGGAATCCCTTAAAATCCCTTGAAATCTTTAGAAATCATGAAAATCCATTTTTTAAGTATAAATAATTTAATATCCCTTGAATATAAATTAAAATAATCTTATTCATTAAAGTTCTCTAAAAAATAGTTTAGATACTTAGAAATCTTCAAAACCCATTAAAATCAGTGGCGATTTAATAAAAACCTTTAAATCTGATGAAATACCTTAAAATACTTTACAGAATCCCACGAAATCTTTAAAATTGCTAGAACTCCCTTGAAATTTCATTTCAATTCATTTATTTTCCAAAGTTTTCTAGAAACCTCTCGAAATCTTCGGAAATCCTAAAAAATTCTTTGAAATCCCTCAAAGTTTTTTAAGTTTCCTGAAATCCCTTGGAATCCTTTAAATTCCCTTGAAATCTCTAGAAATCGTAAAAATTCATAAAAATAAGTATAAATTATTTGAAATACCTTGAATATAAATTAAAATAGTCTTATTCATTAAAGTTCTCTGAAAAATAGTTTAGATACTTAGAAATCTTCAAAACCCTTCAAAATCAATGGAGATTTAATAAAAACTTTTAAATCTGGTGAAGTTCCTTAAAATACCTTATATAATCCCACGACATCTTTAAAATTGCTAGAAATCCCTTGGAATTTCATTTCAGTTCATTTATTTTCCAAAGTTTTCTAAAAACCTCTTGAAATCTTCGGAAATCCTAAAAAATTCTTTGAAATCCCTTAAAGTCTTTAAGCTTCCTAAAATCCCTTGGAATCCCTTAAATTCACTTGAAATATTTAGAAATCGTGAAAATCCATCAAAATAAGTGTAAATCATTTGAAATACCTTGAATATAAATTTTAAAAAATCTTATTCATTAATGCTCTCTAAACAATAGTTTAGACACTTAGAAATCTTTGAAACCTCTTAAAATCAGCGGAGATTTAATAAAAATCTTTAAATCTGGTGAAATTCCTTGAAATACCTTATAGAAACCCACGAGATCTTCAAAATTCCTAGAAATCCCTTGAAATTTCATTTCAATTCATTTATTTTCCAAAGAGTTCTAGAAACCTCTGGAAATCTTCGGAAATCCTAAAAAATTCTTTGAAATCCCTTGAAGTTTTTTAAGTTCCCTAAAATCCCTTGGGATCCCTTAAATTCCGTTGAAATCTTTAGAAGTCGTAAAAATCCATTAAAATAAGTATAAATAATTTGAAATCTCATGAATATAAATTAAAATAAGCTTGTTCATTAAAGTTCTCTAAAAAATAGTCTAGATACTTGGACCTCTTTGAAATCCCTTAAAATCCGAGGAGATGTAATAAAAACATTTAAATCTGGTGAAATTCCTTAAAATACCTTATAGAATCCCACAAAATCTCTAGAATCGCTAGAAATCCTTGGAAATTTCATTTTAATTCATTTATTTTCCAAAGTTTTCTAAAAACCTCTTGAAATCTTCGGAAATCCAAAAAAATTCTTTGAAATCCCTTCAAGTTTTTTAAGTTTCCTAAAATCCCTTGAAATCTTAAGAAATCGTAAAAATCCATTAAAATAAGTCTAAATCATTTGAAATCCCTTGAATATAAATTAAAATAATCTCATTCATCAAAGTTCTCTAAAAAATAGTTTAGATCCCTAGAAATCTTTGAAACCCCTGAAAATCTTCGGAGATTTAATAAAAACCTTTAAATCTGGTAAAATCCCTTGATAACTTATAGAATCCCATGAAATCTTAAAAATCGCTAGAAATTCCTTAAAATTTCATTTCAATTCATTTATTTTCCAAAGTTTTCTAGAAACCTCTTGAAATCTTCGGAAATCCTACAAAGTTCTTTGAAATTCTTTTAAGTTTTTTGAGTCTCTTGAAATCCCTTAAAATCCCTTAAAATTGTTAGAAATCGTAAAAATCCATTAAAATGAGTATAAATCATTTGAAATTCCTTGAATATAAATTAAAATAATTGTATTCATTGAAGTTCTCTCAAAAAACAGTTTAGATCCCTAGAAGTCTTTGAAACCGCTTGAAATCTTTGGAGATTCAATAAAAACCTTTGAATCTGGTGAAATTCCTTGAAATACTTTATGGAATCCCATGAAATCTTTGGAATCGCTAGGAATCCCTTGAAATTTCATTATCAACTATTATCCGATTGCCTTGATTAACAAAGTTATGCATAACAGAATAGTTCTAATTAAGAGTAAAAGCAATCACCAGAACAGAAAAAATATACAGGATTACAATAGATTCAATACGGCTGTCTTACCTTATTTTGAAAAATCTCAAATATCTTGAAATCAATGTTGATTTACAAATTTAAATGTAGACTTTGTGATACTGTTTATATAGGGCATACAAGGAGGTCACTTCAAACAAGAAAAGAGGAACATAAAAATAATTTTCATAGAAGTTCAGGTATTCGGTCCTTACAAAACATAGACTCACACATGGTCATGACGTTAATTGGGATGCTTATAAAATTTTGTATCATAAGAAATCAAAAAAAGAGAGAATTCATGGAAATGCTATTCATAAAGAGAAAAGGTAACAAAGCTATTAATTTAAAAAGAGATCTTTCGAGATGAAACAAAATTTGTGATGGAGTTATTAATTGGATACATTGACTGTAGTTTTGGTCAGAATTTTGCCTATGTGCAATATCAATTTTCAATTAAAGAATTAAATAATTGACTTTAGTTTTTATTCAGAATGTTTGCCTATGTGAACATCATCCTCAATCAAGGAATGAAATATGTACCAAAACAACAGTTGCTGTTAATTATCTCTGACCGAATATCTCGCACTTTTATGATAATTATGGTTATTTTCATTTTTCTTGTTCTAAGTGACCTCCTTGTTTATCCTATATAAACAGCATTATGCTGTCTGCATTTTAATTTGTAAATCACATATTGTTTATCAAGTTTGTCATATTCATCTTCACCCAATTTCAAAATCAAATTATATTATTTTCGTTCTAGTTATTGCTTTTGCTCTTAATTTGAACAATTCTGTTATGCATATGTTTGTCAACAAAGGCAATCAGATAATAGTTGAAAAAAAGAATCTGTTTGCATAATTCAATATTCTTTTCATGGAATTTTGGATGATATAATTTAATAGCTCTATCAATCAAACTCTTTACAACTCCTATTTTGATTTGCATGAAATGATTACAATTAAAATTTAGTGTCCTTCCCGAAAAAATTGTTTTTCTGTGCCAATCAGTGATAATATAATTTTCATCAGTTTTTATTAAAGTCAAATCAAGAAAGTTCAATCTACCTTTCGTTTCAATTTCAACAGCAAACTGTAATCTTGGATGTATACTATTAAAAACATTAGGTAGGGTATCCACATCTCAAATCCAAAGCTTTTCCCTTCAAGTAGTTTTCAATCGTTTCAAATATTGTAAGTGTATTTTCAACCTTAAATTCTCATTAAATTAATTTTAATCCGAAATTGAAATTCAAGTACCACCTCTACTAATCTCTTGAGCAGAGAATTCAAGTGGGTAAAAATTTCACTGCCAAACAATGGCTGGCAGTTATTATGCGCCTGTAGGACGAGACTCGAGTTCCGATAACAATAATTTTTGTGGTTAAACGTTTAAATTGCTACACGACCCGCGGCTTTCCACATTCAGCTCGACATGTTGTTTCTCGACTCTACAGGACGTTCTTGGATTTTTTTCGAAAGTTCATCGACTTTAGTGTGCGAGTAGTAATTCATCCTTGATGTTTCTTTAATTTATATCTGAAAACTGTTCTTTTGATGCAGTTGCAGAGATAATGAAAGAAGTAATTCTTCGAGCGACTATTGGGTGATACGAATATTTATGTTCGACATATTCATTTGTATAAGAATTACATGCGGGTAATGAGTGTACATATATTTCTTGAGCCTATAGTTGAATTGTTGCTTGTTAGAGTCACCGGAAATTGATGGAGTTTACAAGAGTCGTAGGAAGCTTTTCGTAAGATGGAAAATATATTTATAGAATCATTCGAGAGTTCGTAAGTCACTGAAGAATCAAGGGGCTTATGTTTTATTTATTTCTATTTTGTGCTAATTGGACAAGAATTATTGTCAAAGGTTAATGAATTATTGGAAATAGAATTAATGTACTGGAAATAGTTCATAATTGTGAATGAAAGAAGCTTTTAGATTAATTGCATTAGGATTAGATTTAGAAAATGTCTCCTTTTTCTGATTTTTTTAAGCGAGTAAATTTTTTTACATACACTGTTGAAAATTTCGATTTTTTTAACAAACTTTCTTCAACAACATTGGATTACACGTATGGCAATATTACAATACATGTATAGCAATATTGCAATACTAGTATTTTAAAACGACAATATCATGTATTGGAACGTTATAACGTCTCGGAAATAAACTTCCAAAACATTTAATACAAAGTACCAACGGAAATTTTTTACAGTGTAATTTAGGTCATGGATAAAGATTTATGAAACATTTTAAATATCATCGGGGCCGTTCAAAAACTACGTCACGCTATTTTGAAAACTTTTTCCAACCCTTCCCTTCTTCGTTACATATCACACAAAGCTTGAACCCCCCTGTTTGACGTTAAAATTACGAACACCCCCCCCCCCCCCCTTTAAGTCAAAATTTTTTTTTCGACTTCATTTTTATAAAAGCCTAAATAAAAGACAAAGCATATGAACATAATATTTTAACACACTTCACAGCATAAAATGCTCTCAAAACAGAGGGAATAAGGTGATTTTTCAAGAAAATAGGGGAATAAATTCTTTTAAATAAAATTAATGTATATAAGTATAATGTTTAATTCAATATGTAACGCTTCAGATTTCAAATCGAAATAGGTTACATTTTCAACAAAATAGTTGAATTTTCAACTGACAAAATAAAATTAATTTTAGACCAAATTGTTGCATTTACAACAAAATAGTTGAATTTTTAACCAAACAGTTGAATTTCCAACCTAGAAAGATGAATTTTAATCAAATGGTCGAATTTTCAAACAAAAAAGATTAAGCTTCAACCACAAACAGTTGCATTCCTAAATAAAAAGTTCAATCTTCAAGCCAAAAAGACTAATTTTTTAGAAAGAACGATTAGAACGATGAATTTTTAACCAAGAAAGAGAAATTTTCGATTCAAAAAGACGAATTTTCAACAAAACAGTTGAGTTTTCAAACAAAATATAACTTTTTAACAAAACCGTTGAATTTTGAACCAAATAATTGAGTTTTTAAAATAAATAAAATAATTATCAACCAAACAGTTGCACTTACAACCAAATAGATGAATTTTCAAGGCAATAAGATTAATTTTTTCGAAGACAGTTAAATTTTCAATCCAAGGGGACGTATTTTCTATCGAAAAACACGAATTTTCAAGAAAACAGTTAATTTTTTGACTCAACATTATGACTTTTTAACAAATTAGTTGAATTTTCAACTATTATGTTGAAATTGAAATTTTTTGTGCATTTAAGAAGAACACCCAAAAGGTTCACAATTTAAAAATACACTTTGAGATCATTACCTTTTTTTTGGAAAATGAAATGATCTGAATAGATTGGTTCTAAATCAACCCATACATTTTCTAGCAAAAGAGATGAATTTTCAACCAGGAAATTTATTTCATTCAAGAGAGAAAAAAAATGCTAACCAAATTGCTGAATTTTCAAACCAAACATGCGAATGCTCTAGAAAACAGTTGAAATTTTACCCGAAGATATAAGTTTTTAAACAAACAGTTAATTCTCAACCAAGTAGTCAATTTTTAACCAAATAGTACCGTTTTCTACCAAAATAATAGAATTAATAACTCAAAAGGTCGAGTTTTCAACAAAACAGTTGAAGTTTTAAGCCAGAGGGACGAATTTTCTAAGAACAGTTGAAATTTCAACCCGAAAATATGAATTTTCGACCAAAAATCGAATAGTTAAATTTGCAGTTCAAAAAGTTTGTCTTAATGGTATAAGAAAAAGTTTATTTACAGCCAAAAAAGAATGAGTTTCCAAAAAAAGGTTAAATTTTCAACCAAAGAGGTGGATTTTCAACTAATAAAATTAATTTTTAACAAATTAGTTCAAATTTCAACCAAGCAGTTGAATTTTCAACCCTAAAATGTAAATTTTCAACAAAACAGTTAATTTTCAACCAAATAGTTGAGTTTTCTACCAAAATAATAAAATTTACAACCCAAAAAGTCGAATTTTCAACAAAAGTGTTGAGTTGAATTTTCAGCCAAAGAGATGGATCTTCAGCTAATAAAATGAATATTTAAAAAAGTAGTTCAACTTTCAACCAAGTAGTTGAATTTTCAGGGAAAAAGATGAATTTTTAATGAAAAAATTTGGAAATCGTAAAAATCCATTAAAATAAGTATAAATCATTTGAAATCCCTTGAATATGAATAAAAATAATCTTATTCATTAAAGTTCTCTGAAAACTAGTTTAGATACCTAGAAATCTTTGAAATCTCTTGAAATCCGTAGAGATTTAATAAAAACATTTCAATCTGGTGAAATTCCTTGAAATAGCTTATAGAATCCCATGAAATCTTTAAAATCTCTAGAAATCCCTTGAAATTTCATTTCAATTCATTTATTTTCCAAAGTTTTCTAGAAACCTCTTGAAATCTTCGGAAGTCCTACAAAATTCTTTGAAATCATTTAAAGTTTTTTAAGTCTTTTTAAATACCTTGGAATCCCTTGAAATCCCTTGAAATCTTTAGAAATCGTGAAAATCCATTTTTTAAGTATAAATCATTTGAAATCCCTTGAATATAAATTAAAATAATCTTATTCATCAAAGTTCTCTAAAAAATAGTTTAGATACTTAGAAATCTTTGAAATCCCTTAAAATCAGTGGCGATTTAATAGAAACCTTTAAATCTGATAAAATTCCTTAAAATACCTTACAGAATCCCATGAAATCTTTAAAATCGCTAAAAATTTCTTGAAATTTCATTCCAATTCATTTATTTTCCAAAGATTTCTAGAAACCTCTTGAAATCTTCGGAAATCCTACAAAATTCTTAGAAATCCCTTTAAGTTTTTTGAGTCTCTTAAAATCCCTTGTAATTCCCTAAAATCCTTTGAAATTGTTAGAAATCGTAAAAATCCATTAAAATGAGTATAAATCATTTGAAATCCCTTGAATTTTTCTTTAATGAAAAATTAAATAGTTGAATTTTCAACTAAAAACGATCAAATTTCAGCTAAAAATATCATTAATATCGCTTTTAGTCATCTCAATATTCCTTTGATAAAAAAAAAATATATATTTGATCTCGAAGACATTGAAATAAAGAAATATTTCTTTGAATGCGAAAACGAGACTTATAGAAACTAGTTTCTTAGTTTTGAAGATATCATTTACTTGGATTACTTATCTCACATCACCAGACAAGAAATATTTCTTTGTTTCAAAGAAATGGCATCCAAAGGAATGATTTCTTCGAATCAATGCAAGAATTTGTTGTCTTTAGACAATATTCACTACAATGAAGCAAGCAATTTCCTTGGTTTAAAGAAATGCATTTGTTTGGATTCAAGAATTTTTTTTCAATGTACAATAATCATAAAATCTTGAATACACTCATCTCGAAATTCGTGGCCAGCCTCAGGTCTGGTTGGCCACTATTCGGAGGCTATTAAAAATCTATATTCTACTGGATTTAACGCGATAAGTGAGTAAACATTCAGGGCCGCATTTATAATCTCCGAACTCGGCATGTACAAAAGTATATGCGCAGAGAGTCGCGATATAAATAACTTCTGATACGGCACTGACTGACCGAGCGAAGACCTTGATTATAGGCCGTCAAGGGATGCTCAGGGTGGGAGACAGAAGCATTCAAGCGTGAACAACCGTGAGGCCGGCCACAGATGGGATGTCCACGAATAGCGAGATGAGTGTATTCCGTAAAACTCGAATAAAAATCTGTAAATAAGAGGTAGTAGATTTATTGCATTAGATTATTTTAAATTCTCGACTTGAACTGAAAAGGGACCCTTTAGTAGAATCACCCATACATAATATTAGCGAGGTCACGTTCTTCGATATTCTCAGGCGCTGATCGGGCAGGCGATCGATTATGGATAATTTAATTCAGTCAGTCATCATTACTGATTATATTGATTATAGTCCTGGAAGAGCACCGAGGACGCATATCATCCGAGCAGACGATTCGTCGCTGAGGCTAAATTTTCCAGGTTTTTGGCTATAAGTTAATTATTGACCAATGGCCATGGTTCATGGTCCGTCGAGAAAATTCAGCGGCTACATCGTTCGCCCATTTGGGCAACGCGCCATCTACCTGCGCACGGCTCGTTCGACTCCTCGATTTATGGTTCCGAACGTTTAGTGTCCTGGTTATTTCGTGAAAAAGGACCGGTTCGTTGGAGCAATTCGAGTCGTTGATCCCGCCCGTTCTAAAGTCTCCCTCGATTCTCTATCGAGCGCGCTTAACTGCGAAATTATTATTGCCCAGCATACTTACGCGCCCCGCAGATAATTTTGCACGAGCAGCCATGCCATTGAGAATGTACTGGAATTCGTATGTTGGTACGGACAATGGAGATCCGCATCGCTGTTATTGCGGCTGCGAATAATGGATCAACCGGAAAAGAAGTTCCTTTTGATTTTTTTTTCTGGAAAAACCGATTTTTTCTGTTGATGAAAAACTATTGAGGTTTTCTTAAGCAGGGCTCGCAGAGTAAAATTTTTCAGTGCATGGGCAGGGCTGCCACACAGTCACTTAAGTCACTTTTTTGTGTCAAGTCACTTTTTAAAGGAAAAGTCACTATAAGTCACTTTTTCAAAGAAAAAGGTAGCTTTAGTCACATTTCTTAATCTCATTGTAGATTTTATCTAAAAGAAAAAATCTAAGTCATTTATGTATGGAATCTATATAGTAATCTATATTATGAAAACGCACGGAGAAAACTGTATGGAAGTAAGATCAATAAATATGGTTGTCACAACCACAAAAAATAGTCAAATATGGTACGGCTACAACTGTGGTTCCTACTATCACATAGTTGTTTGTATAAGAGTCTAGTTTTAAGGTCTCAACTGTGTGTTTGTTGCAGCCATACATTGTAGTTGTCACAACCACATCAAAGAATGCATTGCAAGAGAAACTCAATTAAATAAAAAAGCCTTTAATAATAATAAAAAAACATGAACGAAAATTTGAAAATATTCTCCGTATCCAAGGTGATATACAAAAATTGGCTCTAAATATTCACTTAGCTCTTTTTCAAGACCAATCTGACCCATGGTTTTTAAATATTTCAAACGTAGAGATTCCACAAAAAGTAATGAACATTCTAAGGTTGGGTGAAGGCTTTAGTAACAAATA
>JAUMHM010000005.1:21295147-21332988 GCA_032362435.1 Melikaiella ostensackeni | reverse complement strand
ACTTCATCAAAGTACTGATTTTTAAATATGTACGTACATATATCAGGGTAAACATGTAGATAATTTTCGTCGGTACTTTATAATATAATTGAATTATATTATTACTTTTGATAATTTATTCAATTTAATTTACTTGGTATATAATTTAATGTAAATATACGTCTAGTATGGGTCTCAATGAAAATTATCTTTAAAAAAGGTTTAATACTCTAAACATAACCTCAAAACAAACTTTTATACTTTATGAATGATATGCATTCAATTTGTCTGGAACAAAGGTAAACTAAGTGTTTGACTGAAATGAGAATTCAAATTTTGCTGTTACACGTTAAAATATTGTTTTGCTTGCTGACTTACTTTAAACGTTTTAGGACCATTGAGCTTCTCGTTTAAAATCATAGCTTGCTCTTGAACCATTGGCCCGGATACAGGATCGCCTCTGCCTCTGACTTGCTGAAACCATTCTAAGACAGCAGCATCGAAATGCTTATTGTCACTTGTTCTTGACGATTTCTTTTTCACATACTCATGATTTTCAACCTTATTTCTCAAAAAAGATTCGCGAGCTTTCACAGCCTTGTACGCGCTCTCAGAGACACCATATTTTCGTAAAATAGACTGTTTTGAGGTACCTGTTCTCACTTCGTCTATAATTTCATATTTCTCTTTGAAAGATAAACGTTTCGTCTTGTTTTCCCTCGAAATTTTTGTAACGCGTGTTTACACGTGGTTTCGCATAACCTCAACCGCGAACTGAAGCAGACGATACGAGTAACTGCGGAAATCACTGCTCGCTTTTCTCATGTGCTCCTGCGTTGTTGTGGAGACACTGCCGCTGACCTTGCAGCGGCTCTCTCGCGCCCCCTTGGTCCCCTTGTCTTTTATAACAGGGGTTTTTATAGCGGGATTTGAGTGTAAATCCGTAAGCTTTGCAATTTCGTTAGGAAATTTTCCTGTGAATCAGTTTGATTCAATTGATCCCCAATTTCTTTCAATAAAATTGATCATGAATATGAGCGGAAATATTAAAAAAAAATAGTTTTTTGATACAATTAGTTTTTAATTTGTTTTTGTCTGTTGACCCATTGTACTTGATCCTTTTATTCTTGATCTTGAGTAAGCTCCAAATGACAATTCTTCTAAATTCTTCTTCTTCTTTCTTAAATTTTTTAAGAAACACTTTCTTGGTATCCTGGTAAATTTTTCAATTTACGTCAACTATTATTCTTTACCTTAGATCAGAATGAAATTTTAACAAGAAAGCAAAAATAACCAATCTTTCCAAAAAACAATTTTTTTAATAAATATTTTCTAAAACAATTTCGGATCTGACTCTAGAGATCATGAAAAATGTATGTAATAAGATTGATCCTTATAATGAAATTGTTAATTAATAAATATTTCTTATATATATATATATATATATATATAAATTTTTAAACTATATTAAAAAGACCATTGTGAAGAATTTATAACATATTCTGGGTGTATGGATCAATAGAGAAAAAGAAATTACAAGCTACGTGTATTAAAAAACTATTTTTTTCAAATATTTTTCCGCTTATATTCATGATGAATTTTATTGAAAGAAATTGGAGATCAATTGAATTAAACTGAGTCACAGAAAAATTTCCTAACGAAATTGCAAAGCTCACGGATTTATGACGATAAAAATTTATGACATCAACAGTAGACTAGGTTTTAGCTCCATGAATATAAAAAATAGTAGAAAATTTTTCGACTCTGATAGTTTTATTACATTCCCATGAGAAATACAATGTTTTCATTTCATTAGTCAACTAAGATGAAAAGCATGTGCAAAGTTTTCCAAGAGAGTTTTGAAAGATAATATTTTCTCAGAAGGGATGAGATCCCATACAAGATTCATAGTAATTTTGAAATAGAAATAAAAATCAGACCAAAATATATTACCTTAGTTTCCTATAAAATTTCCCTAATGAGGAGGTCTAAATGACCTCGGAATTTGTTGGATCCTCATAGTATAAAAAAGACAGAGAAAGAATGAGGCAATTAGTTTTCTCTTTCTTTTTTCTCCCTTTTTTTCACTTGTTTACAGAAATGTCTTTAATGAGCCTATTACACAGATTTTCAGAAACATATTTTCTCGTTTTTGAAGACTTTTTATGTGATATACTTTATCAGAGGTCATGTTTTCAGAAATTTTTCTTTCAAATTTTTTGTTTGTACATTTATTGTACGTTTGTCTCTGATGAGCCGGAAATACGGGTAGTCTCGAAGTCTAATCTTGATTTGTGAACTTTTTGGGTGTCCTTTTTTCAGTACCCAAAAACTTCCATAAGAAAGTAGATATCATTTCGATCTTTGAGAAAAAAAATTTAATTGTTATTTAAAGGGCTGGAGGAACAAATGTTTCTCAGGTGTGGAGTTTTGTGATGATCGAAGACTGAGATGGTGTGAAGGAGGTTTGGCATGAAGGGTATCTCAGAGGAATTCCTACACTTGAGGTGTGGAATTCCACATCTGGTCTAGCTCCTCAGGTGTAAAGTACTCCATAGTTCCACACACTCCACACATTTCGCGCCGGCCCTGTTTTAAAATGAAATTGACTAAAAATTGTTTTAAAAAAAACTCTCTGATATAGATACTATCCGGGAAAAACGGTTTACTGTTTCAACTATTTAAAAAAAATAGAAATTAGTAAAAGTAGGCGGCAGGCGTCTACAAAACAGGAGTTTATTGCCTATTGAGTCGTTAATGAAGTTGTTCAAGTCTTCCTCTCCACTCTCCTTATTTCCCCTCATCCCTCCTCACTACCCCCACTAGCTCTGTACTACTTCCCCTCATTTTCCCTTACTACCCCTTGCTTCCCCTCACTTCCACTCATCCCCACCCCTCAATTCCCCTCAGTTTCCCTTACTTTCCTTCATTTCTCCTCACTTCCCCTCTTCTATATATGACGGACGGACAGCCGACTGAAACCATAAAGGTTTCTGTCCCGGGCTACAAAATACTAAAAATAGCTGGATTTGGGCATTTTTCAACAATTTTGAAGAATGTTTAAAATTTTTAGTCGATTCCATCCAAGACAATAAGGTACTTTTAAAAACGGCCTCACAGTATATTTTTTAATAAAATTTGTTAGAAAAAGTATAAATTGTGATCTAACAACAATTTTGTCACAGATTTGAGGGCCATTGGCCACACACTTGTAATTGATTATTATGGTGACGAAACGAAACCTATCTACTGAAAAATGACGAAATCATGCATTTGCTAAGTAAATTTTTGAAAAATAATTACAAATTCTTACTTGCTAGTGAAATATATAGCAACACAGTGCTACTGGCAAGATATGAGTAATAGACTCCTTTGAAAAAACGAAATCTATTTCTTGAAAAATTTCATAAAAATGAAAATGTTTATCGATTTTGTTTAAATTATTACAAATTACTTTTAAAAAGCAATTATCATAGCGAAAGTCATTATTAAAATACCTGCATTATATTTTGCAAAAAGTAAAACGAATTTCGCTCAGTTAAAAATGACTGCATTCATTTACTAAGCTTGTTGTTGTTAAAAATTGTGTTAAGAATGTTGTGTTGAAGAGTTTCTTATAATTCATATCATTTAATATAGAGTAATGAAAAAAATGTTTGATATAAATTTTATTAAAAGTTTTAGCGTAGTATTTTAGTGTAGTAAGATGTTCTTTCCTTCCCTTTAGCACTGATAATTCTTGAAATTATTCTTTTTATAGGCCTTATTTCAGCAAAAAACCGTCATCAGTTCATTGCGTCATTCTTATTCAGCGTCCCAATATCTCGGGAGTGAGATTTTTTTCTGTAAAAGATTCAAAATTCCATTTTTAATCGCTACCGTAAGCCAATTTTCAAAACCTGGGAAATTGCACCCCAACATTTTTTGACGATTTCCTCGAAATTGGCTAACTTTTTTGAATCAGACGTTTTTTTAATCTAAACTGAAGATTGCATTTTTTATCGCAATGCGCAGCCGAGTCTGCTGTAATCTGTGGTCAGTGTATCACCTTGAGATCGTCAACTTACACATTTATTTCTCCGAAACTGGATAACTTTTTCTGATCAAACATTTTTCGTCTCAATTCAACAATACATCACCTCGTGGGTGGAATTTTGTTTCATCTTCAACTAGTGATTTCGATTTTACAAAATGTTTTTTCGCTCTCCTGGAAAATTACGATTTCGTTGCTTATCCAGTTCTGTACTACCATCCTTCAATTATTATCTAACATCAAAGAATCGCGCATAATAGAATAATAATAAAAAACTTTGATGTATACTGATTGCATGAGTGCGAGTGATTTCAGGTAAGTGCAGGTGAATGAAAGTGAGTTCAGGTGATTACAAGTTGGTGAATTTCGAGGGATGGCAGTTGATTTGATGTGATTACACTGTGAATTCGGAGTAATTTTAGGTGATTTTGAATGAATGAATTGCTTGCAAATGAATGCAATTGATTTCACAGTGAATTTCGAGTGATTGCAGGTGATTTCACGAGGAATCCCGTGTGACTGCAGTGATTTCAGGTGATTTTAAATAAATGCAGTGCTTGTTAATGAACTAAATTGAATACATGGTGAATTTCGAGTGATTGCAAGTGATTTAAAGTGAATGCACGGTGAATTCGAAGTTATTTCAGGTGATTCTAAATTGATGCACTGCTAGCTAATGAATGAAACTAACTGCACAGTGGATTTCGAGTGATTGCAGGTGATTTCACGGGGAATTCCGTATGACTGCAGTGATTTCAAGTGATTTTGAATAAATGCAGTGCTTGCAAATGAATGAGATTGAATACGCGGTGAGTCTTGAGTAATTGCAAGTGATTCAAAGTGATTGCACGGTGAATGCGGAGTTATTTCAGGTAAATTCGAATGAATGAACTGATTGCAAATAAATGCAATTGATTGCAAGGTGAATTTCGAGTAACTGCAGGTGTTTCACGCTGAATTCCAAGTAATTGCAGTGATATCGGGTAATTTCAAACAACTGCAGTGCTTGCAAATGAATGAAATTAAATACACGGTGAATTTCAAGTGATTACAAGTCATTCCAAGTGATTGCATGGTGAATCCGGAGTTATTTCAGGTGATTTCAAATAAATAGAGTGCCTTCAAATGAATGAGATTGAATACCCAATAAATTTCGAATGATTGTTCATGATTTCACGGTGAATTCGGAGTTATTTCAGGTGATTTCAAATAAATACAGTGCTTGCAAATGAACGAGATTGAACACATGGTAAGTCTCGAGTAATTGGAAGTGATTTAAAGTGATTGCACCGTGAATTTGGAGTTATTTCAGGTGATTCAAAATTGATGCACTGCTTGCTAATGAATGCAACTAACTTCACGGTGGATTTCGAGTGATTTCAGGTGATTTCACGAGTAATTCTGTGTGACTGCAGTGATTTCCGGTGATTTTAAATAAATGCAGTGCTTGCAAATGAATAAGATTGTATACACGGTGAGTCTCGAGTAATTGCAAGTGATTTATAGTGATTGCACGGTGAATGCGGAGTTATTTCAGGTGATTTCAAATGAATGAACTGTTTGTAAATGAATGCAATTGATTGCAAGGTGAATTTCGAGTGACTGCAGGTGTTTCACGCTGAATTCCAAGTGATTGCAGTGATATCGGGTAATTTTAAACAATTGCAGTGCTTGCAAATGAATGAAATTGAATACACGGTGAATTTCAAGTGACTGCAAATGATTTCAAGTGATTGCACGGTGAATCTGGAGTTACTTCAGATGATTTCAAATAAATACAGTGCTTTTAAATAAATAAGATTGAATACACAATAAATTTCGAATGATTGCAGGTGATTTCATAGTGAATTTGGAGTGAATTCAGGTGATTTCAAATAAATACAGTGCTCGCAAATGAATTAGATTGAATACACGGTGAGTTTCGAATAATTTCAAGTGATTTAGAGTAACTTCACGGTGAATTCGGAGTTATTTAAGGTGATTGCAAATAAAGACAGTGCTTTCAAATGAATGAGATTGAATACACAATAAATTTCGAATGATTGCAGGTGATTTCATAGTGAATTTGGAGTTAATTCAGGTGATTTCAAATAAATACAGTGCTCGCAAATGAATGAGATTTAATACACGGTGAGTCTCGAGTAATTGCAAGTGATTTAAAGTGATTGCACAGTGAATTCGGAGTTATTTCAGGTGATTTTAAATGAATGTACTGCTTGCAAATGAATGCAATTGATCGTACTGTGAATTTCGAATGATTGCAGGTGATTTCACAGTGAATTCCGAGTGATTGTAGTGATTTAATTTGATTTCAAATAAATGCAGTTCTTGCGAATAAATGAAGTTGAATACACGGTGAATTTCGAGTGATTGCAAGTGATTTCAAGTGATTTCACGGTGAATTTGGAATTATTTCATGTGATTTTAAACTAATACAGTGCTTGCAAATGAATGAGATTGAATACACAATGAATTTCGAATGATTGCAGGTGATTTCAAGTGATTGCACGGTAAATTCGGAGTGATTTCAAGTAATTTTAAATGAATGCACTGCTTGTAATTGAATGCAATTGATGTCAAGATAATTCCCAAGTGATTGCAGTGATTTCTGGTGATCTCAAGCAAATTCAGTACTTGGAAATAAATGCAATTAATTGCACTGTGAATATCAAGTGATTGCACGGTGAATTACGAGTGACTGCAGGTGATTTCAGGTGATTGCAATAACGTTTGCACACTGATTGCAAGACTTACATATGCACCGCTCGCGCGAGACCGCAAAAAGACTTTGACTTCTCGGTACACACGATAATTTATATAATCAGAGTGTTGTTTTCGAGTTTTCTTATAAAAATATATCTCACGTTTGAGGTTAGTTTAAAGAGATAAGTACGGCGCAGAACAGTGCGCATGGGGTGAAATAACGAATGCGCATGCGCAAACGCCGACGAAGAGCACTTTTCTGTCTAGGTCGGTAAATTACCTACCCACCAGCAAAGATCTACTGAGGAAACCATATTCGAGTTACCTAAAGCCTGTTAACAAGATATTTACTGTCGATTCTGTTAAAAAACGAAAAGAATCTATTTAAAAATGACGAAGTTATGAAACTGTTCATTATATTTGTTTTGAAAATTGACAAATAGTGTTCACCTTCTACAAGTAATATGGCTCTTCACAGATTTTCACCTAGAAGTGCACATCTGAAGTACTTAAATATCGTTTATACTAAAAATACTCACTGTTGGTGGCTAATTTGCTCATAACAACTGTAAAAAATTATTTATATATCTGATACTGCTGGATGTCATTTTTTATCAGATTCCGCGATATTTATAAGTACTTTCCAATGAATCGGATAAATTTTACAAAATGGCACATTGAAAACAAAATTATTTTTGAAATATATTTTTATTGTTGAATAAACAAAATTTGAATATGTTTTTTGGGGGGAGGGGGCGGGGGTACACCTTTCCGAATTCAAAAGAGATCACACGATAATCTGAGTTACGCAATTCAGATTTTTATTTCTAAGATACCAGGACCAAGGCTCGAATGCAAGACGCCTGGTAGGAAAAGCGGAAACGAAACTCAACACTCCTACCCATGGGCCACGCGTGCGGGGAAATAGGAAACTGGGGCTCAAAAAGTTTCAGAGCGTGCATTTCTTCGCCGATTTCGCTATTTTTTAAAAATTAAAGATAATTGAATTCTGAAAAACTTTGCAAACTGACTTTTTAAACTACACTCTTAAATGTGTTATTTGAGTTGCAAAATGCCAAAAAACTATAATTTTTTATATTTGTGCTACCTGTTTCGCCTCACTCATTGATATTTTCTCAAAAAGATATGTAATTAGTCAATTTACATTCGCTGAACTCACTGTAATATTTTGGATAAAGTTTCTTCACTTCCTTAGTTGTTATAAACAAATAGATGAACAAAATTAATTTTTCTTGTATTTTGAAGTCTGGAAGCATTTTTCATCTCGATCTTCTTGTGGAATCATGTAGAATTAATGTCTTATTACAGCTTCACATTAAAAGATTACATTTTCAATAGCAATAAAAAATTAGCATAAACGAATTCATTAAATAAGCGCTTTTGGATATATAAAATTCGTTTTTCCAGCGCAGTCGTTTATCTTACACGCAAGAATAATAGTTCAAAGGAATATATTGACAGTCAACAACATTTTTAATTTTTATGAACAATTATGATAAACGCATTCATTGAATAGGCGTTTTTATATACATAAAATGCGTTTTTTTCAGGGGAATTGTTTATTTCACCCTAAAGAATAATATTTGAAAATGGATTATTGACACCTATCACACTTTTCATTGTTATAAACAATTCTGATAAACAAATTCATTAAATAGGCGCTTTTAGGAACAGATAATGCATTTTTAGTGTGCAGAATCGTTTAATTTACCCTGAATAATAATATTTTATTTGAATATATTGACACTCAACAATATTTTAATTTGTTGTGAGCAATTCTAGTAAACAAATTCATTAAATCGTGTATTTTACACTCAAGAATAATACTTCAATAGAATATATTGAAACTCAACAACATTCTTCATTGTTATAAATAATTATAATAAATAAATTCAATAAATACGCGCTTTTAGGTAAAGAAAATACGTTTTTTTAACAGAATCGTTTAATTCATCATCAAGAATAATAAAACTTCAAGATATACTGGCACTCAACAACATTTTTAACTGTTATAAACGATTCTCATAAGAAAATTTATCAAATTGGTGCTTTTAGATAAAGAAAATAGACCATTTCCGATCGCAATGGGAGAGTGTCCCTTATCTCATTTATTCTGATGCCTAAGATCTGTGATTGAAGATAATGGAGGTTAAAATAAAGAAATTCTGCTAAGAAAAAACTTTATTTTTTTGAAAGCGCCCATTTCGCGAATTTCTTCCTTATAATTGTTTACAACAATGAAAATGTTGTCAATGCATCCAGTTAAAGTATTATTCTTGAGCATAAAATAAACGATGCTGCTAAATAACGCATTTTCTGTATCTGAGAG
The DNA here is from genome assembly GCA_032362435.1 of Melikaiella ostensackeni. Classification (NCBI taxonomy): domain Eukaryota; kingdom Metazoa; phylum Arthropoda; class Insecta; order Hymenoptera; family Cynipidae; genus Melikaiella; species Melikaiella ostensackeni. The sequence continues at coordinate 21,323,923 of JAUMHM010000005.1, read as the reverse complement.
CACCTATTTATTAAATTTGCATATCAGAATTGTTTTTTTTTTATTAAAATTAATCATGTTGTTGAATGTCGATGTATCCCCTTGAAATATTATTCTTGAGGGTAAAATAAACTATTCTGCTAAAAGAACGCATTTTTTGTATATAAAAGCGCCTATTTAATGAAGTTGTTTATCAAGATCGCTTATACCAATTGAAAACGTTGTTGAGTATCAGCATATGCCATTAAAATATTATTTTTGAGTGTAAAACAAACGATTGCGTTGGAAAAATGAATTTTCTATAGGTGAGTCTGCACAGCCGGCGCCGGCAACGAACGACGTTACCGGCGCCAGCAACCAACAATGTTGCCGGCTGTTTTGCACAAAAAGCGAAATACGAAATAAGAGCGAATTACGTTTTCAGTCAAGCAAATACCTGAATTATTTATTTCTGTGACCAGTCACGGCGGTGCAATCTCGTCCCCCACGAGACGTTGGAAAAGGGTAGGAGTTTGACCAACATTATTCCTGTGACCAGTCACGGGGGCCCCTTTCCGCCCCCACGAGACGGAAAAAGGTACGGGTTTCACCAAAATTATTTCTGTAATCAGTCACGGGGTCCATTTCCAGCCCCCATGAGACGTTGGAAAGGGGTAGGAATTTGACCAACATTATTTCTGTGACAAGTCACAGAGGTGCCTTCCCGCCCCTACGAGATGTTGTAAAGGGTTAGGAGCTTGACTAAAATTATTTCTGTGACCAGTCACAGGGGTGCTTTCCCGCTCCTTCCACGAAACGTTGGAGAAGGGCAGGTGTTTGACCAAAATTATTTCTGTGACCAGTTATGGGGGTGCATTCCCGCCCCCACGAGACGTTGGAAAGGGGTAGGAGTTTGACCAACATTATTTCTGTTACCAGTCACGGGGGCCCCTTCTCGCCCCCACGAGATGCTTAAAAGGGGTAGGGGTTTGACCAATATTATTTCTGAAACCAGTCACACGGGTCACTTTCCGCCGCCATGAGATGTTAGAAAAGGGTAGGAGCTTCACCAACATCATTTCTGTGACAAGTCACAGGGGTGTCTTCACGCCCCGCCACGAGACGTTTGAAAGGGGTTTGACCAATATTATTTCTGTAACCAGTCCAACGGGTGCCTTCCCAACCCCACGAGACGTTGGAAAGGAGTAGGGATTTGACAAAAATTATTTCTGTGACCAGTCACAGGGGTGCCTTCCCACCTCCACGAGACATTGGAAAGGGGCAGGAGTTTGACCAATATGATTTCTGTAACCAGTCACATGGATGCGTTCCCGCCCCACGAGACGTTGGGAAAGGCGAGGGGTTTGACCAAAATTATTTCTGTGACCAGTCACAGGGGTGCCTCCTCGCCGCGCCACGAGATGTTGAAAAAAGTTAGGGCTTTGACTAATATTATTTCTGTGACCAGTTACAGGGGTGCCTTTCTGCCCCCACGAGACGCGGGAAAAGGGTAGAAGTTTAACCAACATTATTTCTGTGGTCAGTCACAGGAGTTCCTTCCCGCCCCTACAAGATGTTGGAAAGTTGTAGGGTTTGACAAACATTATTTGTGTTTCCAGTCATAGGGGTGCCTTTCCGCCCCCACGAGATGTTGGAAAGGGTTAGGGGTTTGACTAAAATTGTTTCTGTGACCAGTTACAGGAATGCCTTCCGGCACTCACGAGATGTTGGAAAGGGTTAGGGGTTCGACTGAAATTATTTCTGTGACTAATCATAGGAGTGCCTTTCCGCCCGTATACGTTTTAAAAAAAATGTTGCAAACATGACATTTTTCTTTTTAGAAGCATGGTTTTCTTAAGTTTTGACATTGAAAATTGTTTTTTTTTGCAATTTTCATGGCCATATTCGTAATCAGTGCATAAGAATACATTGCTGCACGCTTTTCGGAACTTCACAACCAGGAGTAAAAAAACAGCCGGCAACGAACAATGTTGCCGGCGCCGACAGGCTAGCCACTACGTTTTCTATATTCAGAAGCGCTTATTTAATGAATTTTCTCATGATAATTGTTTATAACAATCAAATATGTAATCTCCCAACGTTCAGTTGTAGTGTGACATTAATTTTACATGATTCCACTAAAAGATCGAAATAAAAAATGCTTCAAGACTTCAAAATACAACAAGACTCAATTTCGTTCATTAATCTGTTTATAGCAATTAAGAAAGTGAAGAAACCTCATCCACAATATCACAATCTGTTCAGCAAATTTGAATTGAATAATCTCATACCTTTTCGAAAAAGTATCAATGAATAAGGCAAAGCAGATAGCATACATATAAAAAATTATGATTGTTTGGCATTTCGCAATTTAAATAACAAATAAAAAATGTAGGTCAAGCTATGGAGCATAACAACCTTGACACTGAAGAGGATACGCTAGACAATCTCGCTGTAGGTAGCGGAAGAAGAATTGATATCAACGACATTATATCCGTGATTAAGAAACTAAAGAATGGTAAGGCTGCTGGCGTGGTTTGTATCACCGCTGAAATGTTTAGGAGCCGTGGCGGATATTTGTGTGGCTAAGTTGGACATTTCTAATTCAAAAATGTTTAAAATCGATTAATTTCAAATTTAATTATTAGAAAACAAATAAATTCATATTTAAATTATACAGTCTCAAATTTAAACCCTCAATTTTTACGTAATTTTAACTTTAAAATACTCAAAATGAATATTCCTTTAGTTCAAAGTTAATGTAAATTATAAACTTCTCTCATTTGAAAATAATTCAAGTTGAATGAATATTGTTGCTACTAATGTTACTAATGCTAATATTTTTTCAAATTGTTCGATCATGCAACTATTTTTTCACTTTTCCTCCAAACATATTTTCAAACTTCTTCGCTGAATGACTAAAATAGCATATTTGCCATATCATATTTCATTTGAAAATTTTTTCAAACATTTCAAGAGATTTCAAAGATTTTTAAATGATTTTTCTAGAGTTTCAAAGATTTCAGGGTATTTTACAAGATTCAAGCAACTGACTAAAAAAATTTCAAGGGATTCTAAAAAGGTTCATTAAAGGATTTCATGGTATTTTAGGTAGTAAATGAAATAGAAAGAGAAAGAGAGGAAAGAAGAAGAAAGCAACCTCCAAATACCCTTACTTCTTTTTTCATCTCGTCTTTTTTTTAACCATAATCAAAAAACATTCACTAAAAAGTCTACCAATGAACACCGAAATGTTGGTAGATTTTTTGTAAATGTTTTTTTATTGTAATTAAAAAATAAAAATAAAAAAGACGAGAGAAAAAAAGGAGGATGGGGATTCAGAGGTTGCTTTCTTTTTTTCCTCTTTGTTTATATTGTTTTCTTTTCATATTTAAATGGAGGCTTTTATGAGTGAGATGTCCAAATTTAATCGTTAGATTCTTTGTTTTTTTTTAATTACCAAGAATTTCGTCGTTAGATTCCATAAGACTGTGAAAAAGTTTTATAGATTAAAGCAGATTTTAAAAAATTGGAGAGTTTTCCAGGGATTTCAGAGGACTTCAACAGAATTCAAGGTTTTTCTTATAGATTCCAGTGGATTTCAACAGATTTCAAGGAATTTCGAAACTTTTAGAGTATTCTAAAAGATTTCTAAGATTTTCAGTAAATATCAAATATTGCAAGGGATTTCAGGAGGCTTTACTAATTTCATGGGATTTTAACAGTTGCACGGGATTTTTAAGAGTTTAGGGTATTATAAAAGATTCCAAAGAATTTTACGAGATTTAAAAATTTGTAAGGGTTTTCAAAGAATTTCGTAGGATTTCGGAAAATTTCAAAGAATCTTAATAAGGTATCCAGGTTATCAATAATATTTAAAAGGTTTCAAGAGATTTCTACTTATTTCAAGGGATTTAAACAAATTTACGAGTTGTTCAGGAATTTTTTAGGATTTCCACAGATTTTAGGAGTTCTTGAAGAATTTCAAGAGATTTTAGATTTTTCAGGTTGTATTAAAAAATTCGAAAGGATTTCACGCGATTTTATGGAAGATGTATATTGTATACCAGAATTCCAAAATAGTTAACTCCTCGATTTATTATTTCAAAAATTGCATATTATTATTTCGCTACTCGGATTTCGGATTTCCTACTATGTGTGATTAATAAATAATTTTATAAATTGAATTATACGTATTTTTTCTAATAAAGTTCATTGTAATAATTGAAAAAGGTACTTGGAAAAATTTATTTTTTGTCCTGGAAAAATCCTGGAATTTTTTTTTTGAGAAATGCTAGACACTCTGCATAAACCATGATTGAAATAACAAAAGTTAATTGCACATTTTTTCATAAAAAAATGTAAATGTACTGAATAAACTGGCTCAATTATTTTTGTAGGTATTTGAATGTATGTATTTGCATTGTTTATTACAAGAATTTAATTTTTTTAATTCAATCCCTTACTATTTTCCAGATTTAAGCGATTTTATTAATATAAAAAAATGTTAATGTACTCAAAATAATTGGTTCAGATGGGTACAGAACCTATACGGGTTCCTATATGGGTACAGGTACCTATAGTACAGAAAATTGTGGATAATTAAGAGACGAATATTTTCCAAGAGTTTCATATTTAAAAAAAATAAAGGCTAAATGTGACACATAAAACTGAAATTATTATCAAATATTGATGTTTTATGAATGTTAAACAACCCTTTCAAATTTTTCTTCTCACGCCAAAAATTTGGAAAAAATTTCACATCTTTGTGAAGAAGTAACGCCTTTATAGTTTTGATAAAAATATACAAACAGGAAAAAATAAAAATTATTAACTCATTAGAGTTGCATGTCGGCCATAAAAACAACTTTAGGAATCTGTAAATGCTTGTTACAAATTCTAAAAAAATATAAGACTACTTAAAGTTCTCAGAACATGAGTTTTTCTTCCCCTATTTTGTCCCCTATTTTTGTGAAAAAATTCTCCTTTTTCCTATTTTGAGGAAATTTTTCATTGTGAAGCCTGTAAATTTGAAATTAAACAATTTTTATTTCGAAATGTTTAAGAATAAGTAATTTTAAGCGTAGAGTCTATCTCAATATTTATTTGAAATTTCAAGATGATAAGCGAATGATTGTGAACTGGATAAAGATTGAAAAATGTGATATTGAGCCCTTTTCTCCGAAATTGTTCAATTTTGCAGTATTTCAATTTGAAGTTATTAAATATTTAAACAGTGAAATTTCGAGTATATATCAGTATTAAATTGTTAATTTGAATGTTTTATTCCGACAGATTTTAAACTCCGAGTGCCTTACACGTTTGGCTTATTAATGCTTAGCCCCGAAATATATTCAAAACTGTAAAGTTTTGTAAGTTTTAATTAAATTAAAGAAATTCAGGTTATTCCGTTTGAAAAATCCCTGTTTAGTCCTATTTGTAATGTTAGCTTCTGTCGGGGGCCCACGTGGGCAATCCATAGGAGCCTTCGAAGTTCCATACTTTTTTACTTTTTTGATGATTTTCTTATTAAGAAAATAATCGTACTAACAAATTTCAGTTGTTTTAAAGTAAATAAAAAAAATGAAAGAAAGGAATGCCTAAGGAAACTACTCTACCCAAAAAAAGGAGAAAAATCAACAGGGTGGCCACTGGACCGGGAAATGATCGGAGATTTCTTGAGACCGGGAAAAACTCGGAAATGAACGTGAATTTATTTTTTGAGCGGGAAACCGCAAATTTTTAGAAGATAATTCTATCCAATCACTCGAAATATCAGAAATTTCATATCACATGATATAATGCGATCTACAATAAGATCGATTTCAGCCTTTTTTTAATGTCAAGTTCAGTTGTTAACTTTTTCAATTTTTAAATCATTCAGTTTACAATGCGTAATCTGTAAAATATTTGACTTGAACATTTGTTCTATCTTAGGTCTTCATCAACTGTAAATATGAATTAATTAATGATTTTCAAATATTAACTTCAGTTCGAGCATTAAAAATTGAACAATAATCGACTTCACAGGACGATTCTGAATCTGTTGAAAATTAAAAAATTTACAGATTTTAGGATTAAAAATTGAACTGTTTCAATTCGAAGGCCTTAGTAGTTAAACAAATATAAACATCCAATTGAAATTCAACAAACTATTTTCAATTTTAGAATAATTTGAAATTAATAGATTCATAATTAAACGCTTTTGTTCAATTTCAGATCCTATTTGAATATTGCTTTAGTCTAGAATATTCCATTTTCACCCCATTTAATTTAAGACTTAAAATAAAAATTATGAATTTGAAACGACTTAAAATTAAATTAATTCGACTTTAAAAGATTTATGTATAAAAAAACGTTTGAATTTCACAATTCTAATTTTAAAAGTGAGGGAAGAAATTTTGATATTTAATTTTTTTCTGAATTGGAAGAGGAAGTTTTTGGATTTTACATTTTTATTGAATAAAGGCTGACAAATTTTGTACTTTTAACACTCTCGTTGAGTTTAAAATGGGGAAATTTTATTTTTTAATTTTTGCTGCATTGGCAGAGAAATTTTATATATTTTTGGGATTTTTATCGAGTTAGAGAGGAGTAAATTCTGTTTCTCAATTTTTTCTGACTTGGAAGAGGAAAATTTTTGGTTTTTAACATTTTTATTAAGCTGGAAGTTAAGAAATTTTTATTTTTGTCTGAATTAGAAAAGGCTATTTTATTATATTTCACTTTTTTTTTTTGACTGTAATGAAAAAAATGTTCTTTTATATTTTTTTTTTTTGGCATGGAAGAGGCAAATTTTTGGTTTTTAACATTTTTATTGAGCCGAAAGGTAGGAAATTTTTTTTGTCTGAATTGTAAGAGACCATTTTTTTCTATTCAACATTTTTATTGAGTATGAGGAAAGAAAATTTTCTTTTCCATTTTTTTCTGACTTGGAAGAGGCAAATTTTTGGTTTTTAACATTTTTATTGAGCTGGGAGGTAGAAAATTTAAAAAAAAATTTTTCTGAATTGGAAGAGGCCATTTTTTCTATTCAACATTTTCATTGAGTTTAAGGAAAGAAAGGTTTTTTTTCATTTTTTTTACTTGGAAGAGGCAAATTTTTTATTTTTAACATTTTTATTAAGTTGGAAGGTAGGAAATTTTTGTGATTTTTTCTGAACTAAAAGAGGCCATTATTTTCTATTCAACATTTTTATTGACTATAAGGAATAAAAGTGAAGAAATAGAAAGATTGTAAAATTCTTCGATACTTAACGTCTGGGAATGTAATAATTACATAATTAAAGACCAAGAGTCAAAACGACAACTTCCAGACTATTATAAGGAACTGTAGGACTATAAGGAAAGAAATTTTTCTTTTTCATTTTTTTCTTTTGGAAAAGGAAAATTCCTTATTTTTAACATTTTTATTGAGTTGAAGGGGGAAACCTTTTATTGTCAATCTCTTTTCTCAATGAGAAGAGGGTAATTTTTTCACATTTCTATTCATTTGTACGAAATGGAATTCGTGTTTTCAATTTATTCTAAATTCGAGAGGAACATTTTTTTATTTTTAACATTTTTATTGAGTTGAAAGGAAGAAAATTTAGCGTTTTGAAAATTCGAGAAAAAAGTGAATTTCATATTCAAAACAAGTGTCAAGAATGTTATATTTACATAATTTCACATGAGAATTTGATAAATAAAAATTTCAATCACTAATCGTTTTTTTCTTGAAATTTTAACAGTTAACAATTCATTTTTCTTGGTTCAAGATTCATCATTTTAGTTGAATTTCATCTTTTTTATTTGAAAATTCATCTCTTTTGGTTAAAAGTCTTATTATTTATTTAAAAATTTAACAATTTTGATAAAAAGTCCTCGTTTTTGGTCGAAAATTCGTCTTTTTGGTTGAAAGTTCAACTGCTTGATTGGAAATTCGTACCTAAATTTGGGTTGAAAATTCAACCATTTTTGTACAAAATTGAACTGTGGTTGGAAATGAACTCTTTTGTTGAGAATTCATATTTTAGGGTTGAAAATTCAACTGCTTTGTAGAAAATTTGTTTTTTTGTATTGAAACTTCAACAATTTGGTTGAAATTGTTTTACTTTCTTCACTGAACAATCTTTCTTGGTTGGAAAATTAACTCTTGAAGGTTTTCAACATTTTTTTTGAGTATGAGGAAAGAAAATTTTCTTTTTCATTTTTTTCTGACTTGGAAGAGGCAAATTTTTGGTTTTAAACATTTTTATTGAATTGGGAGGTAGAAAATTTTGGCTATTTTTTTTCTGAATTGGAAGAGGCCATTTTTTCTATTCAAACTTTTTATTGAGTTGAAGGAAAGAAATGTTTCTCTTCCATTTTTTTTTACTTGGATAAGGCAAATTTTTGGTTTTTGACATTTTCATTGAGTTGCAAGGTAAGAAATTTTTGTGATTTTTTTCTGAACTAGAAGAGGCCATTTTTTCTATCCAACATTTTTATTGAATATAAGGAAACAAATTTTGCTTTTACATTTTTTTTTCTGAATTGGAATAGGAAAATTTTTTTTTGAACATTTTTATTGACTTAGAAGGGAGGAAATTTTGATTTTAAACTTTTTCTGAATTAGAAAAGTAAAATATTTTTATTTTTAACACTTTTATTAAGCTGAAGAGCGAAACCTTTTATTGTCAATCTTTTTTCTCAATGGGAAGAGGGTAATTTTAAAAATTTTTATTGAGTTGTACAAGAGGAAATTTCGGTTTTCAATTTATTTTGAATTGGAAGAGGAACATTATTTTATTTTTAAGATTTTTGTTGAGTTGAAAGGAAGGAAATTTAGTGTGTTGGAAATTTTAAAAAAAGTGAATTTCATATTTAAAACAAGTGTTAAGAATATAATATTAACATAATTTCACATGAGAATTTAATAAATAAAAATTTCATTCACTAACAAATATTTTTGGAAAATGTCGATTTTTTCGAAAACAGGTCACCGTTTTTTTCTTGAAGTTTTAACAGTTAACAATTCATTTTTTTTGTTTAAGATTTATCATTTTAGTTAAATTTCGTCATCTTTGTTTAAAAATTCATCTCTTTTGGTTAAATATCTTATTATTTGGTTGAAAATTTAATTATATTGTTGAAAGTTTAACAATGTTGATAAAAAGTCGTCCTTTTTGGTTGAAAATTCGTCTTTTTGGTAGAAAGTTTAACTGTTTGATTTGAAATTCGTACCTAAGTTTGGGTTGAAAATTTAACCACTTTTGTAGAAAATTTCTTTTTTTTTGTATTGAAACTTCAACAGTTTGGCTGAAATTGTTTTTCTTTCTTCACTGAACAATCTTCCTTGGTTGGAAAATTAACTCTTTTGTTAAATTTGAGAATTTTTTGTTTTCAACATTTTTATTGAGCCGGAAGGTAGAAATTTTTTTTTTGTCTTAATTAGAAGAGGCCATTTTTTCTATTCAATATTCTCATTGAGTTTGAGGAGAGAAATTTTTTTTCATTTTTTTCTGACTTGGAAGAGGAAAAGTTTTAGTTTTTACCATTTTTATTGTGTTGAAAGGTAGAAATTTTTTGCTATTTTTTCTGAATTGGAAGAGGCCTTTTTTCTATTCAACATTTTTATTGAATATCAGGAAAGAAATTTTTCTTCGAAATATTTTTTCTGAATTGAAAGAAGGACATTTTTTATTCTGAACATTTTTATCGACTTGGAAGGGAGGAAATTTTTATTATCAACTTTTTCTGAATTAGAAAAGTGCAATATTTTTATTTTTAACATTTTTATTGAGCTGAAGAGGGAAACCTTTCATGATCACTCTTTTTTCTCAATGGAAAGAGGGTAATTTTTTACATTTTTATTGAGTTGTACGAGAGGAAATTTTGGTTTTCAATTTATTTTGAATTGAAAGAGGAAAATTGTTTTATTTTTAAGATTTTTGTTGAGTTGAAAGGAAGGAAATTTAGTGTATTGGAAATTTAAAAAAAAAGTGAATTTCATATTTAAAACAAGTGTTAAGAATATAATATTTACATAATTTCACATGAGAAATTGATAAATAAAAATTTCATTCACTAACAAATATTTTTGAAAAAGGTCGATTTTTTCGAAAACGGGTCGCCGTTCTTTTCTTGAATTTTTAACAATTAACAATTCATTTTTTTGTTTTAAGATTTATCATTGTAGTTAAGTTTCGTCTTCTTTGTTTGAAAATTCATCTCTTTTGGTTAAATATCTTATTATTTGGTTGAGAATTTAATTATATTGTTGAAAATTTAACAATGTTGATAAAAAGTCGTCCTTTTTGGTTGGAAATTCGTCTTTTTGGTAGAAAGTTTAACTGTTTGATTTAAAATTCGTACCTAAGTTTGGGTTGAAAATTTAACTACTTTTGTAGAAAATTTCTCCTTTTGTATTGAAACTTCAACAGTTTGGTTGAAATTGTTTTTCTTTCTTCACTGGACAATGTTTCTTCGTTAAAAATTCAATTATTTTGTTAAATTTCGTTTTTTTTTTTGGTTTGAAGCTTTATTGCTTTTATTAGAAACCTCTTCTATTTCTTTTTTTATTTGAAGTTCAATTATTTTTGATTTAAAATTAAAGTATTTTTTGGTCGAAAGTACAAACTACCTGGTTGAAAGTTGAAATACTTTATTAAAAATTATTTTTTTGGTTGAGAATTGATCTTTTTTTGTTGAAAAATCAACAGTTTGGTTGCAAATTTATTTATTTTATTGAAAATTCGTCTTTTCCGATAAAGAATTGATCTTCTTTGTTAAAAATTCATAATTTTGGTTGAAAATTCTTCTACTTGGTTGAAAGTTGAACTCCTTTGTCTAAAATTTATTTTTTTGTTTGAAGATTTATAATTTCAGTTTAAAATTCATCTCTTTGGCTGAAAATTTATCTTTTTTAGTTGAAAATTCAACTATTTGGTTGAAAATCATATTTACTGATAGAAAAATATTATATTTTCATAATTTTGTACGAGAATTTAAAAAATAAACATTTCAATCCATGAAAAAGAATTTTGAATAAAAGTAGATTTTTTCGGAAAATGGAGCCACTGACAAATAATGTTTTGGCAAATCAATAGTCATTCAATGAACACTCAGTCGACGCAATTATTTATGTACAGTAAAGTATGAAAGAAATTTCCCTCATAACTACGTTTTAATTTTTGACTGATTAAAAAAGGCTACTTTTTAAATGATTAAAAAAGGCTACTTTTTAAATACTTTTTTTATTTTTAAGAAACTTTTTTTTTAGAAAGATACTTTTTCGATCCTTTTTTTAGTACCATAGAGCACTTCAAAACCTACCATAGGGGAAAATATACGAGGGCCCCCGCAGGAGGCCCTGCTCCTTTGTCCTCATGGTCGATCGATTAAAATTTCAAAGTCCAAAAGGTTAATATTCTTTGAAACTACAAATTTTGATGTTTGATTAGTTCCGGCTTACAAAAAATACATTTTTCTCAAAAATTTGATTACGTTTCTTTTGAAGTTGAGCTTCGAAATCTTAAATATTCCACAAGTGCCCGTGTAGGGTGCCCTGCTCTTTTGCCGTCATGCCTCAGTTTACAAAAATTAAACGATTTTGCTGTTGTAATAAATTGTGTCAATTTTAGATGCGCGTACGAAGCGTCTGTCATATATGTTTATTCAAGTATGCCTAAAAATAATCAGGAGACAATTATTAATAGTAAATTTCAAAATAAAAAATTTGCCGCCGGGGCAAATGCGAGGGGCCCACGAGGGCACTTCTAGGACAACCATGAGGAACCACGTCAAGATTGCCCTCATGGGCCCGTCGTAGTCTGAAGGCATTCCAAAAGGGCATTTTTGCCACACGAGATCTAATTTAAGAATGTTCATACTTAAACGTTTCAATTTTGAAAATGTACGATTAGTACAGCCTCACTTTGAATTTGTCAAACTTTGATTGCCCTAAATTTAAGAGCATTTCAATTTTGAAAATGAGAATATCAGAATTTTTGATTTTGCTGTTTTAAAACTCTTGAATTCTCAATTGTACAATAATAAAAACTGCAATTTTAAGCTCTTTGAATTTAAAAGTAGTCCGTTTTTGAAAAGATTAAATTCATTAATTGTAATTTTTGAGTGCTTATTATATATTACGGTGATTAAAACAAAAATCATTTCCGAAGGTGAATACGCAGACTAATCTAAACTGTACCTTTTAATTCAACAAATTAGAAAAGAATCAAAATCGGATATGATTTAGAATTCCTTTTTTTGGAGTTTTATCTTTTTTATTGATTTTTTGCTGTTTTTATTTTCTCAGTACATTGAAAATGCATGTGTATTAAATTTTCACACACGTAGAATTATTCCCTTTTATATGACCATCACTGCATGATATATGCCCAATTAAACTTAGAAAGTCGATAAATTTCAAGCATCCTATAAAGAAAATTTTAACTCTTCTTGAATCTTATATAACATATTAATGTCAAAAGGGGATCTCTAAATGTTAATCAGACGGCTCCTCCTTTCACACAGTTGATTTAGTCATAAAAAGTTACGAACAGAACGTATGTGCTTCTAGATTAATAAAAGGCATGAACGAAAATTTGAAAACATTCTCAATATCCAAGGTGATATACAAAAATTGACTCTAAATATTCACTTAGCTCTTTTTCAAGACCAATCTGACCCATGCTTTTTAAATATTTCAAACGTAGAGATTCCACAAAAAGTAATTAACATTCTAAGGTTGGGTGAAGGCTTTAGTAACAAATATATTGAAAAAAAAGTATATTCATTACCTTGAAATCATTAAAGACATTGAAACCAATTTTTCAAAATTACCAGAAAACAAAGTACAAGAATTCATAGCAAGATTTATGGGTTTATTGAATGAATTTTTGAATAATGGTGCTCCAAAAACCTTATTAGAAAAAGAATTAAGCGAAGGATTATTTAAAACAAAACTTTTTTTGAAACGTCATCCTGTATTATTGATTAATAAGGCTGATAAAGGGAGTATTACGGTTGCAATATTAAAAGATGCTCATAATCAAGAAATAATGCATATTTTAGATGATAAAGATAGTTTTGCAGTTATTACAAATGATCCTACAAAAATGATTCAAAAAGGTACATTTAAAATTCTAAAGAGACTAAGATTTCAAAAACGTTTGGGAAACAATATCGAAAGGTGCAGCATTGACACAATTCACAGTAATCTATCTCTTGCCTATAGTCTAGTAAAAGCCCATAAAGCAGAATTTCCTTTACGACCGGTTATAATCAGTTACCATTTCAGCAAGATCAATTAAAAACAGTTCTGCCTTTCTAGAATTAATCGAAAATCTTAAAATACAAACAAATTACATTTTTGTCTCCTTTGATGTAATAGCCATGTTTCCTTACATTTCATATGAAAGAGTTAAACTTGCTATTGAAAAGAGATGGGATACGATCAAACTTCACACTAGGATTGCGGAAAAACAATTTCTTGATGCTATTGAATATGTTTTTGAATCCGTTTATTTTAAATTGAATGGTACTTTCTTTAAACAAAAATTTGGAACTCCGATAGGCTCAGTCTTGTCTCCAATTATTGCTGAAATTGTGATGGAAGATTTGGAAAATAAAGTTTTTAACATAATTAATTTTGAATTGGACTTTTATGCAAGATGTGTGGATGATTCTGCATTATCTTTACATGCACAAAATTTAGATATCCTACTTATTGTATTTAATAGTATACATCCAAGATTATAGTTTACTGTTGACAATGAAACAGAGGGTAGTTTGAATTTTCTTCATTTTACCTTAATAAAAACTGATGAAAATTATATTATTACTGATTGACACAGTAAACATATTTTTTCAAGAAGGACACTAAATTCTAATTCGAATCATTGCATTCAAAACAAAATAAGAGTTGTAAATAATTTAATTGATAGAGCTCTTAAATTATCTCATCCTATGTTTCATGAAAAAAAATTGAATTATGCAAACAAATTCTTTTTCTCAACCATTATCCTATTACTTTTACTGACAAGCATATGCATAATAGAATTGTTCAATTTAAGAGCAAAGGTAATAATCAGAATAGAAACAATGTACAGGATTCCAATAGATTAAATACGGTTGTCCGACCTTATTTTGGAAAAATCTGAAGTATCTTGAAATCACTGTTAAGAAAATTGGGGTTACATGCCTGTAGGCTATATAGAGTTCCATTCAAAAGCAACTTGATTGTTACACTGAGTAAAGACAAATATGAGAAACTAGAAAAACAATGTGTAATTTACAAATTGAAATGTAGACAATGTGATGCTGTTTACATGGGGCAAACAAGGAGATCACTTAGAACACGAAAAGATGAACATAAAAATAATTTTCATAGAAGTGCAAGATATTAATCGGTCCTTACAAAACATAGACTCACACATGGGCATGACTTTAATGAGGATGATGTTAAAATTTGGTATCATGAGAGAAATGAAAAAAAAGAGAGTTCATGGAAATGCTATTCATAAAGAGAGAAGGTTACAAAGCTATTAATTTAAAAAGATATCTTGCTAGATACAAGAGAATTTGGGGTGGACTCATTAATTGGATACAATAACTTTAGTTTTGTGTCATAATTTGGAATTTGTATGAATTAATTTCCAATTGAAGAATAAAATAATCTGAATTTGGGATTTATTCAGAATTGTTCGCCTATGTCAAAATTTCAATTTTCAATTAACGAATGCAATATATGTATACCAAAACTGAAATTACTATCAATCATATCTGTTTTTACTTTCAGGTAATAATGTTTTTCTAATCTAACCATTTTTTTCAATTTTATACCTGTTGTTCTCCTATAAATTATCCCTGATGAGGAAGTCTAAATTGGCTTTGAAACATGTTGGTCCCCAGTAGTATAAAAAAGACGGAAAAAAGAAAGAGTGTGAGGTTGGTTTTGGTTGACTCTCTTTCTTTTGCCTCCCTCTTTTTTCTTTCTGTTGTGTACATTTATTATACATCTGTCTCTAATGAGCTGAAAAAGCAGGTAGTCTCAAAGTCTATTTTTGAATTGTGAACTTTTTGGGTGTTCTCTTTCAGTACACAAAAAATGTTCATAAGAAAATAGATTTTATTTTGGTCTTTAACAAATTTTAAAAGAGAAGAGATATGTAGCAAAGATTGCTTCCAATCTGCTGGGTTGCCTATGAATACTCAAGATTCATTTTAATTAAGGCGTTAATGATGAACTCAATTTACCATAAGATAACTATTTTACTCAAACATAGTTTAAATATTTGAGGAAGCCATGAATTTTTTATAAATGTGTCATTGGTTTGGATTATTACCTTTTTCTTTTTGACAAAATGGAATAATCTGAATAGATTGGTTCTAAATCAACCCACAGAACACACAGTAAACATTCTCATCAATAGGATGTATCTTTCATAACCAGTATTGCTGGTTGAAGAAAAAATTATCTGCATTAATAGTTCATAAGTTTTTTATTTAAATCTGCATGTTACCAAATATTTTTCAACTTACACCACATCGTTTACAAGTTTCGCTTACTATATATAAATTTACATACAATACACAAAATGTTGTTCGGCTTAAACTAAATTCAAAAACTAAATTGAAAAACATTATACTTGCTATATACGTACAAAGTGACATGAAATACATAAATGTTTAAATTTTTCGTCTGACCGTACCATATATAGATTATGTCAATCTGTCAGCTCTTTAGCACTTGCAATCGCTTTTCACTTGAATTCGTTGCACACAAAAAACAATTTGCAGGCGGTCGGATATGATGGCGTCGGGCCTGGTAGGTGACGCGACGTGATGTGCGTTGGCGCATGTGAATCTGCGCAAGTATGCGCACCAATCAAAAGAGGATGAGCCACAAACACGGTGGTAGTGGAAGCCACCAGATAAGAAGCTCTACCAATCAAAACAGGATGAACTACAAACACGGTGGTTCTGGGAGCCATAAGCCCGTAACTGAAAGCGTGTGGTTGTGACAACCATATCAAGAGAATGCCCAACTACGCGCGAAAGAGCTACAAGACTGTAACTAAAAGCGTGTGGTTATGGCAACTATGTCATTTAGATCTAACAGCGTAGATAAAAGATGTTTGGATAAAAAAATTGGGCAGTGCATCCGTATTGTATGCAACTTGATAATTTTAGTTACTGTGATCATACAAGTCTTCTCCGTGTGCTATTCAGTATTAAAATTTAAATTATTTAAATTTTTGTTTTTCTGATTTTCTAGTTCCAATTGTCGAATTGATCCAAGAAAGTAACATTCGTTTGTTTCTTTATATTGAGACGGATTCTTGTTACTTAACTATAATAACACTCATTGTTTTTTGAACTCATTTGTCACATAAATGTATTAAATTACTTTATTTTCATTTAGAAATTAGATTTTCAAAATGGAAATTCTACAATGTAAATTAATTGATGGTAAAGGGTGTGAATTACTGGTCTAAAAGATTTATTCATATGAAATTTTGAGAGATCCCTCATTAATTCATTTCCTACGTTTCGGCCACACGTCGGTAGCCCTTCTCAAGCACACAATCGTATGAGCTTTACATAATCTTTGAGTATTTGAAATGCCAGAGAGTTAAACATCGAAGATTATTATAAATTGGAGTCATAAAAAAATACATTTCTGGTTGATGATTATAAATGTAGATCAAACAATTTTTATAGATGTGTTGATATTGAGTTAAAAGTTAAACACTTTTAGACCTGACTCCATACATTCTTATGTTAGAGAAATTAAAAAAACCTAAGATGTTTTTTCCATCGGAATGCTCTTGTATCCCTTATAAAAAAAATATATTTTGGGAAAAATTGTGCTTCACAGTCCATACATCCGGGGAATTAAAAACCTGTGCCTTATTTAGCATGACCACTCCATCACCTCATTACATTTATTTTAAATTAACTCATTATCTTCATATTTTTTCAAAATTTCAACTCAGCCTTTAAATATATTAAAACTAAATTTATTCAACATCTTTTTAAATCAATTAATATAATGTACAATCTCTTCATTGAATCACAATAAAGCTCGATAGGTTTTGATTTCAAGTATTTCTACATTTGCAAAAAGCACTGAAATTTCGAATATACTAAAATTATCAATCTTAACCGATTTTTAATTTTCATCCACATAAAAGTTTGTCTCTTAAGTATTCAGAATGTTGTCTCTCATATTTACACAGAAGTAGTAAATTTGGCACTGTGACCATGTATAAAATATGAGTCATAAGAATTTTGTGCTACCAATTCTCAGATTCATCCTCACATTGTATAATCGGCTTTAGAGACCAAGCAGGCTTTTATAAGTTTAATTTCGCTGGTCGTGAGGCATCTTCTTGTGTAAGGAGGAAAGATTAGCTAAATTGGCCCCTGGTCGGCGAACATCGCTCGGGGAACACCAAGCCGGTGATTCGTTCTTGGCGAGAGCGTAGAGAGGCCCACAACCTTAATTTTTGCACACCTATAGACAGACTCCCTTCCTTAAGACAGCAAAGTTGTTAGTCTGCATCTGCAACCATAACCACGGACTATACTGACTATAGCCATGCAGGATATCAACTCCTCTTGGTCGGGGGCCGTCTCATTACCTGCTTTTCGATGGTACCATGCTGCGTTTTGCAAGCCTCCCATAGATGCATTCGTATTATTCGCATTTCAAGTAGGAGTGTAAGCCATTCGAACATTTGGGGCAGAGTTGTCACCTCTTACGTTTTTTTTCCGTTTTTTAGGTAATTTTTAACCTGTAGTTATTTTAGATAGAAGCTGCATTTTCATTTTTTCGGATCCGGCTCGAAGGACCCTTTCTTAAAATCTTTTTTTTTTATATACTCAAGATTGCATGTTGATCTAGAAAAGATCTAGACAGTGTCGAGAAATTTGCTCACGAAACAGATGTTGGCGTCCCCACTACCGATGCTCTCGCGTTACTCATGAGATCTTCCGTCTCGTGAGAGACGCGAGAGCATAGGTAGTGGGGACGGCAACATCTGTTTTGTGAGCAAATTTCCCCGACCCTGTCCAGGCCTGATCCAGAAGTATTACATGATAATTTCTGTACCCGAGTAAAAGTAAATTACTGAATCTTTTTTTTCGGATCCGGCTCGAAAGACCGTGTTTTCAAATTCACTATTTTGTATGAAACTCAGGTTTGCATGCTTATCTGAAAACGTCATCTGACAACCTTTGTACCCGAGTAAATTAAAATTGCTGAATTTTCATTTTTTCGGTCACTTGTTATTTTCCCGAAATAAGATTTTTTTGCAAAATGAGAATACTTCAAGTGTGAAACTGTAACATTAACATAGTTGCATTCTCATTCTCCGGTGTCTTATTTTTGTTGCAACTGAAAACAACATTGAATCGGTGTACGTTAGAGAACAGAAATTTCGATTTTAAAGCATTCCTTTGGATAATAGAATCCTATCTAGGAAGTATAACTTACAATCAAGAGACTTGTACACTTGTAACAATGTAACTAGACCGGTATTATTAGAATTTAAAGAAAGTTTCAGAGCCCATAAATATTGGTATGTCCTTTCGATAATGGCTCGTAAACTTCGCTGCGGGCCTCGGTTTCACTTTCAATAACTTTTGGAACCTGCTGAGAATTTCTTGGTACTTAAAATTTAGGTAAATAGGCAGCGCCCATCAAGGCTAAACGACCCTAAGTATGATTCTATTACCTACTCTAGTTCTATTCACGAAGATTTACCACCAATATTTCTTTCTGCAAAAAAAAAATTCAATTTTTGCGTAAGCTAAATTTATAACGTCAATAAATTTACAAACTGTATTCAGTAAAGAACACTAGTAGTAATTCATTGCATATTAAATAAAAAGGAAAAGTGAACCATCAATCAAACCTTTTTAAGGTTGTTCTCCACAATCTCTGTAAACTTCATGTAATTATTTCATAACAAGTATGTGTGCAAGGCCATCGATGTTCACTTTTCCTGCAAGCTTTTTTTTACGAAACAAAGTAGCAATTTTGTGCAATTATACGACATGCATAATGTATAGGTTAAATTAATAAAAGTAAGGACAATCATTTCCGAAAAAGGGCAAAACCATCTGGGAGATAATCTGAGTCTCCTTCCTCAATTTTTGTTTTTTTGCCTCAAGTCGCTTAGTCCACAATCACGTGGGATACCTGTCGAACAACTTTATGGTGCACAAACCTGAATGAATATGGTTCGTAGTTATATGAAATCTATAACTGGAGTTCGCAAGGCAGAAAGTGAATCAGGACACTCGAAATTTTTGTTTACTGCTAAAAAACTGAACAATTTTAATTAATAACTGCACAGTAAACCCCCGAATAACAAACCGTTGCATATCATTCTGAGTATCAACTTCAGATCAAAATGATCCAATTTTGCTGATCTGAAATTAATTTTTACACAACAACATGCTTATCTGTTGATTGGCAGTTGTTACACGGAAAGTCGTGGGTAAGCCATGATCGACGATTTGGTTCAACTTTCAACCAAGTGGTTCATATTTCAACCAAAAAAATGAATTTTCAACCAAGAGGATTAATTTTCTACCATAAAAAACGAATTTGCAACAAAATACATAAATTTTCAACAAAATAGTTGAATTTTCATCTAAAAAAGATAAATTTTCCACCAAAAATGGAATAGTTGAATGTTTAAGATGAAGAAATTAATTTTCAACCATAAAAAACACAAATTTTCAGCAAAATAGTTAAATCTTCAAGTAAAGAAATGAATTTTCAACTAAATTGATGACTCTTCAACAAAATAATTGAATCGTCAACCAAAACAGATTGATTTTCAACCAAAAAGTTGCATTTTCAACCAAAAAATATGAAAATTCTACCAAAAGAGATGAATTTTCAAACCAAAGAAACGAATTTTCAACAGTGAGTTGAATTTTCAACCCAGAAAGATTTTTCAGTCAATAGAAAAAAAAAGTTTCAACCAAATTGTTGAATTTACAAGCTAAAAAATGAATTTTCTACGAAATAGTCGAATTTTCAATCCGCAAATAGAAATTTTCGTCGAAAAATTCATTTTCAACGACATAATTAAAGTTTCTAACAAAATAGTTGAACTCACAACCCACAAAAACCAAAAAGAATTAACTTTTAAAGAAAAATAATTGGATTTTCAATCGAAAAAATGAATTATCAACCAAGAAGTTTGAGTGTTTACCAAAAAAGACGAATTTTCAACAAAATACATGAATTTTAAACCAATTAGTAAAATTTTCAAGTCAAAAAGATTTATTGTCAACCAAAAATGTAAGTTAAATTTTCAGTTTAAAAAATTAATTTTCAACCAAAGTGATGAAACTTCAACCAAAAAAAAAATTTGAAAAAAGTAGTTGAACTTTAAATGAAGTTGTTAAATTTTCAATAAAAAAATATGAATTCTTAGCGAAAAATGTAATAGTTTAAGTTGATATTTACATCAAAAAAGATTTTTAATTATAAATCAAAAACAGTTGAAATCGACCAAAAAAGACGAGTTTTCAAAAAAGTAGTTGAATCCTCAAACAAAACGGATGAATTTTTACCCAAAGAGATTAATTTTCAAACAAGAAGATTAATTTTTCATCAAAAAGATGAATTTGCAACAAAATACATGATTTTTCAAACAGATAATTAAATTTTCAACTGGTAAAGATATATTTTCAACAAAAAATGGAATAGTTAAATTTTCAGTTGGAAAAATGATTTTAAATCAAAACAAAAAACAAATTTTCAACAAAATACACGAATTTCTAACCAAATAATAAAATGTTTAACCATAAAGATGAATTGAAAACTTTCAACAAAAATAGTTGGATTTTTGTATCATGTTCTATTAATTGAGTTCGCATTTGAATGTCAAAACGAGCAAAAAATGAATTTTCAACAAAATACGTGAATTTTCCAACGAAAAAGACGATTTTTCAACAAAATACGTAAATTATCAACGAAATAATTGATTTTTCTTAAGGAAGATAAATTTTCCACGAAAAATGGAACAGTTTAATTTTTAAGTGAAAAAAATTAATTTTCAACCAAAAAAGACATTTTCAGCAAAATAGTGTAATCTTCAATTAAAGAAATGAATTTTCAACTAAAGTGATGACTCTTCAACAAAATAATTAAATCGTCAACCAAAAAAGATTAATTTTTAACCAAAAACTTGGATTTTTACCCTAAAAATATCAAAATTCTGCCAAAAGAGATGAATTTCAAAAAAAAGGAATATTCAACAAAGAGTTGAATTTTCAAGCCAAAAAATGAATTTTCTACGAAATAGTTGAATTTTCAATCCGCAAATATGAATTTTCATCAAAAAAGTTCTTTTTCAACGACATAATTGAAGTTTCTAATATAATAGTTGAATTTATAACCCACAAAGACTAAAAAGAATTAACTTTCAAACAAAAATAATTGGATTTCCAAACGAAAAGATGAATTATCAGTCAAAAACAAGAAAGACGAATTTTAAACAAAATACATGAGTTTTAAACCAATTAGTTGAATTTCAAGTAAAAAAGGTTTATTTTCAACAAAAAATGTAACTGTTAAATTTTAAGTTTAAAAAATTAATTTTTAACCAAAGAGATGAAACTTCATCAAAAAAAAAAAAAAAATTTTGAACAAAGTAGTTGAACTTTGAATGAGGTTGTTAAATTTTCAATAAAAAAATATGACTTCTTGGTAAAAAATGTAATAGTTAAAGTTGATATTTAAATAAAAAATATTTTGAATTTTAAATCATAAACAGTTGAATTCAACTAAAAAGACTAATTTTCAAAAAAGTACTTAAATCCTCAACCAAAATGGATGAATTTTTATCCAAAGAGATTAATTTTTAAACAAGAAGAATAATTTTTTACCAAAAAGACGAATTTTCAACAAAATTTACATGAATTTTCAACGAGATAATTAAACTTTCAACCGACAAAGATATATTTTCCACAAAAATGGAATAGTTAAATTTTCAGTTGAAAAAAAAAAATAATTTTAAACCAAAACAAAATACGAATTTTCAATAAAACACATGAATTTTCCACTAAAAAGGATAAATTTTCAACCAAAAATTGAATAGTTGAATTTTTAGTTAAATTAATTTTCAACAAAAAGAAAAACGAATTTTCAACAAAGTAGTTCAATTTTCAATACAATACATAAATTTTTATCTAAAAGTGTGCATTTTTAACTAAAAAAATGAATTTTTAACAAAGTAGTTCCACTTTCAAGCATGTAGTGGAATTTTCAACCAAAAAAGATGAATTCTCAACGAAAAATATACCTGTAATAGTTGACATTTTAACCAAGAAATATTTTAATTAAAAATCAAAAGCAATTGAATTCAACCAAAATATACGTATTTTCAACAAAACAGTTGAATTGTCAAACAAAACAGATTAATTTTTGACCAAATAGTTGCATTTTTAGCCAAAAAAATGAAATTTGTACCAAAAGAGATGAATTTCAAGACCTAAAGGACGAATTTTCATCAAAAGAGTTGAATTTTCAACCAAGATTGACTTTTCAGTCAAGATTGAAAAAAATTGAAACCAAATTGTTTAATTTTCAAGCCAAAAAAGCGAATTTTCTACAAGTAGTTGAAATTTTAACCAAAAAAGAATGACTTTCTAAAATAATTGTTCAATTTTCAACAAAATAATTAAATTTGCAACTAAATAACTAAAATTTTTAACCAAAAAGGATGAATATTTAACTGTCGGAAAATGTTTTTTTCTTTCTAAAAGTGTTTCTCTACTTCTGTAAGATTTACAACTTCCTAGGCACGGCTAGCTTGAACCAGTTACGACTGAAAAGTGCTTGCTTATCCCAGTTTTTTCCTGAATATGATTTGAGGATACCTCCCGAGTATTCTAAGCTGTAAATGTAAAAATCGTTGGGCCTCTTTTCAAATTTTTTTTGTAGGGCTATAAAGTATGTTTCCGTTGAAATCATTGGAAATTTAATATTTATTGGAACAAACCCTTCAGTTTAGTATCTAAAAGAAGTCTCTGATAGCTAAACATTATTTAACATTCAGAAGGCTTTAAAATATCCTAAAACATGTACAAAAAGTCGTTTTTTTAATTGCTCCTTCTCAGTGAATTTTACACGTAAATAGTCAAAAGAAGAATAAAAATGCATAAAATTCCCTGTAAACTTAAAAAAATTAATGTTGTTATTAATTATAGAATCATTAATTGTGATGCGCGATTTTCTCACCAAATAAAATATCCAAAATCTGTATAAAAGCGTTGCCTATCATCTTCATTCAATTACGGGATCAAACTGATCAACTGGAATTTATTGTATCAGAAAGTTATTGTGGTAGAAAGTGAATCAGAAAACTCAAAACGTTTATTTATTGCTAAATAAAATTGAACAATTATAATTATAACTAAGTCAAAAGATAGTTAATAGTCTCCCTGAGTTTTATGTTGCAACAAATTAGGAATAAGTCGACAAAAGCAGTTTGCTTATTTCCTGATGAAATCTGGAATGGAACAATAAAAGTGTGGCTCCCTTGGGCAAAAAAGTAAGAAAGGTAACGCACTCCGCGCTGGTCTTCGATTCTAAGGTGAAAAGTAAATCAGAAAACTCAAAATTGTTGTTTAGTGCTAAATAAAATTCAACAATTATAATTATAACTAAGTCAAAAAATAGTTAATAGTCTCCCTGAGTTTTATGTTGCAACAAATTATAAATAAGTCTATAAAAGCAAAGTTTGCTTATTTCCTGATAAAATCTGGGATGGAAATATAGGAGTGTGACTCCCTTGGGCAAAAAAAGTAAGGAAGGTAACGCACCCTGTGGTGGCCTTTGGTTCTTCGACGAACGAAGAATGATGTATGGCGTTACACGCATATGTGTGCCCACCCCCGCACCTCCCCCCATCATCGCCCACCTTTCCGCTCCTGGCTGGCATCGCCTCCATTAGTCCGACCAGAACAGCCAAAAATCATAATAATAATAATAACAACAGACTTCGAAGTTTCAAACTTTTTTACTTTTTTGATACTTTTTTAGGCAAGGCTACTTTTTTTCTACTTTTTTCAATGTAAAGCTACTTTTTTCAGTAAAGTGATATGAAAAATTGATCAAACTAATAAATTTAAGTTTTTAAAAAACAAATAATGAAAGAAAGGTATGCCTAATGAAATTACTCTATCGAAAATAAAGAAAGTAATCAAGCAAATAGAACATTATAATAGCTAGGTACCCTTTATCAAAATAATCGGCTTTTATAAAAAAAAAAAAATTTGATGGATTAAAGTGTTTATTTATTAAATTCTCATGCGAAATCATGTGAATATAAAATTGTTAACACTTGTTTTTAATACAAAGTTCACCTGTTTTTATTGAAAATTTAATTTTCAACAATTGAATTTTAATTCACTAGGATCCAGATAAAAATTATTTTTAAAAAACAAGAAATTTTTAATAGTTTCCAATCATTTGAAGAGATTTTAAAAGATTTTAATTATCTTGGGGCAATATTTTATTTTAAATAGATTTCATTCATTTGAAGGGATTTCAAAGGATTTTAAAAATTTTAGGGTAATATTTCAAAGCTTTTGGAATCCTATTAAAATAAAAAAATTCAACTGTTTAAAATTCAATTTTAAATATTCTTCGATTTTTAATACTTGCATATTCGACAGTTGAAAATTCGAGAAAAAAGCGAGTTTTATATTCAAAACAAGTGTTGAAAATTTTATATTTGCATAATTTTACATAAAAATTTAATAAATAAACATTTCAATCCGTAAAATAAAAATTTGGAGAAAAGTCAATTTTTGCGAAAATGGGACGCCGTTTTTTTCCTGAATTTTTAAAAGTTAAGAATTCATTTTTGTGGTCAAAGATTCATAATTTTAGTTGAATTTCGTCTTTTTGGTTTGAAAATTCATCTCTTTTGTTTGAAATTTGAAAATCTAAAATCTTATTATTTGGTTGAGAATTTAATTATTTTGTTGAAAATTTAACAGTTTTGTAAGAAAGTTAGCCTTTTGCATTGAAAATTCGTATTTTCTGTTGAAAGTTCAATACTTTTAATTTCAAATTTTGAATTCTCTCCCATATTTCATAGTTGGATTTTCAACAGTTGAAAATTCAAGGAAAAAACAATTTTTATATTAAAACCAAGTAAAAATGTTATATTTACATATTTTACATGAGAATTTCATAAATAAACGTTTCAATCAATAAACTCAAAATTTTGAAAAAATTGATTTTTTCGAAAACGAGTCGCCTTTTTTTTCTTAAATTTTTAACAGTTAACAATTCATTTTTTTGGTTAAAGATTCGTCATTTTAGTGGAATTTCGTCTTTTTGGTTGAAAAATTCATCTCTTTTGCTTAAAATTTTAAAATCCTATCATTTGATTGAGAATTTAATTATTTTGTTGGAAATTTAACAATTTGGTAAAAATATCATCCTTTTTAGTTTGAAAATCATCTTTTTGGTTTTCTTGAAAATACGACTTTTGGATTGAAAGTTCAACTGTTTTGTTGATTATTTGTCTTTTTGGGTTGAAAATTTCAACTTTTTTGTAGAAAATTAGTCTTTTTTAGCATGCATCTTCAACAATTTCGTTGAAATTGTTATTCTTTGTGGACAGAAAAATCTTTCTTGGATGAACATTCAACTCTTTTGTTAAATTTTGTCTTTTTGGTTTGAAACTTCATCTTTTTTTGTAGAAATTGCTTTTAATTATCTTGTTTTGTTTCAAATTTAATTGTATGGCTGAAAATTTGTCTTTCTGGTTGAAAGTTCAACTATTTTGTTGAAAATTTGACTTTTTGGGTTGAAATTTGAACTATTTGGTTGAAAATTAATTCATTGTTGAAAATTCATATTCTGGGGCTGAAAATTCAACTGCTTTGTAGAAAATTCGTCTTTTTGGCTTGAAACTTCATCAATTCGAAAGAAATTGTTTTTCTTTCTTGACTGAAAAATCTTTCTTGGCTGAAAATTTAACTGTTCTGTTAAATTTATTCTTTTTGGTTTGAAACTTCATCTCTTTTGGTAGAAATTGCTTTTAATCATCTTGTTTGGTTTAAAATTGAACTGTTTGTTTGAAAATTCGTCTTTTTGGTTGAAAGTTCAACTGTTTTGTTGAAAATTCAAGTTTTTGGATTGAAAATTGAACTATTTGGTTGGAAATTAATTCATTGTTGAAAATTCATATTCTCGAATTGAAAATTCAACTGCTTTGTAGTAAATTCGCCTTTTTGGCATGAAACTTCAACAATTCGGACAAAATTGTTTTTCTTTTTTGACTGAAAAATCTTTCTTTATCGAAAATTTAACTGTTTTATTAAATTTCGTCTTTTTATTTTGAAACTTCGTCTATATTGGCAAAAATTGCTTCTAATAATCTTTTTTGGTTACAAAATGAACTGTTTGTTTTAAAATTAATCTGTTTTGATTGAGGATTCAACTATTTTGTAGAAAATTCGTCTTTTTTGACTGAATTCAACTATTTTTTATTTGAAAGTAAAATCATTTTTGGTCGAAAGTCTACCCTTTTTAGTTGAATATTGAACTATTTGGTTGCGGATTCATGTATTTTGTTGAAAATTCGTCTTTTCGGGTAGAAAATAACTCTTCTTGATTGAAAATTGACTACTTGGATGAAATATGAACTCCTTTGTTAAAAATTCATTTTTTTTTTGTTTCAAGATAAATAATTTTAGTTGGAAATTCATCTCTCTGGTTGAAAATTGATCTTTTCTAGTTGAAAATTAGTCTTTTCTGGTAGAAAAATGTTATATTTACATAATTTTCCATAAGAATTTAATGAAAAGAGATTTCAATCCATAAACAAATTGTGAAAAAAGTTGATTTTTTGATAACGGGATGCCATTGGCAAATAATGTTTTGGTAAATTAATAGTTACCCATTGGAATCTCAGTAGGGAATTTATGAAATTTAAGAAAAAATTCAAACTCTGATCATCTCCTTGTTAGATGTAGTCTTCGGCACAGTTATTTACATACAGAAATGTATAAAAGAAATTTAACTTTTAAATATATACGTTCTTTTTTTAGTTGAAAGTATTTTTTACACTTTTTTAATTAAAAAACTAATTTATAACTGATTTAAAAAGACTACTTTTTTAATATCTTTTTTTATTTTCGAGTATACTTTTTTCTTCAGAAAGATACTTTTTTGATACTTTTTTTAGTTCAATAGAGCACTCCGAACCCTGTAACAAGAATAAAAAATAGTCTAGAAGACGATTCCTGTTACGATGCATTCCTCTTGTTTCAACATGCTGGACCACCCTGGACCGAGACCTATATGGCACCCAGGCGGTGAATAATATACTTGACCCCTGACGTTTCCTTCCGTCTCTAAATCGCCCATAAATTTCAAAGCGAGCCACGTAACTTTCAAAATTGTTGCTACAAAAAAAGTATTAAACTGTTGTAATAAGAATTAAATGGTTAATACCATCAGTCTATATTTTCATAATAATGTTTATTTTGGGATACTATAACCAATATTTCCAGTAGTAAATCGTTTAGGTTTTTGATGAAAATTTGAAACTTATCGTTTAAGATCTGGTCATTAAAGTTCACGAATTTATTATGCAGAGCGGATAGTAAAAGTTATTAGATTTTTGATAAAGCAGGCCTGTCCAGAGAGGAGAAATTCCAGGAAATTTTCTCGAAACTGCTCAAATCGCAGATGTGAGTTTTTCACTTCCACTTTCCACTTTCCATTCTGCTTCGCGAGAGTAACCACCAACCCAGCACTCTCGAGTGAGCAGAAAGTAGCGGTGGTGGAAATGTAACATCTGGAGTTTGAGTAAATTTCTCCTCTCTGGACAAAGGTAAAAAAGGGGATTAAAAGGGGATTTCATTTATTATAAAAAACTTTTTATATCATATGGGAAAATCTGGTGAACACTTCAGCACTTTCTACTGATAAAAATACGTCAGAAAAAAATGTGAAAATATTAAAGATTGAAAAATAGATAAAGAACAGAATTGAAAAATGCTCATGTTTGAATTTGTTTTAATGTTTTTCTTTCTAAGCATGTAAGCTGGAAAGAAATAATTTAAAAAACACAAAAATGATTAATTGAGAAATCTATTTTTTCTGTTTTTGTTTCCTTATACTTTAAAATTTTTTCTACTGTATTTTTATCAGTTGAAAGCTTTCAGATTATCAAAAAAAAATTTTATTTTAGCTAAGAAAAAGATTAAAGTAACAATATTATGAAGTTAACAATTTTTTTAAATATGCAGTTTGGTAACATGTAAAACCAAGCCATATAACATTCAGCTCTAAATTAAATATACCTCATTAGAGGGCTTATTTTCGATTTCCCTATTCTCTTATTTTCCCCTTTTTCTCGTTTTTTTACTTAACCCTTAGTTGCACGGTGGTAAGATGGGTTACCACCAACTTAACTTCAGATTTTTGCTATTTAATTAATTGTTAAGGTATTTAGGTCGGGTTTTCATTATTCATTTGCTAATTTATTGGTGAGAGAACATAAAAATATAGTTTATTTGACATAATTGTTTATTGTAATTGTTATATAAATAAACAAACATTTAAAAATGCCTTTTTTCGAAAGAATTCATTTTTGAAGAATCTATTCAACATAATAAATTGAAAATTCATACTCAGAGGTTTTTGGGGTCGCTGATTACGAATCTGAAGTCAGAATTTCGAAATTTGTAATTCAAGATGGCGACTTCAAGATGGCGGTTCCAAAATTTTGAAAAAAGAGATATACGAGCTTGAAAATCTCTACTCGGGGGTTTTTGGGGTCGCTGATTACGAAT
>JAUMHM010000005.1:21279570-21295047 GCA_032362435.1 Melikaiella ostensackeni | reverse complement strand
GTCAGAATTTCGAAATTTTTAATTCAAAATGGCGGTTCCAAAATTTTGAAGAAAGAGATATACGAGCTTGAAAATCTCTACTCAGAGGTTTTTGGGGTCGCTGATTACGAATCTGAAGTCAGAATTTCGAAATTTGTAATTCAAGATGGCGAATTCAAGATGGTGGTTCCAAAATTTGAAAAAAGTGATATAAGAACTTGAAAATCTCTACTCGGGGGTTTTTGGGTTCGCTGATTACGAATCTGAAGTCAGAATTTCGAAATTTTTAATTCAAAATGGCGGTTCCAAAATTTTGAAGAAAGAGATATACGAGCTTGAAAATCTTTACTTGGGGGTTTTTGGGGTTGCTGATTACGAATTTGAAGTTACTACATTAAGATTCAAATTGGTCGGTTAAATATAGTTCACATCGATACGTAAATCTTCGAAATTGTAGATGAGATTTTGAATATTCACTTTGGTTTTGATAATGTATGCATTTATGGAATTTCCTGATTTTTTTTATTACGAATCTGATATTAAAATTATACAATTGAAAATAATTAGTTGAAACAGTTTTTAGGTATTTTCATGTTTTCCCTCATACTTTTTTTTTGCAAATGTGAACATATTCAAAAGCTCCAAAAACCCCGGAGTAAGAATTTTCCAGTAAATTCACTGAGCAGAAAAATATGTGCATCAAAGGGTCAAATGCGAACTGAATTAATAGAACCCAAAAAGAAAATCCAACTATTTTTGGTTGAAAAGTCTACTATTATATTTTTGGTTGAGAATTCATCTTTTTTAATTGGAAATTTTATTATTTGTTGAAAAATCATATTGTCAGGGTGAAAGTTCAAATGTTTTGTATAAAATTCCTCTTTTTGGCTTAAAAATTCAACAGTTTGGTTGACATTTTTTTCCTTTCATGGCTAAAAATCTTTTTTGGTTGAAAATTCGTCTTTTTGCAAAAACTTGAATTGAATTGCAAAAAGATAAATTTTCAAACCATGGTTTGGGAATTAATTTCCTTTGGTAGAGATGTAATTTTTTTGATTAAAAATGAAACTGTTTGGTTAAAAATTAACTTGTTCTGGTTGAGGGAAAATTAATTTGTTTTGGTTGAGGATTTAACCTGTTTTTCAAAATTCGTTTTTCTTTTTTTTTTGGTTGAGTTCAAACATTTCTATTTTAAAATTAGAATGTTATTTGGTTGAAATATCAACTATCACATTTTTCATTGAAAATTCGTCTTCTTCAATGAAAGTTTATCTTTTTGGTCGAAAATACTATTTGGGTGATTTTTTTTCTTTACTAAAAAACCTCTCTTGGTTGAAAATTACACTCATTTGTTGAAAATTCGTCTTTTTGGTTTCAGAATTCACCTTTATTTGTCAAAAATGAAAATGTTTGTTTGAGAATTTATTTTCTTTGGTTACAAATTTAATTAGTTGGTTGAAAATTTAACAATTTTGTTAAAAAGTCATCCTTTTTGGTTGAAAATTTATCTTTTTGAGTTGAAAATTCCTCTTTTTAGCTTAAAAATTCAACAATTTCGTTGACATTTTTTTCCTTTCACGACTAAAAATCTTTTTTGGTTGAAAATTAATCTCTTTTGGTAGAAATTTCATCTTTCTTGATTAAAAATGCAACTGTTTGGTTGAAAAATAATTTGTTCTGGTTGAGGGAAAATTAATTTGTTTGGGTTGAGGATTCAGTCTTTTGTTAAAAATTCGTTTTTTTTTTTTGGTTGAATTCAACCATTTCTGTTTTAAAATTAGAATGTTATTTGGTTGAAATATCAACTATCACATTTTTAATTGAAAATTCGTCTTTTTCAATGAAAGTTTCTTTTTGGTCGAAAATTCAACTATTTGGGTGATTTTTTTTTTTTCTTGACTAAAAAATCTCTCTTGGTTGAAAATTCAACTCATTTGTTGAAAATTCGTTTTTTTGGCTTCAAAACTCACCTTCATTGGTTAAAAATGAAAATTTTTGGTTGAAAATTCATCTTTTTTGGTTACAAATTTAATTACTTGCTTGAAAATTCAACAATTTTGTTAAAAAGTCATCCTTTTTGGTTAAAAATTTTTTCTTTTTAAGATGAAAATCCAACTATTTTGGTATAAAATTCTACTAAGTATTAGGTTAAAAATTAACTTTTTTGTTGAAAATTCATATTTTAGTGTTAAAAATTCCACTGTTTTGTAGAAAATTCGTCTTTGAGGCTTGAAAGTAAAGCAGTTTGGTTGAAAATTAATCTGTTGAAAAATTATGCATTTTAAACTAGTCGTATATGAAAATTAAACGTTTTTTTTTTAGTGTTGTCTGCGAATGCTGATATGAGTCTTTTGATTAATTCAACAAAATAAATATTTTGAATAATTTTAAATAGTAAAAAATTGGTTTCCCTGTTAAGCAAAACTAGCAACCCAAAAAATTGTTAATTGATGCTAAAATTTTGGAATAGCAATTTAAAAAGCGCGTGTTTTTTAAAGCTGAAAGTAATTGTTTTTTTTTTCATTAAAAAGTGGTTTCTACTAAATGGAGAAAACAATAATTTGATATTATAGTTTAATAAATCATTTCTTTGAGCAAAAGCATGTGTTATGATTAAAAAAAATCGTGTCTTCATTAAGAATATTCCTCGTTATACAACCTGTTATGTTGCGAGATTTTTGTGTGCGTTTTAGTTTAATAATAATTTATACAAATCTGTGGGTAGCATTATCACTTTTTGTACAAAATTTACACAGTAGTGTATGTACTTTATGAAATAAAGATACAATTCTACAAATAAATAAAAAAAACTATTAAATATTACGTCTTTTTTATTTGTATTCCGATTCAGAAAAATATATACCCCTCATATCGAATGATAATAGAAGTCTTTAGTGAATTTTTTAGTATTTGTTTGCATGTTTTAAATAAATCCACCCAAATAAGGTATTTTATATATTTTGCTTATAAAATATATTTCATAGAAATCCTCTAATATGAAGGGATTATTTGTAAATTTTACAATAAAGTCTCTAAAATTAAGTTACAACGTCTTTTTGTGAATGAAAGTTCTTATTCTTGTAAGTTGATTTAGAATTGTAAGTTGCTTTAGAACCAAACTATTCAGAATAAATCCATTTTTCAAAATAGAAAAAGGTAATTATCCAAACTCTAACATATTTTTAAAAATTGCTAGCTTCATAAACATTCTTCGAACAATATGTTAACAAAAACAGATATCTTTTAATAAATTAAGTAAAAAAATGTATGCCTCAATTAAAAAAAATCTTAATGGTCTTCATAAGTAACCCTACAGATTGAAACAAATAATTTTCTAGTGAATAGATCATAAATTCTGCATCAAATGGGTTAAATTTTAATGTCACCAATTCTGTAATAGCATTTTTCATAAAACGTGGAAATTGCACTTTTTTTGTATTATGAATAGCTTAAAAAATATTGAAGATTTTTCAATGTTAGTACTTCAAGGCTGAAATTTTTACAGATGATTTACAGAATTGAAAAAAAATCCTTTAAATTAGGCTCATTTGACCTATGATTTTGTAAACTTTAGGCTTATACATGGTCAAGAAGTGTGTAATCATTCAATGCGAAAATATAGTTAATAAAATGACTTCAATAGAACTACTGTGTGCACTCAAAATTCATATAAACTTTTTAAAGAACTCTATACTTTTCCTATTTCAACTGAAACATCTTTTACTAATCGGCTTAAAATTTCAAATTCGAGTCTACTGAATTAAAAATAATTTAAGTATCAATATTCAAATTTGAAAATCGAAATAGTTGTAATTAATTGTTCGGCTTGTTCAATCATCTGACTCACTCTATAAGAATTAAGTACCATGAAATGAATTTTAAAAGAGGTAGAGTAGGGTGGAGTTAAAAGTGCCAAAAATTACTTTCCTTAACACTGTGTCCAAACTAAACTGGATTATTGCTTTGTTTTTTTGCGTAAAAATATACGTAAGACATTGGAGTTCCAAATTATATTCATAATAAATATACATATGTGTTTTATCTATTATATTATGTATTTTTTTATAAATACTGCCCGATGGTACTTCTTGCCCCGCACGCAGGGCAAAAAAATCATAGCTGTGGGGTAAAAAGTACTAACGTCAATAAAACGGAATTTGGTATTTCAAATTGCACATAGAAAGAACTTACATAATATAGAAACATAAAAATATTAATGGCGAGATTAATGGTTTTAGAATATTAACAACAGGCCACACAGAAATATTTCTTAATTCCTTTATTATGTCATAAAAAATTAGGTACAGAAAGTGTCATTAGGCACTTTTTGCCCCCGATGTTCCCTTAATTTACAATCGACATTTCTGAAACAACACAAAATATTTTCATAACAGTAAGCTGTCTGTGCTACAAGAATACATAATTTCGCATCAAATTATACTTACTTCACGTCAATGGCACGTAGGAATGAATTTTAATACCAAAATGAAAGATTGACGAAAAAAAACTTTCTTCACAAGAAAACAACTTAACCTTAGCAATGATCTCAAAAACAGCTGTCAACAGCTGACACTGGTTATGGGGAGTTCATGTGAGTCGACCGATCAACAGAATATGTCAAAAAGTGTAAAAAATTCTAAGTTCTTGTATTATCATATGTGGCACTTTTACCCCGCGGCACTTTTGACCCTACCCTACCTGTTAATGAAGTACCTTTCGTTCTTTCGCAAATAAATAAATAGAACAAACATCGAATAAAGCGTAACGTTATCTTCTTGAAACCGCAATAATCTCACATCATCTTTTTTCAACTGTTAAGATCGATCGTAATTCTTAAAATGTTTCTTATCCTAATTACATCTTAGTCTGCCCTCGGGTAAAAATTGATAAGAGGCAAATAAAAACTTTCTTTTTAGAACCTAAAGGTAAATACATGCCAGCAACACGTGCCACTTGAGCATCTGGTGTACAATGTACATGCATACTGCCGAGGTAATACAAACTACTCGGTCGGCATAACACGCGATCGCTACCAAGGAGCTGGTTCTAAGTTATGGCGATTTCTTCGGGACAACCCTTGTTTATGGGGTGGCGTTCGTCGATCGACATTGCAGATACGGCTTGACATCAAAGGGTTTGCTGGTCTTTACGATCCGTTTCACCGGATCCGGAGCGTCGTTGGACCTCCAAGATCGTGGGTACACGGTTATACACCTCTTCACCATAACCCTCGTTCCTCATATCCTAATACGCATACAAACTTGCGGAACGCATCCGCGAGAAGATCGCACGATACAATGAGTGGTGGATTATTTATTGCATTTAAATGAACTCTCACCGTGTAATTGCGGTGTGATGCATCAGAATGATTTGCGAGGCGTGCAAAAAGCTTATATGTCTGATATACCTCCTATGTAGCAGAATATACGCTATATACCCGGCAGAACCGCGTGAACCGCACCTCGATTCCTGCGTATTGACCGTAATGGCGAGTTATTATCTACGATGCTGTTGAGTGCTTACGATGCGAGACTCTTTACCCCGGAGTCACGTCCCTTGGCGTCGTAAGATCACTAATCGATCGATCGATCGGACATGATCCATTGGGAATTTACAGACAATCGTGCAGATTACCGTCATTCCACCTGCCAGTCTGCCACATTATGTACCTTGATGCGATGGATGCACAGCTTGCACTTGAGATCGGCATCAGCTTCGTGAAAGTCAACACCGATCGTTACACCGATTATTGTTTTATATTTACAATTACAATAAAACTTTAGGTATATTGCTGTTTCTGCATTAACTTGGCGCAGGGAGATGAGAGATAATCGTTTATTGTGAGTTTATTAATTTAAAGTGCGTCGTGCGCAACGCCTTTCGGTGCAAATGATAATTGAAGTGAAGACAAAGATAATGGATATTGGAAGGTATTAAAAGAAAGGTAATATCAGTGGAACAATTTTGGGGCACTTTTTATAATGAAATTTGATGAGTCATTTAGATTATTCCAATCTTAAAAAAGCTTGTAACGAAAATGAAATGAATCGAATCATTTGGTCTGCGCAGAAAAAAAAAGTTTTGGTTTGGCATCCGAAGGAAGAAAAAAAATTAGTTTGTTAATGTCTTCAGTTCGGTTTTTTAATTTGAATAAAATTCAAAATTTAGAACATAGAACATACATGAAACTTTACTTATAAAGCTAAAAAATTGTGACGAATTTTTTTTAGGCAGACGTTTCTTCGATTCGAACTGAAGAAATTTCAAGTTCAGGATGTTTAACTATTTTTTTAAATTAGCATTTAAGTTAACTAAAAAAATCACTTTTTAACATTTTTAAAAGTTGTAACTTGCAGAAACTTCTTTTATTCTAATTTTAAGAACTACAAAATTTAAAGTGCATAAGTGTCATTTGTACTGCAAAGGACAGAATCTAGCAAATTGTTATTGCATTTTCTATATCTTGAATAGATCTTGGAAATTTGAAAAGAAACGAAGAACATGAAAATGAATGATGATAATTTAAAGTTTATGAAATCGTGGCATTTACACAGGGATATATAAAATTATATTTTCTAAAATCCAAGCACTGGTGAATGGGAATCCAGAAAATTAAATGCGACACTCTACACTTTTTCTTTTGTTTTCAATCTAATTTATATTACTGACTAAAAATGAGTAGTTGAAAATGGTGCATTTTAAATTCAGAAATCAACTTGAACAGAAATTTACTTGAAGTCAAGTAAAGTTTACCTTAATTTGAGAAAATGTATGATTAAATTCTGAAATTCAAATATAGACCTTCTTAAATTCAGACAGACTTCTGATGAATTTAAGTTCGTTTCTGAATTTACGTTGTGGCATTTTTGAGTGTTTTTTTAACTGTGTAAATATTCTAAATATTCTTTTGTATTATTTTATTGTTCTGAAAAAATTCAAGACTCAAGAAGGCTTGTCGCGCGCTAATTGTTGCTAGTAAGATTTAAATTCAAGGATCTCTGATCTTAATTACCGGTTAACCTTTGATTTGTAAGTATCTTTAAAAATAAATAATGAATTAACATATTTTAAATCATATAATACATACAATACAACTCATTTTTTTATACACTGAGAAGAAAGATTACTTGAATCAAAGAAATGTGCTACTGAATAAGTTCAATCAAATATTTCTTTGATCGAAGAAAATTTTTCTTGTTTCACAAAACAATGTTTTTCAAATGAAAAAAAAACATTCTTGTTGCAAGAGAAATTTCTTTTGATCAAAAAAATATTTCATTGGACGTATTCATTACTTCATTTCTTTGATTCAAGTAATCTTTTTTCTCAACTACAATGCCGTAGAAAAACAGAAAATAAATGAAACAAAAAAATTCTAATCATTTTCTTTTTGCTCTGAATATAAATGTTTTTCAAACTCCTCCAACTGATATTTTATTTTTTTACTAAAAAGAAGATCTTCCAAAAGGTTTTAAACGATTTAAATGAAAATTCGGAAAGCCATCAAAGTGAACAATTATCAAATCCTATTATAAATAATCCGAATTTTCATAGTCTTCAACACAACATAGTTATACTGTAGGTCAATCGGTTCGTCTTGTTTTTCATGCACAAGTATAAGAAGAAGTAATTTTTTACTGAAAATTCCAGAATCAGTAGCTGTATTTTTGAAAATATTTGTGGAAGATACGAAAAAATTACTTTTTCCTATAATTCTCCTAATTTTTAAAAACATGTAACTGCATAAAGCCTAATTTGAAGACTACACTTTTTTCTAAATTCTCATCATTATAAAGCTTCCTTAGCGAGAAGAGACAAATTGTAAGCAATATTGTTTCAAGAATGAAAAACAAAACTGTTTTCTATTGAAAGGTAAAAAATTATAGAACCTTATAATTTTGAGAGTGATCCAAACTTGTATAAACTGAAAAAGTTTAACACATATTTACGAGTTTTTACCTTTTGTAGATTTTATCCTGTCTATTCAATAACTTAAAATTGATATTAATGCTTGTCAAATTCCTGACGTTTTATTCCTGATTTCGAGATAATTATTACGTTAAGAATGAGCAATTTCAAATCTGAAGTTAATTATGAATTCATTATCTCACTTTAAGCGACCCTTAATTTGCAATATTTCAACAAATTCACCAAGAGTGTCTACCATATCCGAACTTTATTCGTTGGATCGTTTCACTAAAAGTTTACGACAGCGAAGAGATATAGAAGAGATCTAAAAAAAAAAGAGATCTTGGAAACTTTGACGACGACTTTCATATATCATATTAGCTTCTCAGTGGTTGCTTCAAACTTTTCTTTTACTCGACTTCAAAAATTTGATGAAGTTTTAGTAGACAATAAAGTAAACACTTTTTATATAAGTTTTTCTACCTTGTATAAAGTTTGGAAAAACTTTTACGCTCTTTTATAAAATCCAGCATTTTTAAGACAACAGTTTTTTAAAACCCGATATCTTTCATACTGTATATATTTTCTCCTCAAAATTGAAACCCTTATAACAAATCGATCAACTTTATTACAAATTCAATAGTTTAAAATTATATTTAAAAATTATTTCTTAAAAAAAGAGTACTAAGCATGCTTTACCAAAAATTATCAAGAGAAAAATAGGAGTAAAGTGAACGCGGTTGGCATGCAATTCTCGCGGAATATGTGCGGTAAAATGCTAATGGACAGTCAGTAATGAGTTAGCTCTCAAACAATGTGGTGTAGAAGAAACATTGATTGACAAAAGTGGGAGAAATTTGCTGAGATGGTTTGGTCATGTTGAGAGAATGAATGAATCACGTTTAACGAAGCAAGTTTATTGAGGGAGAGTGGCAGCATACCCAGAGGTAGACCAAAGAAAGAATGGTTGGAATGTGTGAATGAGACTCTGAAGCGAAGGGATATAAGGAATCGTAGAAACACAAGAGCTTGCATGAAACGATGTATGGATGTAAAGGAATGTACAGCATTGTAAAGGAATGTAAAGCATTGTAAAGGAATGTGAAGGATGTGAAGGATTGGTCATGTTAAGACACTGAATGAATGACGTTTAACGAAGTAAGTGTATTCAGGTAAAGTGAGTGGTAGCGTACCCAGAAGTAGACCGGAGAAAGAATGGTTGGAATGTGTGAGTAAGACTCTGAAGTGAAGGGATATAAGGAGTTGTAGAAACACAAAAGTTGGCATGAAACGCTGTATGGAATTGGAGGAAACAAAAGATGTATGCAAGGATAGGGATATGTGGAGGACAGTCGTTTATAGGAAGAAGAGTCACGACTGAAATGAAAGATTTTGGATAAAAATGGGCCCTCGTGAAGAGCTTTGCTTAGTGTATGTGGTTTGTGTAAAGAGTATGGATCTTCCTATGGGTTTATCAGTCAGTTTGAGTGTTTATGTGTGAATCGTGATGTTTGATGGCTCTGTAAAGCTCTTCACCTGGGGTGATTGCTAGAGTGATTGATCAGCGACCCGTGTCGGAGCGGTGTTGTGGAAAGAGTGTTTGGAAGAGATTTGGCTTAATGATATAATAATAATAATATAAAAATGTAAGACATTGAGTTTTTTAAACGAGGTTAAAGGGGTTAACTGTTTACGTTTGAAATGGAGCGCGGTGCGATTACAAGTGTAGGACTGCATTGAATCCCTCTGGCGAGTGAGTCGATGATTTATGGATATGGTAAGCCGCTAGTTACGTATACGTATATAGCTTAACATGCATATATATCCAGGCGTTAATGGCACGGCGCCGAAGAACCAGAAGAGGGTCAACTGTGAAGCGGCCAGTAAAGGGTAGTAAATATCCGAGTGGGGACTAAACGTGGGGAAGGTCAGGGATCGAGTTCTGCGATTTCCTACCCTTTATGCAATTTAAAAAAGGTCATTTGAAAAATTGCAATTTATATGATCCTAACTGTCCATTTGACGGTCAAAGAACTGTCGGCGTTTAACTGTTTAACTCATTTTAATTAAAAACTCTCGGACGTAAATATGAGAATAATATTTCCCTAAAATTATTGAAGCTAAACAAACGTAGATTACAATCGTGCATTTAATAATGTTGTCACAGTGGAGAAATGCGAAGAGTTTTTCCGTGTAAAAGTTGCGAAAAGATCTATTGAAGCTTCGGTGGCGTAATTGGTTTATGCTCCACTCATGAATAGTGGCGTTTCCGGTTCAAATCCGGGCTGAGGAAAATTTTTTCTATCTCTTCAAAAAATCATATGTCCGAATCAATCGTAAAATTTCGATTTTTCGAAATTTGTAGTTGAAAACTGTCGGACGTAAATATGAGAATAATGTCTTCCTAACATTATTGAGACTAAACTCACGTAGATTAGAATCGTGCTTTTAATAATGTTGTCACAGTGGAGGGATGCGGAGAGTATTCCCGTGTAAAAGTTGCTATGAAGAAATAGAAAAGATCTGCTAAAGTCTCGGTGGCGTAATTCATTAACGCTATACTCATGTATAGTAGCGTTTCCGGTTCAAATCCGGGCAGAGGAAGATTTCTTCTATTTCTTTAAAAAATCATTTGTCCGAATTAATCGAAAAATTTCGATTTTTCGAAAATCGTGATCAAAGAACTGTAAATTTAGATTTTCAAAAACATTTAGAAGTTATGTATATTCCACAAATGACGTCACGCCGTCTTTTAAATTTACCCCCCCCCCCCCACCAGTATCGTTCATTTTAGAGGCCGTTCAAAAAGTACGTCACACGTGACGATTTTTGTTGACATTTGTGACGATTTGTGACATAGAAGGGGGAGGGGGTAACGCAGAATGTGACATCGCACATGGAAAATATGAATGTGAAAAACAATTTTTTGAAATGCTTCAAAAAATGAAAATTAGTAATTTTATTTTGCAAGTAAAACATCCAAATATAAACTTTACACTCTTTTTCCCTTTTTTAAAGAATGTCTCTCTTTTCCCCTGTTTTCAAGAAACTTCCGCTTTTTTCTCGTTTTTTTCGCTTAAATGAGAATTGAATTAATAGAACTCAGTTGGAAAATCCAACTTTTTTTCGTTGAAAATTAATTCTTTTTAATTGAAAAGTCTAATATTATATTTTTGGTTCAGAATTCATCTTTTTTAGTTAAAAATTCTACTATTTGGTTAAAGATTTAACTAATTATTTCAAAAGTCTTTTTTTTTTAGTTAAAAATTAATTTTTTTACTTAAAAATGTAAGTTATCCATTTTTGGCTGAAAATTGATCGTTTTTAGTTGAATTAGTTAAATTTAAATTAATTATTTATATTATATATATAATATATATTATTAATAATTATTAATTAAATTTCAATTTAGTTAAATTTTTCACTGAAAATTCATCTTTTTTTTGGGTTGAAAATTGATGTACATTTTTGTAAATTCATCTTTTTTGGTATAAAATTGATCTTCTTGATCGAAATTTCAATTACTTTATTTGAAAGTTGAAACACTTTGTTAAACATTCATTTTATTAGTTGAAGATTCATCACTTTGGTTGTGAATTCAACTTTTTTGTAGAAAGTTCGTCCTTTTGGCTTAAAGATTCAACTATTATGTCGAAATTTCGTCTTTATGAGTTAAAAATTCTATTATTTTGGTAGAAAATTAAACTATTTGGTTGAAAATTTATATTTTTCGGGTAGAAAATTCAACCATTCAAAGTTCAATTTAACTGAAAATTTAACTATTCCAGTTTTGATTGAAAATTGATGTTTATTTTTGTAAATTTTTATTTTTTGGTAGAAACTTAATCTTCTTGATTGAAAATTCAACTACTTGATTGAAAGTTGAACTACTTTATTCAAAATTCATTTTATTAGTTGAAGATCCATCACTTTTATTGAAATAAATTAAACTTTTTTGTAGAAAATTCGTCCTTTTGGCTTAAAGATTCAACTGTTCTATTGAAATTTCGTCTGTTTGAGTTGAAAATTCGATCATTTTGGTAGAAAATTCAACTATTTGGTTCAAAAATTATGTATTTTGTTGTAAATTTGTGTTTTTTGGTAGAAAAATAATCTTTTTGATTGAAAGTTCAACTACTTGGTTAAAAGTTGAACTACTTTGTTAAAAGTTCATTTTATTGGTTGAAGATTTAACTATTGTGTTGAAAAATCGATTTTTTTTGTTTGAAAATTACTTTCTTTAACTGAAAATTTAACTATTCCAGTTCTGATTGAAAATTGATGTATATTTTTGTAAATTCGTCTTTGCTGGTAGAAACTTAATCTTTTTTTTAAAAATTCAACTACTTGATTCAAAGTTGAACTACTTTGTTCGAAATTTATTTTGTTAGTTGAAGATCCATCACTTTGGTTGAAAATTGAACTTTTTTGTAGATAATTCGTCATTTTAGCCTAAAGATTCAACTGTTCTGTTGAAATTTCGTCTTTTTGAGTTGAAAATTCTATTATTTTTGTAGAAAATTCAACCTTTCTATAGAGAATTCGCCTTTTTGACTTGAAAATTGATCATTTTTAGATGAAAATTCAAACATTTGGTTGAAAATTCATGTATTTTGTTCTTTTTTGTCTTTTTTGGTAGAAAATTAATCTTTTTCATTGGAAATTCCACTACTTGGTTAAAAGTTGAATTACTTTCTTAAAAATTCATTTTATTAGTTGAAGCTCCATCCATTTGGTTGAAAATTCGTTTCTTGTTTTGTAAATAAATTTTTTTAACTGCTTTTAACTTCTCGACTTAAAATTTTAACTGTTTTATAGAAAATTCGTCCTTTTGGCTTAAAAATTCCACTGTTTTGTTGAAAATTCGTCTTTTTGGGTTAATAAGTCTATTAGTTTGGTAGAAAATTCAACTATTTGGTTGAAAATTAACTGCTTGCTTGAAAATTAAGTGTTTGGTTAAAAACTTATATTTTCGGACAGAAAATTCAACTGTTTTATAGAGAATTCGTCTTTTTGGTTTGACAGTTCACCAGTTTGGTTGACATCTTTTTTCTCTCTTGAATGAAAAATCTTTCTTGGTTGAAAATTCATCTCTGTTTCTAGAAATTTTATCTTTTTTCGTTAAGAGTGTAACAATTTGTTTAAAAATGAATCTACTTTGGTTGAAGATATTTTCTTGAAATTTCATCTTTTTGGTTGAAAATTCAACATTTTAGTTGAAAATTCAACTAATTTGTTAAAAATTTATAATTTTTGTTCGAAATTTCAACTGTTTTGTTGAAAATTTGTCTTTTTGGACAGAAAATACGTCTTCTTAGATTCAAAATTCAACTGTCTTCTAAAAATTCATCTTTTCGGCTTGAAAATTCAACTCTTTGGTTGTAAATGCCACTCTTTGGTTGATAATTAATTTTTTTTAGAATTCAATTATTTGTTTGAAAATTCTAGTATGTTGTTGAAAGTTTCTTTTTTCTTTGATTGAAAGTTCAACTATTTTGTAATAAATGCAACTGTTTGGTGTAAAATTAATTTTTTGTCCGTTGAAATTTCAACTATTCGTTTTGAGAGCATTTTGTGCTGTAAAGTCTGTAAAAATATTATGGTCGTATGTTTTGTGTTTTATTTTAGGTGTTTCACAAAGTGAATTTGAAGACAAAATTTTGACTTAAAGGGGGGGGGGGAGGGTGTTCGCATTTGTGACATCATCTGGGATAAATTTTTGAATCGTTAGGAATCATTTTCTTATTTTCATCAGATTGTTAGCCTTCAGTTAGAAAATACCTTTAAACTATTTAGAATTCCTGATATTTAATGCTGAAGTTTGTATTTAAAAATATATTTAAACTCTCTTTTATGGTATTCTACGGATGCCATAGTTTAATGATGTTTGCGGAAACATGGACGGAGTTGGACTTGATGAACAGAGACGGTACGAACTCAGTAAAAGGGGAAGTTTTGGGAAAGGGGATGTTTGAGTAAAATGCGTGAGGGGATAGGAAGAGGAATTAGTGTAGCGATATTTTATATGCGTGAGTGAACCAGTGGATGGTCTGCGTCACGCCACGCGGGCCTGAAAAGTTATGGTTACTGCCTCGAGAACGGGAAGGGCAGGCAACTAAAAATAATATTACTGAAGGTTGATTTAGAATCAATCTATCCAGATTATTCCATTTTTCAAAATAGAAAAAGGTAATAATCCAAATAATAACATATTTCTCAAATAATTGCTAACTTCTTCAAATGTGTATACTATATTTAAGTAAAGCTGATATCTTCTGGTAAATTGAGTTAATCATTAGTACCTCAGTTGAAAGAAATCTTATAAGTTTTCATGAGCAACCCTGCAGATTGGAACGAATCTTTGCTCAATGTCTCTCTTTTAAAATTTTGTAAAAATCGAAATGAGGTCTACTTTCTTATGAAAATTTTTTTGTGGATTAAAAAAGAACACCCAAAAAGTTCACAAACCAAGAATAGATTTCGAAGCTACCCATTTTTACGGCTCATCAGAGACAAATGTACAATAAATGTAAATTAAATTTTTGTTTAGATGTCACCCTGAATTACTGATTACTAAGGCTACGTTGTTATGGTTACGGTTGCAATTTTAAAAAATGTTTATAATCAAAAAATGATGCATATTTTTAATTACAAAGATGTTTTACAGTTATTCCAATAATGATCCTACAAGAATGTTTCAAAAAGGTACATTTAAAATTCTAAAGAGATTAAGGAATCAAAAAATGTTTGGGAAAGAATATTGAAAGGTGCAATATTGACACCATTCATATTGATCTATCTTTGGCCTATGACCTAGTTAAAGCTCATAAAGTAGATTTTTCTTTACGATCAGTTATTTCGACAATAGGTTCATCCACGAGAAAATTAGAAGAGTTCCTTAGCAAAGTCATCAAAGAATCAGTAACCCTTTCGGAATAATCAATAAAAAATTGTGCTGCTTTTCTGAAATCAATTGAGAATGTTAAAATATCAATAAATAAAATTTTTGTTTCTTTTGACTTAATAGCCATGTTTCCTAACATTCCATATGAAAGATTTAAACTTGCCATAGAAAAAAGATGGGATATGATCAAACTTCATACTAAGATTTCGAAAAAACAATTTCTTGATGCATTTGAATATGTTTTCAATTGCATTTATTTTTAATTTAATGGTACTTTCTATAAACAAAAATTTGAAACTCCGATGGGCTCAGTCTTGTCCCCAATTCTTACTAAAATTGTGATGGAAGATTTGCAAAATGAAATTTGTGATCAAATTAATTTTGAGTTGGACTTTTATGCAAGATATGTTGATGATTCTGTTGTTTCTTTACATGCACAAAATGTCGATACCCCGTTTAATGTTTTTAAGAGTAAACATCTAAGATTATAGTTCACTGTTGAAATTAAAACGAAAGGTAGAATGAATTTTCTTGATAAAGCTTTTAAATTATCTCATCCAAAATTCCATGAAAAGAATAATGAATTTCTTAAAGATTGAAATTAAATTCACTTTCTTATGAAAATTTTTGGTGTACTGAAAAAGGAACACCCAAAAAGTTCACAAATCAAAACTAGACTTCGAGAC
>JAUMHM010000005.1:21237574-21263657 GCA_032362435.1 Melikaiella ostensackeni | reverse complement strand
TTTCAACAACAAGAAATTAATTCTTTTTTTAGTACACACATTCATTACAAGTGTCTTATACATTCAATACAATTGTATTACACATTTATTACAGCAGTGCATTATACGCTCTCTCAATCTGAATTAGTAAAAATTCAACTAATTAAATCAGTACTAAGGATTTCAACTGATGAATCAATTATTTTTTAAATTTCATTGATTGAAATGTTTTAAATTCATTGTTAATTACTGTCTAGTTTGGTGCAATTCTGCATTTTTATAAGTTTCAAAAGTTTAGCTTACCGACTTCAATAAATTTTTAATTGCTAAAAATAACGCTTGATATCAATAAGAGTAGGAGGTGTGCCTCGTGCTATTA
The DNA here is from genome assembly GCA_032362435.1 of Melikaiella ostensackeni. Classification (NCBI taxonomy): domain Eukaryota; kingdom Metazoa; phylum Arthropoda; class Insecta; order Hymenoptera; family Cynipidae; genus Melikaiella; species Melikaiella ostensackeni. The sequence goes on along the minus strand of JAUMHM010000005.1, from coordinate 21,263,299 downwards.
GGTAAAATTATATACATTACATATAAAAATGATAATAGAATTATAATAATAGAAGCCAGAGAGTACAATTTAAAGCTGTTTTTGCTTGCTTTATTTCAATTCTGTAATCATTTTCACGTGTAATGTATATTATTTTACCCTATTGTCCAAGGCACATCTTCTATTTTCAATATCAAGTCTTATTTTCAAAAATTGAAAATCTAATGAAATTGGTAAATAAAACTTATCGAAACTTCCAAAAACGCAGAAAACGTAAAAAGTGACCAAAAGTGACTAAGTTCTATCACAAAAAGTGACTAATGTAGGGCTTATTCCTCAATAGATAACAAATTGTTTCTAGGGCTGAAAGAATTTTCTAGCCTCAAATTTCTGTTTTTTTTTTAAATCGAAAACTAAGAAAATTAATTTACTCTTTACAGTAAAAAGAATAAATTTAAGGGGTAGCGTTGTGCATGATTCAAAAATTCAAATTTTTATTGGGCATCCTATTGCAGACAGCATCACCTGCAAATATTTAAGAAAACTATAATTACATGTTTGGATAGTGTGCATGCGCGTAGCAAAAATTACTGATTGTATCAGTAGAATTTTACTAATTGTCAGTGACTGAATTCTAGCTACAGCAATTAGTGAAGTTTAACTGATAATTAGTTATATTTTACTAATTCAAATTTATTGAGAACACTTGCCGTAAGGATAATTTTGTACCTATATTCACATATTAGATGATCCTTATGACAAGTGGCGCATAATGCACTGTTCCAGAGCACGCTTCCGTTTACGTTCTTGATGAATAGTATTGTTAAAGGAAAATCATTAACTAATCTAGTCAGATCATCACAATTGACCTCTTTACTATCATCAGTTTCAACAACAAGAAATTAGTTCTTTCTTAAGTATACAACTATACACATTCACTACAATGGTATTACACATTCATTAAAATTACATTCTTAAATGTTATATTAATACCCCTAGTAATTGTTGGCTATAGTTGAAGCGTGTTCTATAATAGTGCATTATACGTCACTTGCTATAAGGATTATTTTGTACCTATATTCACATATTAGTTGATCCTTATAAAAAGTGGCGCATAAAGCACTGCTCTAGAGCACGCTTAAAGTTTATGTTCTTCAGAGAATAGTATTGATAAAGAAAAGTCATTATCTAATCTAGTCAGCACACCAGAATTGACCTCTTTACTATCATCAGATTCAACAAACAAAAAATCAATTCTTTCTTAAACTAAGAAAACAAGTTAATTTATCATCATCCTACAGGGAACAAGCCTTCAACCAATTTTTGTATCAATCATATTGTGGCAGATATATTCATCAAACTAAATTAAATCCTCATAATTCTCTATACCTATAATCAATTCCCGAATGAGTGGACACAACACCAAATAAATTCTTCCCGTCAGCAGTTCAAGGAACAAGGCTTGTATAAGACAGTTCTCTTATTGGCCAGAGAAAGGTATTATGGTTGCTGCGATGGTCTCAGGGGAGTCAGGGGGCAGGTCTTTCAATAAGGGGAACACCCCTGAAGCCTGCAGACAGCATGGCCTCTTTGAGATGGATCCCTATTCGAGACGAGGCCCGGCATAGGTAGAATCAAAATATAGTTATAGAAACCGTTAAAGTTTCATCGCAAGGAGTAGGTAGTCGACAACTGTCACGCGAGGAAGAGACACGGTACCTCGTTAGCACATCGTTCCAACTAGCCTTTTAATAACGTCATACATGCCTTCGAGCGCCGTGAACGAATTATCAGTCGATTCGGGATTGGTCGTTCCCGGGATGACTGTTTCTGTTGACAATATTTCTCTTTTGACTTACGATGTAGATCCAGGAGACACTGAGAATGATTCATAAAACCTGTGTTACAAAGAATTTTTGATCGGTCAGCAATGATGTTACACTAGATGCTGCAGAAGGTATTTTATAGAGTTCTGTAGACGTTTTCTCATAAAATTGAAAAATGTTAAGATTAAGAAATAGTGCATAATAGAAGATTGTGTGGTGTATTAAATTTTTCTTAGGAAGCATGAAAAGGGTAATGATTATGTGTTCGATATCAGATAAAGTTTAGTTTATGATGAGCTTGTCTGATCGTTATGATATCGATGATGTGGATTAATGATTGAAGATAAGTGGCTTCTTCATTTTACTTGAAGATAAATCCGCTTAATGAGAAATTGATTCTCCATCAAGATTTACGAGCACTATATGATCTTTTCCAAATAATCTTGATCAACAGGTTAGATCCTTTACTTTTTAGCAAAACTAGGAGAGCTCTTTTAGTTCTCGTAGTTTGAAAAATGTAGAAAGCATATCCTGCTATTAAACTCGTATTCAACTCCTTTTATTCTTGAAAACACTAGAAATTATAGAAGCATCTAATGATATGCGAGAAGACTTCCGAAAGGGAAATTGAAAATCAGAAAATAGAGACTTTGGCGTCGATAAATGATGAGTGAGAGTGAGCTCTGGAGATAAATTGTAGAGTGAGGTATCTAATAGGAATAAATATAAAGTGGAAACGACGTTCTTGATATCCAGGTGGCTGTAATAGTCAGAGGCTTATAAAAAAGCAATCGATGTCCGCGGTGTTATCAAGGTTGGTTGAGATGATCACTCGCTTGGGAGGTCCGTTATCTAGTTCCACGCTGCCCATTCCAGGGCTTCACGAACACGCTAACTAACTAACCGGCATTTACATTGCTAATTGCGTCAGCATGTGAGTGTAGTGGTAGCTAACGTGGACAATGCTACGAGGGAATTAAACCAGCCTGCAGGAGAAGCACGACCGAACCGCGAACATTTCTGATTTCAAAAGAATTGTAGGGTCGACTATGGTCAGGGACCACATAATTCGATAATTTAAAGAATCTGGTCTGATTGTGTTGGAATATAAATTTTTATTATGAATCATCTTTGCTATTATTTAATAAAAATTTTTCTTTGTTTCAGGTAAGCTTCCCTGATTCTTATATGATCCGCAACATGATGGTAAGAAACAAAACTATACCAAAATATCTCTTATCAATATTTATCAGCATTGCAACTCCAAGGTATTAATAATATAAATAATTCCATAATACTTTCCCAGCCCTTCCTATTATTTTATTGACTTTGACGTAAATAGCTCGGAAGCGCATCATTAAGAATGCATAATATTCCACCAGACGCAGTAAACAATCCGAGCAAAGACGCCGCAGCGCATTATCTGACCGAGGCGAAGAAAAGTCTCGCAATGGTGAGAAACTTTCAGCAGCGGCGATACGCTATCTGTTTTTTGCAACGAAGGAGCAATTTCCCCAGTAAGAAGTTTTCCTTTTAACCGTTTTTCGTTCTTCTCTTGGCAGAGCAAATACCTCCTGAAGAAACGCGGTTGGAGGAAAAACGCCATCGCGATACTTTATCCCTTTTGAATCCCTCTAATTACTAAATTTTCCTCGCCCTTAATTTAGTGTTATAATTGCTTCCTACCCCTTCAAAAGGGTTTGGATCGTGGTACCCCGTATCCTTAGGACCCTACCATGTCCCATTTCTTACCAGTCGCTCCCTTTTGGATATATAGGCGCATTCCTTCGAGCACCCTCCACTTGCTTTCCCTCTGTCTTATATCAAACCTTATATTTTTCAGATAGAAGCCAAATAAATTCGTATTAAGTTTAAACGGGAACGGATCTGGAGCTTTTCTACTGGAGAAGGAGTGAATTAAGAGAATGAATTTATGCAGAGGGGACTTAACCAATGTTAATTTAGAGAGCTTACTTTTAGAGTCTAGAATGCTTTTAGAGTTTAGAATATTTTTGTCCTGTTCTTCCTTTGAAAGTAAAATGAGTGAAATACCTCTGAATATTTTGGTGAATTTTCGCAGTTGGCCTAGTAGTGGACCTAATTATAATTTCATCTGTGGGCCAGAGGCACAGTTAGCATCATGCACGAAAAAAGAATGACTGCACGTGCAGCGCGTGCCACTTTGTTTGCCACGCAGTCACGTTTTTGTCCGCTTATATTCACGCAACAGAGGGAATTTGCGGAAACGTAAATGTTCCAAGTTCTTATGTCACTCAGCGAGTGCAATAACAAGCTTGCATTGGCAGAATTTGAGGAGCTATTACGTCGTGAACTTAAACGGATAACCATCCTCAAGAGCCGTTACCTCCACCTTTAATTCGATACTATCGAGTATCCTTGTACACCCGAAGGTGATTAATCACTGTACTTCAAGTGTCTTAGGGATTTAACAATTCCATGAAGAGTGTATTCAAGCAATCTTGTCAGCAGGGATTCTTACCTGAATTTTCCTTCCTCCTTACGCTTTCTTTTTTTACGGTTCTGTTCTTTTAGATTTTCACACTGTAAAGAATGTCTGCTTGAAACTTCCAATACATGCAGTTTCAGTACAATCGGAATAATACATTTCCATTTCATTTATATAATATTACTACATCACTATAATTGCAGTGAACACAACCTCAGAGAAAATTCAGTCTGAAATGATCTTGGAAGAGGTGAGCTATAGCCGCAAGGGTTGTAAGAAGACTCCTAAAGTTTACGATGATGCGTAAATTTTCTCGCGACATCCCCAACTTTTACAAACCCTTCGTAGACAGAGGATGGTGGGCTTTGCGGTGGGCGCGGTCCTTTATACACTTCTACCAGTCCACCAACGGCACTTACTTTGGTATATCTTTGCCTGGCGGGGGTAGATGCGAGCTTTAACTCTTCCACCGCCCGCGGCCGGGGAATAAAACATTGTGCTCCGCGCGAGAGGAAACTTGGTCCCGCCGCGGCGCACTTATTTTTCTTTTTGCGAAGTGCATTTATGCTCTCGTTACCCCGGACGACGTCCGTGCATCTCGAAAGATTCGCCACGAAATCCTTACTTTGTGGATGGGTATGTGTTTAAGCTTTTCGATATCGCTATATGTATAATCTGCCAACAACTGCCATTCTCACGCGAGTTATGCACCTCGTTGTAGACCAAACTTCGGCATTGCGAAACTCGAATGCACTCTAGAGAAAGCACATGAGCTGCCTAAAAAGACTTCATGAAGCGGGTCGATGCATTGACCTGCCGCATACTACAAACATATTTCTTTTCTGATGTGTTACTCTGAAATTCATTGAATTCGTCTCGAAAGTCATGGGACAAGTTCATGACACCTATTTCTATTAAATTTTTTGGATAATAACATATTACGGGGTAATATTTCGAGTTTCCATAACACCTATTTTATAATATTCTTTTTTTAATGTCTAGAGGCTAAAAATTGTGTCGGATATAAAAACGGCAGACGCCATACGTCAGGAGAGTATTCAGGGTCGATATAATTTTGGCACGCGGTTCGCGCATCGTTATCCACCCACACCAGGAATGAAATATCCATGTACAATGTGCACTCTACAGTATGGCTCTCACACGGAAGACGGCAGTGGCGCGCTGGCTCGAATACGGCATTTGGCATTATGTGCAGAATGGAGTGTATTATGCGCAGCGAGATGTCCCAGTATATAAAAGTCGGTTTACTTTACGCTATACATAGAAATAGCTGATAGGTGGAGAGACGACTCAGACTACAGTATACATGAGGGCTATTCAGCTTCCCGTTTTGACCCACCACCCCGTTCGGATTGAGTGGCTATATACTTTCCTCTTGGCGTTGTAATACTAGTAACGTTGCCAGATGATGGGGATGCTTTTACCCTAGAGTCGATTCACACTACTCGTAAATCCACATTGTAATTTAGGGCGGATGAGTATTTCGCTATTTTTTAGATGTTAGTAGCTTTATGGTCCCCTTTCACTCGAGCTGTATTATGTACAAATGTTAGGGGATGGACCATTTTCCGATACTGTCTGGATATGTAAAGAACTTTTATTTGTTTGAATGGTCATTTTATACTCGAATGTACTCCAGAGGAAACATACAAGCAGCCTACAAAGACAACAAACAGTCCAGACCGCTTCAGACACTCGAAAGCCCGCGTTTTTCACGCATATGTTGAATAAACATCTTTTTTCCTGATGTGTTACTCTAACAATAATAATGGGCCACCCTTCGTCCATTTATGAATCTCCATTTATGTTCGATATGTTCAAATGACAAGGTTTTATCTCGGAAGATGCATACTGAAAGGTTTTAACTGAAGACATACAGGTTGAAATGTTCTGTAAAGTTGAGGGCGCTAGTGTTTTCAATAGAGTTCATATGGGAATTCCGAAGCTTCGGGCGTTTGCCACCCAAGATAAAACCTTTCAATATTTCAATGTCTTTAATTCTTAAAGACCCTAAACTGCACAGACCGTCATTTACATTGGCTGTTTCAACAATCCCGGACTCTTGCGCTCGAAACTTGGACTAAATGAAAACTGCAGCAGTTTCAGTCCACCGCGGACCTCATTGAACCCTTGCGTCGTGACATTCTCCAGTGTTTAATTTCGAGAGCGCTCGTGCTTCAACGCCGACACAAAGTTGCAAAACGACGCATGTGTGTATGCACAATTGCACACATGTATCGTACATATGCCGAGACCGCAGGTCGCGGTCTGAGCCCTAGACGCACCTATACCCACCTATACATATAATAGTATATCTCCTCTACACGTAGAGCGCCCGATCGGGGCTGACCCGACCCCGTAATGAACATGGCGCTTGTTTATTTAATGGGAAATTCGGTGGCGCCATAAAGCTCGAAGAAGGGGGGTGAAACCTATTAAATTTATGCTTTCGGTTTACTCGCTCTGACGGATCGCAATGCCCGCACGCGGCCTGACCCACCACCGTCTCCAACCCCCAAAACCCAAACCCCACCCCTTATTTCGATTCGATTCTCTGTGACAGTGTGTTTGTGTTTATCCTATTGGTAGTCCGGCGTAATCCAAACGGAGATATATTCTAGGGGTTGGTTGTGATTGCGGAAAGGGGGGGGTGGGGGGTGGGCGATGGCGCCTACAGTGACGGACAGCGCCGCGTCAGCGCGTAAACCTGACGTTTCTGAACACTGTTCTCTGCAAATCTATGGGACTGTGTGTCCTACATGTTTGCGATGGTTTGATATCAAGGATATATAATCAGTCAGATCAAGACTAATAGGGTCAATGTTCGAAATTTTGAAAGCTTTGAATCTGATTGTATTTTTAAGTATGGAGTCTAAAAATGTCTCTGTAATATTGTACAATTGTACATTCATTATTTATGTGATTTTTTTCAATGGAAATCAATGTTTAGGGTGTCCTTGAAATATGAAAACTTGTAATTTTATTATAATCTCTATTCTAAAATGAAGTGAAACTGGAAAAGGTGTGTAAACAGATGAATGATTGTTGATGACGATGTAATGCTGTGACAACTATCAAATTTTAAGTAATTAGAACATTTCTATTCGTTTGCTTTTGACTAACTTACAACAGAAATGTTTATGAATCGTAAAAATGTTTAACCTCTAACAAAAGTAATTCAACTGTTGCACTTTTTTCAGATAAACTATGGACAAAAATGTTTTTTATATCAATGTAGTTACTTTTAATCGATAATAGCCGTGATGCGAATGTTTTTTCACAATAAAGTACAATACATTACATTCAAGTACAACAATGTGAAAATTGCAATTTTTTATACAAATTATTCATTATATGTACAATTTTGTAAAATTGTCCGAATTGCAGCACAAGATTGTAGTTTTTAGTAAAGATTTTGTTGTATGATACAATCATTATTGGGGTTATTATCCATGTGCCAGGCATGAAATCTTGTGTCTGCCATTTCACGAAAAAAAATGTTTAGAGGTCTTTTTAGAGCATTAACTGTAGAAAAATTACAAATTTTGACGTTTTAAGATGAATAATGATTAAAAAATGTTCCTTGACCGGCGGAAAAAGCCGGGAAAAAACTCAAGGGCAGCACAGCACGTCCGAGTTGTTTTCCATCTGTCATGAGCTTTTTTCCCTGTCACGACTTTTTTTCGTAGTTCTTTTCTCCGGTAAACAAAAACAATGTCCGGCCAACTTCAAAAGACTCGAATCCTCGATTTTCCACCATGTGTTGAAGAAAATATCATATGCATCACAGGATGAAACAGGCGCATATTATCCCTAGGTGCATAATATACTATTCTGTATCTAAATTCACCTAGCGGGACCTTGGAACAATTTTTTACAGATAAAATAAAAAAGTACGGAATACCTGTTTTTCACCAAAAGCATAACAAAATCGAGGGATACACAGAGGTTTTTTAATTTACTGTGTTGTTTTGTGAACATAAATTTCTACCAAGGAACATCTTGAAAATATACACAGTTGCCCGGAGTCGGACATTATTACAGATCCTACCCCAAACACATAATTTCCTCTAAATTAAATCTCGTGCGTCCATTTCTCACAAATATCGAGCAGGCCGAACCGCATACAAACCGTGAAAATTCCTCCCCTAAAAAAATGAACAAATCCTCCCTCGCGACAGAAGTTCCATGTCCGGAAGCATGCGGCAGGATGCAATTAAGTCGCAAATCGGCAGGGGGTTCGTTCGACAAGCAATAGACGAGAATAACGAATTGCTAATTCGCGAGAAAGCGTTTATTGGTTTCCGACTAACGTCGCGGAAAATCTGCAGACCGATGACTTACGACACATTGGCGGTGACTGGTTATTAGATTATTTGTCGTATCGACAGCTCATGCGTTGCCTGCCGATACCTCGGGGTGAAATGGTGTAACGCTCGTTGCATTGGTTCGCACTCTACGCACCACCTACAAATAGACGTCCAGGGGTTGGAGAGGCACAGAGAATGGGGGGCAAAATAGGGAGAGCGTGATAACGATAACGTACGATCGGCATTAGCTGGCGGCTTGCTGCAGCTGATGGATGCGCTAATTATCAGCAAGCAGGAGTTACAGTGTTCCGCGTTCGCGTCCATACTCCGTTACCTATGTATTTCCGATAAAAGGGATAGTGCTACCTAAAAGCGAAAATCGAGCCCTTCGATTTTCGAATCAAATCTTTATTTTCAAATCGAATCCTTGTTTCAAAATCGAATCCTCGATGTTAGAACTGAAGGATCAGCTTCTCTAACCCCTTTTATGCTCCATGGTCAGGTATCAGCTACGTTTATACCCACTTAAGCAGTTTAAGCCTGCGTCTAGCGTGGTGTAAGTACATTTTATGATTCTAGGATGAAATTTTCAACAATTGCTCTTCTCGTTTATATTCGCGAACAATATAGAGGCTCTGGGGTAGGTTTCACGAGTGGATCTATTTGTCCGTATATAATGCTAATGCGACGAAGCGAATGAATAATCGCTACTCGGAAGGCATCATTATGCAAAGTGCAGGGAGTAAATGAAATTTTCAACATCCTCGCTCTCTCAGTTTTTACGACTGGAACGCAAAAAGGACTGTTGCTTGGAAAAACACTCGAGCGTATTATTTACTCCTGATTTATTATTCGAAAATGATGGTATGATGGTAAGTTTTGCTAAGCAGTTTCAATGTTCTTAATGTTTTTAATGTGACGATATGGCGAACAGTTTACAAATGAGTTTAGAAATTTGTCTGATGTTGGAATTGATAATTGCTCAGATTTCTTCAATAGTCATTGATGATTTGATGATTTGATGCTCACATGTTGAATTTTGACGATATACGCTGGTGGGAACTGATTATAAACTGAGAAGTATATACTAAATATTTCCAAGTTGAAATTATTTCATTTTGAAAGCTGCAATCTGAAATTGTCACAACTTGCACGTATTTTCAAGAAGATTTCATATTCTTTGGTTTCGAATATTTCAATTTGTAATCGCGCATCATCATAAGAGGTTTCTTTGCGCATTTTTCAATTATTAATATTTTGAATCGAAAATTATTCAATTTTCATTGAATTGAACATTATTATATTTTAGCGCAGTTTCAAAGTCAAATTGTAGAATTTCGAATGCATCAAATTGTAATTCTTCACATTTTGAAAACCTCAGAGTGAACAAATTGAAAATAGTATCATTTCGAACAATATTACAATCTGAAATTCCGACGAACTCTGCAATTTCAAATAGACTATCAGTTTAACATTTTAGAGTTTCAAAGCTTATTTTCAAATTTTTTTATTGTGTCATATTTCAATTACAACTTTTAAAATTCTTTCAGACGCTAGAATTTGAATTTTTAAATATTTATTTCTAGTTTTTGTTTTTGTTACATAAATACTGGAGACAATGTAAAGGTGATAATATTATATTCCATAATAATCGGCGTATGAATGATGACACAAGTAGTGAATGAAAATATAAATTTTGTAATATAAACATGAATGGGTTACAAGTTTTGCAATATTAAACAATAGACCCTACGCTTGATTTGAAAACTTTTCAACTTGAGCATAGAGTATTTTCAATTTTCAAAATTTGTACTTCACCAAAATTTATATTATAAAAGTTATATAAAACTATAGTTTTATCGTTGCATATGTTAAGCATTTCGACTGAAAAGTTAAAAAATTTAATTTTTTAAATTTAGCACACGATGCCACTGCTTCGAACTTAAATTTAAAATTGTTTATAATATTTTTTAAATTACGCTCACGTAACAAAATCTCGTACGATGGCTCCCATCCGGGCCAAGCCGAGCGAAGCGCTGCTTAACTTGAGAGATCGGACGAGAAGCCTTAAAGAATTTCATGTGTCCAAGCGGATACATCCATTAAATTTAAGAAGTGTTTAGTTTCAAATACTTGAAATTGTTTATTTTCAAACTATCAAATCTAAGCTTCAAGTTTTCGGTTGAAAAGTATAAAATTTGAATTTCCTCAATTTTAATATTCCTTTAATTGTGCACTTATAATACTTCAAATTTCAATTTTAACTTTGAAAGGCTGGAATTTGTAAATATTATTATTTTAAAGCTTTCACATTGCTTCTATTCAACTTGGAATGCATTTCAAGCATTTTTAATCCATTTTCAGAAAAAAGGTATCATTTGGATTTACTGTCAACTGAGACTTTTAAAAGTGTTTCTTCATTTTTACATTCAAGAATTTCAAGAATTTTAATATTGCTGAAATTCAAGAATTTCAATATTTCTTTAAATTCACGCTTATGATGCTTTGAACTTTCATTTGAACTTTGGAAGACTGGAATTTGGAAACATTATTCTTTAAAAGCTTCTACTTTACTTCGGTTCAATTTGGGTTCTCTTTTATTTTGAAATTCAAGAATTTTAAGAATTTTAGTATTGCTCAAAGTTAAGAATTTTAATATTGCTTCAATTGTAGGCTTACAATACTTTAAATTTTAATTTGTACATTGCAGGGCTGGAATTTGGAAGTATAATTTTTTTAAAGCTTCTGCTTTGCTTCTGAATACAATTTGGAATGCTTCAGATTCAAAATCGTACAGTTTTAAATGATTAGCGTTGAAAATTCCTTCATTTATAACCCATGAAAACATTTTGAAAAAATTTTGCCACTTGAGGGCTTTCTTGTGATCAAAATAAACTCAAAAATATTTAAGATACCTGAGCGATAAAAACTGGAAACACTGCAAATTTTCGAAATATTGAAATCTATTTTGATTCCCCAGGTATCTTGAATTTTTCGTGAGTTCATTTTGATCCCAAGAAAGCCCTTAAGTATCAAAAAAAAAAAATTGTTTACGTTTTGATGGGCGCAAAAAATTAAAGTTATTCACATGAGTATATTAAAACATGATTCTTTCACGCAGAATAGTATCCTAAAATCTGGCAAATATTTAAAAGACTCGAAACACCTCCGCAAAAGTAAAAAAAAATTGAATATAAAAAAAATTATAAAACTCTGCAGATAATAATTTTTTTAAACGTATTTTGCTCGCGCGCGTTACCTAGATTTAAATCGATCGATTCCACATTTAGTACACTTCATGGGGGTCCCAATGCACTACTTTTAGGCTTAGTATTGTTTGCGATTTCTAAATTTTTTTTTTTGACCACCCCTAGTTTGAAATTATGCATTTGTTATAAAGAATATCGTATGCACGAAGTGGGAGTCCCTCTTTTCTCGCTTGGTGCATAATATACTATTTTAGAAAGAAAGATATGATTTGAATTTACTGTCAACTGAGACTATTAAAAGTGTTTTCTAATTTATTGAAACAAGTCAAATCGTATATGTAATCGTCATTATATATAATTCTGCCTATTAATCTCCAGTTTTCAGAAGTGTGCATCAGCGCAATTTAATTTACGGTATTTGAGTCAGAAACCTACAATCCTGTAGCACTTTTTGCAGGCACAGAGACTGTTTGTTGAAAAAATAAGCAAAGCGCTAGTTCTGCAGAGAATTTTGCTCACGGAGATCTGCAGCATGCACGTCCACGAATATGCATACTATACAGTAACTACTATCTGTCCAAAAAGTTTAGAGCCCTCAATTTTTATACAAATTGCAACGAAAATTGAAGCAGGTGAAAATTCTGAAAATATGGGACAAAGTACATGTTGAAGATTAAGGTATTCCCTATACTGATGCAGAGTTTTGAAATTTTCAGTTGATTAACAATTATTTCCTGAAGAGTATGTTCAAAAGTACCGTTATCTTACCATCATTTCAGAATACTCAAATTTGAATGGCTGTTGCTCCCTGAAAATAAAATACAAAAAATCTGGAAAAAAAAGAATTTCTTTGATCCTTTCTATACACAGTGGTGAAATTTAGAGTCAAAAAGAATTAAGAATTAAGTTAATTACTAAAGAGTAGTGACGTGTCATCTCCGAAACTAAAGAACATATGGAGATAATTCTTGAAGCAAATTACACATTTTTGGCTTTCAAAAATGGTTTATGTAATGTTAATGAGTAAAAAGTTGCTCTTAAATGTTTAAAAAGTTATTTTCTTCTTCAGGAAATATAAAGGGCTTTCCGATTATGGACGGAACCGCAATCACAGCAGGTGACCTTGCCTGTGCTATACTGCTACTCCTGTGACTATGACTTTATTAATTGTTATTACAATAGTATTATTAAATATTTTAAAAATAATTTCAATATAAAATATTGAAATTGTCAATTTGTTCACAGTTTCGTGACTAAGAGTCACCCCGATTATTATTTTTCTTGAAATATGATGAAAAGTGCATCACTCCGAATAGTGCCTGTAACAATCTGGTTGATTAAGGGAAATCCGAATTTGAGAAAACCGCCAATTCAAGTTATTCTTCCTCAAACATTGTTTATAAAAATTATTATTTTTAATTCTTATAGAGGCATCATGAATTTGGCCAAGTTTTATGGAATAGAAACGGATTTATCTTTAAAAAAGTACTTGCGCATATTTTCATAAATAAACAATTGAATGGTGTCATGAGATAGCCAATTAATCATGTAAGTGCCACTTTTTTCAAAACAAGTTTTATTGATTAAAAAATTCTCTGAAATTCCACCACACGTTGTGGTAAAAAAATTTTATTTTCCAATTGTTTAAACCATTTTTATTCAAACAATTTGTTTCAGTATGCGAGATAGGAAAAAACTAATAGCGTCATTCAATTCTGCTCTAAGAATCACAAAATCCATATATTGGACAATTTTTGGCCCCATTCAATTTCTTGTATATAGCATGAATATAAATTATGTGCCATGTAATTGTTGACTACGTCATCAACTGAGTCGATACAAAAATGGTGAAACACATAGTTACTAGTAGAACTAGTTACTAGTAGAAAAACACATGTTGTTTGTTTTTTTGTATCTTGCATTTTTGAATAAATTGTTGAAAGAAAAATTGTTTAAGCAATTGAAAAACACATTTTTTTACCACAATGCGCGGTGGAATTTCAGAGAATTTTGAAGCCAATAAAACGTGTTTTAAAAATAGTGGCACTTACATGGTTAGCCGGTTGTGTCATGACACCATGCAATTGTTTATTCACGAAAATATGCGTTACGTACTTTTTTATAGATACAGTCCGTTTTTATTCCATACAACTTGACCTCATTCAAGATACTTCATCAAAAAATAAAAAATAATGGTTGTTATAATCAGTGTTTGAGAAAGACTAATATGAATTTGCAGTTTTCTCAAATTCAGATTTCCCTTAATCACCCGAATTGTTACAGACACTATTCAAAGCGCTAAAAATTTCATTATATTTCATGGAATATAATAATCGTGGTGACTCTTAGTCACGAAACTGTAAACAAGTGAACGATTTCAATATTTTATATTAAAATTGTTTTTGAAATATTGAATAATACTATTGTAATAATAATTTTATTTAATTAAATATTGTTGGGTAAAACGTTCAATACTCTTATGGAAAGTTATTGCATGTAAAACAAAAAGTAGCACAGTCAAGGTCTTCTGCTGTGAGTGCGGTTCCGTCGATAATCGGAAAGCCCTTTGTATTTTCCGAAGAAGAAAATCATTTTTTAAACATTTACGTGCAACCTTTTGCTTATCGACACTATATAAATCATTTTCAGAAGTCAAAAATGTGTAATTTGCTTCAAGAATGATCTCCGTACATTCTTTATTTTCGGAGATGACATGTCACTACTCTTTTGTAATTAACTTAACAACAAATGATTACTCCTGTCTCTAAATTTTACCACTGTGCACAGAAATGAAAAAAGAAATTCATAAATTTGTTTCAAACTTTTTGTCATTTATTTTCAGGGAGTAGCAGCCATTAAAATTTGAGTTTCTGAAATGATGGTAAGATAATGGTACTTTTTAACCTTTAACTCATCAGGAAATAATTGCTAATCGACTTCAAATTTTAAAACTCTGCATCAGCATTGTAATCTGTACAAAAATTCAGGGCTCTAAACTTTTTGGACAGGTAGTAATATAGGTGCATACTTATTACTTATGTTAAATGCTATCGTTGTTGAGGGTGACTCGCTGGCGCGTATTTGACCATGGTATAGCACTGCTGATATAGAACTACTAAACAGGTCGTAGATCAGCCCGGTTAGTTATATCGGGCCTCTCCCACACCAATTCCGAACCAATTCCCACTAGTGTTCTGCATCATTTGGCGGCCCGCGGCCGTGAGATCCGCGCATGTACCCAACAACGATGCCCTATCAGAATGCACATCGCACTTGGTAATATAAACATCCACAATAGCAAAATGCTCAAACTTTATTTCTCCACTCTCGTATTTACGTGCCAATGTAATCGTTTGTTTAAAAATCTTGACAATATTATAGAGTTTATACTTTTGCTTAAAATCATATTGATTTCAAACCAGGGAAAATAATTTTATATTTTATTCACCAATGTAGAAACTGCGGTCGGGATTTAGTAGGGCCCTGTATAGTTTTCCCTATTTCTGATCGGGCGCTGATCGGGAAATGGCGACGGCTGGACTAGTTCTGTAACACTGTTTTTGCCAGGTTCTAGCTAAAACTTCTAAGCAGGTAAGATGCTTCTGATCGATAGAGTAACATTTGTTTTTAAATTAAGGAAAATATGACTAATTACAGCAATAATTGCACTCAGGAGAACCAAAATGTTTTGCTGCACTTTTGTAAAGTAAAAATAGTAATAATAATAATAATAATATTAATGGTAATTTCAGAATATTTCTAAAGGTAGTAGTACTCATAAAGTAATACTCTCTGAACCGAAATTGACTCCATCTGTTTTTGAAACACGTTTTTATTTCCTGTTCGAAAATTTGATAAAATTTTGAAATATTGCCCAACAGACGTGTCTTCAATATTGTCGAAATGTTTTTCTCTCCTGAAAGTAAATTTAATAGGATAGAGAACATTGTTCACTTTTTGCAATTCCGAAAAAAATCGAAACGAAACCTATAGATATAGACGAGAAGTGAATAATCTGGGAATGGAAATCAAAATGAAAATATCACGTTCTATGCTTTTGAGAGTCAACTCACGATTTTCCTGAAATGAATCGCCCTGACCATTAACCGTGCCAAACCTCTACATGTATATCCATAGCATATATGGTAAAAGTTGAACACAGAGCAACCTCCTGGGACTTCGGTTGCATGAAACAAAGAGAAGAAAGGGGAGGGCAGGGAAGAGATTAAACATTTATACAGAGAGATTATACATTTATACAGCAACCAGATTCGATATTCCTTTTGTAATTGAACTGTAGAGAATTATTTTATCTTACTGAACTGATGTAGAGTTTACTGTCCAGTGATCTGAATTTGTAAAGGTTGTACACATTTTGTGAAGTTGAACACGAGATTTTCCTTGCAACTGCAATTTTCTTTATAGGTAATCAGTTTTGATGTTCAAAAAATATGTCAAACGGTCTGTCTTAGGAACATGGTTTCCTAAGACGGGCCTCTTTTAAAAACTATAAAATATCATTTTATTCAGTACTTGATATTCATTGTAACGTTGCGTGTTTCAACATAAGTTAACTCCGTAAAGTTAATGATTCCTACCTCTTACTGGTTTCGTAAGAAGCAAATAGTCGATATAGAACAAATTTGAAGTGTCTACGAGCTCATTGAGTCTGATTTTAATCAGCTCCTTGGCATAGTGGATGGGAGCCTACTTTGCCTTGGTAAACAAGCAGAATATAAATATGGGAAAACCTAGATTAACGGAAGTAATAAATAGAAAAATCGAGCCTATCAAGTTAGAGATTGAAGACGCGTTTAATTCTGAAACATCAACAATTAATTTTAATGTCAATTGTAATGCCTACAATCCAATATGGGAAGTGGATAAGATTTTCTTTTGCGCTCCTTAGAAACTATATAATATGAAAAAAATGAATAACAAACGCTTCTCTGGGACGGAAAAAATACCTAATATCGCACTAAAGAATCTGCCACTAGAGGTTATTTGGGACTATACTATAATAAGTATAATAAATAATCTGTATTTACCAAAGTCATGGAAAATAGGCAAAGTTGTACCAATTTAAAGAAAAAGATAAAGACGAAACGCTACCATCAATTGACAGACCAGTGTGACTTCTACCTAATATAAGTAAGGTTTTTGAAGTGCTAGTTAATCAACAGCTAACGAAATTTTGTGAAACCAATGGTGTGATCCAAGATAGCCAATTCGGATTTAGGCACCAACACCCCGCGGCACATGCGGTAGGGAAACTTATCTCAGATATAAACAGAGCGCTAAACGAAAAAAAAATTCTTAGGAACATGTCTTATAGACATTGAGAAGACCTTTGATATGGTGTGGAGGGAGGGGATTATATTTAAGATGTAGTAATTGATGTTGATTTATGTCGACCAGGGTAGTATTAATAAAGAGTGTGTTATTTAAGATGGTTCAAAAATGATTTCCAAAACAACTGATAAAACTAGTTTAGATTATGATTAGGGACAAAAAGTTTGTGATATGCGAAAAGGAGTTACAATAAAAAATCACATCTGTATTAGTAGACGGTTTGCAACAAGGGGCAGTAAACTCCCCAATACTTTTCAGCATCTTTATCGCGGACATGTCCCATTTAGGAATTAATGATACGACTCTGGTAAGAGGAATAACCTTCGTGGATGAGTTTATTTTATGTCATGCACAGAGATTTATATATAGTAAAGGAGTTATTACAAGAAGTATTCACAAAAATTGTAGCCTATTACCACACTTAGAAGGAAGAAGGACCAAAAATTATGATATAACAAACACGTAAAGATTCAGATTAAAAAAAGGAAATCAGCGTATTTCTGTTCACATAAACTTTTTCATTCGAAACACTTAAACATAAAAGTGAAAACAATTTGTCACTTACTCTTAATAAGACCGATTTGAACATATGGTTGTCCGATCTGGTTCAATGTCAGTCCTAGCACAATAGAAAAATCATTCGGAAGAAATTGTTTAAGAGCATGTACGAAAATGTATAAAACACCGCAGCCTCAATACACGAGATCTTACTCCAATAAAGAACTGTACAACAAAGCAAATATTCCTAGAATCAACAATTTCATGAAGTTTACAGAAAACCACATATTGTCAGAGTCAAAAATTCGCAGCAATAGTTTAATAGTTAGTCGATACTATCCTAACAATGTTTATTTCGAAATTACAAGAAAGACAGGTAGAATTTCGCATGAAGCTTTTCCATATTTAGACTAATTTTAGGACTAATTCAAAATAAAAATAATATTCATACGATATACCATCTTAAAAGACATACTTTCAACAAAAAAATAGATAACGAATCAGATATAGACTGTGAAAATAATAATGTTCCACTGCGTTTCTCAATGTCTCTGCCGAAATGCCAATACAAAAAGTTTCTAAAAACAATCAAGATGTTAAAAAGTTTTGGTGGCTAGAAGGCCAATTTTGCAGGACTAGATTGCGAAGCGCATAATCGCATAATGTCTCAAAATTAAGTATAACTCAGAAATTTCATGTTATATAAAATTTCCATGCCAAATATACTCAATTTAACGTCGCATCAAAACCCGTACTTTTATTTTCGTCTTAAATTTTTGGAATTTCAGCGCAATAGCGTATAATTTCATACTCTGCTAAATATATGTAAAAAGTTGCAAATAATGTATTTTTCAATAAATACATGTCAAGATTCGTTATTAAATATGAAGTATGAAACTTTGACCTCATTTTCGACATTATTTTTTGTCATTCGAAAGAAGTACAATGAAAATTGTTGAAATCGGTTAATGTCTTCGGTTTGATTTTTGAATTTAAAAAATTGAAAGATTTCTCATGCCAAAAACATTGTGACGAATTTTTTGTGAGTAAATTTTTATGGGGTGAACAAGTATAAAAAATTAAAAACAAAATTTTATGAGTAAGTTAATTGCAAATTTAAAAAAAAAGTTGTACATGTGGAATTTCTGCAGTTGGAATCGAAGAAGGATGTAATTATTTTGTTGTTATGAGAAAAGAAATTTTTCGTTATTTTTGAAGCATTGAAATCGTTTAAAAAAGGCAAAATTTACGATTTGGAAACACAATAAAAATTACAATATTTCCTTATGCTAACAAAATACATGTTTCTTCGAATAAAACTGGAGAAATTAAAATTCGACATATGCAACTTTTATTAAAAGAAGTTTGCAAGTAACTAATTTAAAATCGTGGTTTTTTACGTTTTCAAAAAAATTTTCCTTGCGCGATAATTTTTTTTTCAATTTTTTTTCTTACTTTATTTATTTATTTTTTAGTTAATAGGTGAAGTTTTATGAATTTTTAACTTCAAAAACTAAACAGAAGACATTAACTATTTCTTTTCTTCTTTCTGGTACTGCACCAGAACTTTTTTTTTCTCGACTCAAATGATTAGATCAATTTCAGCATTTTCACTCAAATAATGTCCTTATTAATATTTATCGATAAATAGTGTTATAAATTACTTGAAATCGTTTTAAACATAATTTCGAAAAATTCGTCCTTATTCAACTGTCATTCTCCTGTCTTCATTTATAAAAGCTTTGTTCATTGCTCAAAATCAAATCTTATTACATATACAAAATTGAATCATAACATAAAAATATCAGATTTAACAATTTTATTCTAATAAAGTAAAAATGATCCCTTAAGAATTTTTTTTATGCTCCTTTTATCAAGTACAAGAACTTTCAAACTGTTCACTTGAGGCGCATGAATATTCCCTAAATTCTACTTTCCCTAATATTTACTTTAAATAGAATAATTTAAGCGAATATCAATTTCTGATAACTTTTGTTTATTCTAATAGTCAATTTGGCTAATTTTTAATTTTCCGAATTACTTTTTCTGCTAATTTTTATTTTTCCGAATCACCATTTGTCATAATTTTTATATTTCCGAATTACCATTTGATATATATTTTTTAATACCGAATTACTAATTAACATAATTTTTATTTTTCTGTACTCTCATTTGTTATAATTTTTATTTTTCCGAAACACTGTGTGGCATAATTTATATTCTTCCGAATAAGCACATAACCTAAAATTCATTTAAACAAAATGCCATATAATATAATCCCCATGTTATCGAAACTGCATGTAACATAAATTTTATTGTTCAGTGACATCTTTGCTGGTTTTTTGAAGGATGACGTTTTTCAATAGTATACTGTATGCTATGTTACATAATCATAAGACCCTATTGCCAATACAAAAGTTTCTAAAAACAATAAATTTCATTCTTCCTAAAGTGGCGTCCGGCATTCTTATTGGGTGATTCGAATTTCGCGGCATGATTCAACTAATCAGAATGCTGGGCGCCACTTTAGGAAGAATGAAGTTCATGTTATATGCAGTTTCAATGACATGAGGATCATGACAGATGGCGTTTCGTTTAAATGAATTTTACGTTATCTGCTTACTCCAAAGAATAAAATTTATGTCACATAGTATTTCGGAAAAATACAAATTATGTCAAATGGTTATTCGGAAATACTAAAATTACGACAAATGTTAATTCGGAAATATAAAAATTAGCTAAATTGGCCATTAGGATAAATAAAAATTATAGAAAAATTGCTATTCCGTTGAATTATTTTATGTAAAATAAATATTAGTGAAAATAGAATTTGGGGAATATTCATACGCCTCTGTTCACCTTACTAAAACGACAAAATCCTAAAATATGGCTATTTATTTTTCAGGTAAGGAAGATATTGCTAAGCCACATTGGACATGGTTGCAAGGTGAGTAGTGCTTTATCGCAAATAAACCTTGAAATATCTCTTTGTCGAACTCCCGTAATCCGTCGGCGGGACGATATCGGCGAAATCGTTTAATATAAGTTTAATCCCCTGACCCGAGTTGAATACGAATTTATAGGGTCGTGCCTCTTCGCGTGGATAGTGCAGATGGTCCACGCAAATCCGTCGAATTCCGAATTCGTGGCCGGCTGTTTGTGAGGACGAGATGGCTAGAGGGTTTAAAAAGAGGGAGGAGGTAGAAATAAGAGAAAGTTCCGAGAATAAAAATTCTTAGGGTGAATTTTCATCTGTAGCGAGGGGTTGGGCTGGGGACCTTTGAAAGAGGAGTCGAACGCAGTGGAGGAAACGAAAAAGGCTAACAGCTGTGAGGGTAGTGCACAACCCACACAGAACTATCCACACATGTGCGAATAGTTCAGGGCTGAAGGCAGTGCTTTTTTCCAAGGGCGAGCTCTCGATGGCGGGATGATACCTTCGGGGGTGATCGATAAATATTGGCTCTCGGGGGTGAAATTGGGGTGGGTGGAGGACAGTTGTGCTGCGGTTGCCGCCCCCTTTCGTATGGCACACGACGTATGGTTGATATAACCACTTGGTACAGGCAATGGAGAATCGCTCACGGACTGAAATTCGAGGCGACTCCTGATCGATACTCCACTTTCGGCTGATCTAAAAATGGAGGGCTGGAGACGAGATTTATGAGGGAAAAGTGCCACCGCGCACACCAGCTTCCCATGGGCTGGATTCGAACACACCAACAGCATGACGCCCTTTCCTGTTCCCATTTCACGATTTTCACATTTCACATTTTTCACATTTTTTAAGGATAATACTTCGTATTTTTAAAATCGAGAAAAAAAATATTTTGAGATTTAAATTTTCCGCCAGAGTAGTGCCTAATTATGACGTCACTTTTTAATCAGATCACTTCATTCTGGCGCGAAGTTTGATTCTGAAAGTTTCTTCTTTCACTAATTTAGATTTATAGAGTAGCTTTAAATATTTTTGACATTTTATTACCTAACATTAAAGAAAACTTTTTCTTTTTTTACCATTTTCCAATATTTCTAATTTCTATACATATTTATAATATCTGTAAACACTGAATTTAAGAAATTGAAGTTTCGTTTTCTTCAGAATTCAAAAAGGGAAATCCATAATATACGAAAAACCGTGTTACACAACATTGAGTTTCCATGTATATACTTGATTTCTTCTGAATCAGTTGCATATAATTGCATTTAAAATTAAAGAGTCTTAAATTGAAATTCTTCAGGAGTGAACAATTTTAAATAGAAACTAAGCTGCTTTTGAAAATGCCGGAATCCTACATTTTGCGCATTATAATTTTTAAAAAAAGTAATATAAAACCTTACACAATGAAACTTTTAAAATTGGAGACCTGAACAGTCTCACGTTTTTAAAATTAAACAATTTCAAATTTGAGAAGATCAAAGCTATACAATTTTAGATAAAAAAAAATTTGGATACCTAAATTATGAATTATAAATCGATTCAGTTCATAAATGCTTAAAATTGAGCCATTTGAAAACTGGATGCGTTCAAAATTGTATCATTTGAAACCAAAAGCGTTTATATTTGAACAATTCCAAATAAAAGCATTGAAAATAGCAAAGTTTAAAAATTAAATATTATGTAAAATTTCAAAAACTTGATTCAAAATTTAAAAAAAAAGGAATTTCATGTATTTTTATTGTAGAATTTCCAGTTGAACTACTTTAAATGTGAAGACCTCAAAAGTATACAACATTTTTATTTGAAGTACGTTCAAATAGAAAATTTGTGATTAAAAGTCCTAAGAATTTAGGCAATGGAAAATGAAGACTTTACTTTGGGTAAAAAACCAAGTGCTGCCTAACTTCGATGATCGAACGAGAAGCCCTAAATAATTTCATATATCCCAGCGGATATTAAAATTCGAACTGAAAATAATTTTCACTCATTTTACTCCATTCATTAACTGGAATCATGAGAATTTGTAAAAATCAAAATTGAAATTTATAAAAAATTGTACAATTTTGAATATGTGTGGGAAAAACTGTAAAGTGAAAATTTCGTTTTTATATAAAAGATCGTCTAAAACTAGTATAATTTGCACCATTCAAACCTGGACGCATAAATTAAATTAAATTTGAATATTTTTATCGATTTTAAATTCTCTTGTTAAAATAAGTTATCTCAAATGTTTCCTTATTGCTAGTATAAATGATTTCAAAGTAACTAAAAGAAATTAAATTCAAAATAAATGAATTTGGATTTAACAGAAAAGAAATTTCATAAAGAGGCTACTTGAAATAAAAGAATCCTTTTTCTCAAAATTCGATTTAAAATGTGAGTCCGAAATGGAACAAAAAGTACAAAAAACTTATTTTCTCTGTCTACAATTTTACGAAACTTTAGGCACATCATCTTTAAACATGAAACCTAATATATTTTCAATGGCGAAGTTTAAAAATTGGAAATTATATAAAATTATAAAAAACATGATTAAAAATTTTTTAAATTTAAATTTTGAATATTTTATTATAGAATTTCAAACTGAACTACTTTAAATGTAAAGTCCTCAAAAGTAATAAAGTATATAACATATGACGAAAAAAATAGCATTTTTTTTTATTTGACGTTCCCGGTGCCCGTCAATAACAGGAAAGTTGTTAAAATTGCCTAAATTTCATAGAGTAACATTAGTGAAAGATGTTCCAATATTATGTAATAAACAAAAAAAGTTTTTATGAACAAATTATGTGTTGAAAGAATGTTTTCTACGATTTTCCATAATTTTACGTTTTTTAAGTTATATTGCAAGAAATTTGGATGAAAATAATTTAATGATGAAGAACTTTCTTCTTGAGATTATTATTGTTAATATTATAAACAAATTTAATGAATAAATGCATTAATCAG
Source organism: Melikaiella ostensackeni (assembly GCA_032362435.1). NCBI lineage: Eukaryota > Metazoa > Arthropoda > Insecta > Hymenoptera > Cynipidae > Melikaiella > Melikaiella ostensackeni. The sequence goes on along the minus strand of JAUMHM010000005.1, from coordinate 21,239,747 downwards.
GCATTTTTCGACAGAAAAATTTGTTTTTTTCGATGTCAATTTTCTTAATTAGGAACTTTATGATAATTCAAGCAAAATTCATAATTTGTTGATTAATTTTAGGATTTTTTAACAAATTCAATAAACAAATGCATTATTCGGGCATTTTTCGGCAGAAAAATTCGTTTTTTTTTAATGTCAGTCTTTTTGGTTGGGAACTTCATGACAATTTCAGCAAAATTCATAATTAGTTGATAAATTTTATGTTATGTTTTATTTTATGTTTTAAGCTGCATCATAATAATTCAGCTTGAATTTCTCTATTCATTTTTTTGTGCTACAGTCTCGAATTCATTAAAAATATTTTTGGCTAATTCTTAGATTTTTTTTTGTCATTCTGAGGCTACGGCAAAAAACAAATGATGATAACACTGATATTCTACTGTTTCTTCATTTTTCTCGCACCTTTGGAATTCGTGTCAGGCAGAGATTCATCATTCCTTTATAAGAAATTCTTGTCCGAATACTGCATTTGTTTACTAAATTTGTTTTTGAAAAAATATGAAATTTATCAACTAATTATGAATTTTCCTGAAATTATCATGAAATTCCCAATTAAATAGGCTGACATCGAAAAAAACGAATTTTTCCGTCCAAAGATGCCCGAATAATGCATTTGTTTGTTAAATTTGTTTTAAAAAATCATAAAATTTATCTATTCATCATGAATGTTGCTGAATTTATTATAGAGATCCCAATTAAAAAGTCTGACATCGAAAAAAAATAATTTTTCTGTCGACATATTCCTCAATAATGCATTTGTTTAATAAATTTGTTTTTGAAAAAATATAAAATTTATCAAATAATTATGAATTTTACTGAAATTATCATGAAGTTTCCAATTAAATAAACTGACATCGAAAAAAACGAATTTTTCCGTCCACAGATGCCCGAATAATGCATTTGTTTGTTAAATTTGTTTAAAAAAATCATAAAATTCCTCAATTCATCATGAATATTGCTGAATTTACTATGAAGATCCCAATTAAAAAGTCTTACATCGAAAAATAATAATTTTTATGTCGACGAATGCCCCAATGATGCATTTGTTTATTTAATTTGTTTTAAAAAATCATGAAATTGATAAAAAAATTATGAATTTCGCGGAAATTATCATGAAGTTCCTAATTTAAAAAGTTGAAATCGAAAAAACGAATTTTTCTGTCGACAAATGCCTGATTAATGCATTTTTTATTAAATTTGTTTTAAAAAATCATACAATTTATCAACTAATTGTAAATGTTGCTGAAAATGTCATGAAGTTTCCAAGTGAAAGGACTGGCATGGAAAAAAACGAATTTTTCTGTCGAAAAATGCCCGAGTAATGCATTTATTTATTAAATTTGTTTCAAAAAATCATAAGATTAATCAAGAAATTATGAATTTTGCTTAAATTATCATAAAGTTCCTAATTTAAAAAATTGACATCGAAAAAAACGAATTTTTTTGTCGAAAAATGCCTGATTAATGCATTTGATTATTAAATTTGTTTATAAGATTAACAATAATATTCTCAAGAAGAAATTTCTTCATCATTATATTGTTTTTATCCAAATTTCTTGCAATATAACTAATAAAAAGAAAAATTTTGGAAAATCGTAGAAAACATTCTTTCAACAAATAATTTGCTTATATAAATTTTTTTTGTTCTTCATATAATATTGAAATATCTTTAAATAATGTTACTCTCTATGAAATTTAGGAGATTTCAACAATTTTTCTGTTATTGACGAACACCGAGAACGTCAAACAGAAAAAATGACTATTTTTTTCGTCGTATTTGTTTATTTATAAAAAAATTGAAAGCCTAATTAAAAAATAAGACTTGACAGTTTTCTTAGAAATCTTATCAGCTTTTCTTCTACATTTTTTTATCCAAATCGGTCAATATTTGTGGGCTGTATGTTATTTTGAACCAAAATAGTATATTTCGTATCAAGTGCGGAAAGGCGTATCTTAATGCAAGAGCGAGTCGCGACGAGAGCCGAGGTTCCTCGTGTCGCTTTGGTCCGCGTCGCGACTCACTTGCGCGTTAAAATACGTTCCGCACTTGATACGAACGATATTTTTTGTTCGCTGTATACCGAAAGTAAGCCGAGTCGGTGTCGTTTTGCGTGCGGAAAGTTTATTTTCC
>JAUMHM010000005.1:21214800-21228919 GCA_032362435.1 Melikaiella ostensackeni | reverse complement strand
GGTAACCCCCCCCCCCCCCCTTAAAAAAAGTTGTTACGTAATTCATGGATGGCCCCTAAATGAGAATTCAGAAACCATCCTCAAATCTAAAACGGCTTATTATTAATATATAATTATTTTATTTCTTCATGATTCATCCAGTACATCAAAGGAAATATTTTACTCCAACTTTCTAAACACAGTTTTAAATATAAAAATTAAATAATTTATTTATTTATAAGAATTCTTTGTCATAGTAATTAAATTATGTCATTTAAAAATCACAAAAGCTTCTTTAAATTAAAAATTTAGTCTCGAGTTCCGAGACTAATTCCAAGCGAAACATAAATCAGGATTATTCTCAACAACGAATCATTAAAAAATGAAATCCCGCTCGAGATTTTTAAATAAATTTTGAAGTGAGCAATTAAAGCAGAAAATGTCTTCTGAGGGCAATGAATATTTTGCGCCTTAAACTACATCGTACAGGTACATCCCACAGGTAGCGAGAAACGGAAATGTAGGAGATACCTCGGAACTTTTTATGAGCCTTCCGACGGCTCTTCTTCCGTCGAGTTTCACGCGCTCCTACAAAAGGGAGGTCGGCTTTTACTTTTTTATGGTCGGCCGATTTTCATTTCTTAATTTTTGCAGCTTTCTTTTTTAGGGTCTCTTCAAGAAAACTGCAAACTCAAATGCCTAAAACTCTAAATCTCTAAAAGACTCGATTTCCTTTGATAGGTCTTAAAAGGTGAAAGTTACTCTGACCATTAGGGGTAGACTGAGTCTCTCCATAAAAAAAAACGTTTCTAGCCAGGAGAAAGTTTTAGGATGCTCGACACCCAGGATCTCTTTTTTTTGTAGAGATCCTTTTTACAAGAAGCATCTTTACAACAGCATCGCACTTTCTAAAAAATTATTCAGGAAGCTTGGCCCGACGAGGCGTCAGTCGTTTGCTGGAAACTCGATCGGTTGCAAGTTTCCTAACGCTGCTAAAATTCGATCGATATACAATTTCAGAATCGCCGTTTCTGCAGATTTTTATCACCTTTTCTGTTATTTTTGAAATCAGTGAATTTCGTTCGAAGTGAAGGTTTTAGTGGTGGAGTTTGAGTGCATTTGCATTGGGTGCTAAATCACCCTCGTTGTGGAGTTTTGCCTCGGTTTAAATTACTTTATTAGTCGCATCGACCGCTTTTGTTAAACAAGGTAAACCAAAGCTTTACCTGAAACCGTACTTGTCAAAACAGATCTGTTGCAAATCGGTGCAGCGGTCGCTCTTTGCCGAGCGAAATTATACGGTGGTCCAAGGATAACGGTTATTAGGTTCCTAAATCTGAGCTTGCTTCTAAGATTCCTATAATTTTGCTAGATTGCTTCCAAATTTTAGTTGGATGAAGACATTAAGACTTTTTGGGTGGAAAATAATTGTGATGGAAATAGATCCTTTTATTAAAGGGGCTTGTGAAATTAAATAATTGCAAAATATATTTTTAGTCTGGAATGAAAATTAGTAAGCTTGCTTCGAGGGGTTAATTACGCGGATTTTTGGTGTACACTAGATTGCAAGATTGCATATATTTTATTGAAAAATATTGCATGAGATTGCAAATGATTCCCTAGATTAAGAAAATTCATTATAGAAAATCATTATATAGGAAACGATGTTAGGATAATCAGCGTTGGAATAAATAATAGAAAAATGTTGAAGAAATTAATCGGCATTAATTAAAATTGCTTGAAATTTCATTGAAATCCATAAAATTCCTGTGGAGTCTCTTGAAATCCCGCAATACCTTTGGAAATATTTTTGAATCCATTACAATCGTTGAGATCTGTTACAATCCGTACAGAATCCTTGAAATTTTTTAACCCCTTTTGTATTCCTTTAAAATTTTTGAAATAGTTAGAAATCTGTAGAAATAATTTTAAAAACCCTTCAAAACGAAATCAATTAAATTTATTTCCTAAAGATCTCTGGAAAACCCTTTAATTTTTGTAAGATCTTCCAAAATCTTTGAAATACTTGGAGGTCCTATAAAATCCCTTAAATCATGAGAAATTCCTTCAAATCCCTTGAAATTTCTAAAATCTCTTGAAATTCTTTGGAATCTTTTAAAATATCTAAAAATCTTTCAAATCCTTTGAAATTTGTTTCTTTAAGTAGTTGAAATCCGTAGAACTCCTTCGAAATAAAATTTAATTAATTTTTTTAAGTTCTCTAGAAATTCATTGAAAACCTTAAAATCACTTGAAATCTTTGGAAATCGTGAAAATCCATGAGTATAAATCATTCGAAATCCTTTGAATATAAATTAAATTTAACTGATTAGTCAATGTACTCTAAAAACCGTTCAAATCTTGAAATACCTTAAAATCCATTGAAACCTTTGTTTTGGAATCGCTCGGAATCTCTTGAAATTTCATTCTCTAGAATTTAGTTCTATAAAAATCCCTTGAAATCTTTGGAAATCCTACAAAATTCTTTTAAATCCCCTGAAATAAAATTTAATTTCTTCCCTGAAGTTCTCTAGAAATTTGTTGAAATCTCTTAAAATCTTTGGATATCGTAAAAATCCATGAAAATAAGTAGACATCTTTCGAAATACCTTGAATATAAATTAAGTTGAACTTATTCATTAAAGTTCTTTTAAAAAAAACCTTCAAAACCCTAGAATTCTTTGAAATCCTTGGAGATTCAATAAGATACTTCAAATCTTGTGAAATTTCTTAAAATACATTTAAATCCCTTGCAACCTTTGCTTTAAAATCCCTTAAATCCCTGAATTAAATCCTTGAATTAAAAATAGAGGAATCCCTTAAAATTCCATTAAATTTCATTTATTTTCTAAGTTCTCTAGAAATCCCTTAAAATCTTTGGAAATTCTTTGAAATCCCTTGGAATTTTTGAAATCTCTTGAAATCTTTTGGAATCCCTTAAAATTTTTTGAAATCTTTGGAAATTGAAAAAATCCATGAGTATAAATCATTCAAAATCCTTTGAATATAAATTAAGTTAAACTTATTAGTCAATGTACTCTAAAAAACTGTTCAGATACTTAGAAATACCTTGAAATCCCTTAAAACCTTTACTTTGGAATCGCTCGCAGTCTCCTGAAATTTCATTCTCTAGAATTAAATTCTATAGAAAAAAAATTCCTCGAAATACATTCAAATCCCTTGAAATCTTTCCTTTAGAATCCCTTAAATTCCTTAAATCCTTAAATTAAAAATAAAGGATTCCCTTAAAATTGCATTTAATTTCATTCATTTTTCAAAGTTCTCTAGAAATCCCTAAAGTTCTCTAGAAATTCGTTGAAATCTCTTAAAATCTTTGGAAATCGTAAAAATCCATGAGTATGAATCATTTGAAATCCTTTGAATATAAATTAAATTAAACTTATTAGTCAATGTACCATAAAAAAACCGTTCAAATACCTAGAAATACCTAGAAATCCTTGGAGATTCAATAAAATCCTTTAAATCTTGTGAAATAAATTAAAATACCCTAAAATCCCTTGAAATCTTTACTTTGGAATCTCTCGGAATCTCTTGAAATTTCATTCTCTAGAATTTAGTTCTATAGAAATCCATTGAAATCTTTGGAAATCCTTCAAAATTCTTTGAAATCCCTTGAAATAAAAATTATTTTCTTCCTTAAAGTTCTCTAAAAATTCGTTGAAATCTCTTAAAATCTTTGGATATCGTAAAAATCCATGAAAATAAGTAAAAATCATTCGAAATCCCTTGAATATGAATTAAGTTAAACTTATTCTTTTAAGTTCTTTAAAAAAAACGTTGAAAACCCTAGAAATCTTTGAAATCCTTGAAGATTCAATAAGATCCTTCAAATCTTGTGGAATTCCTCGAAACACATTTGAATCCCTTAAATCCTTGAATCAAAAATAAATTAGTCCCTTAAAATTTAATTTAATTTCATTTATTTTTCAAAGTTCTCTAGAAATTCCTTGAAAATTCATTTAATTTAATTTATTTTCCAAAATTCTCTAGAAATCTCTTGAAATCAATGGAAATCCTACAAAATTCTTTGAAATCCCTTGAAATTTTTTAATAATCTTAAAGTTCTTTAAAATCCCTTAAAATCCCCGCAAATGTTTAGGAATCTTTGAAATCCTCTAAAATTCCTTGTAAATATTTTGAAATCGTACGAAATCCGCGTAAATATTCTTAAATCTCTTAAAAAACGATGAAATCCTTTAAAATTAGTTGAAATATTTAGAAATCCCATACAATTCTGTAGAAATCTTTAAATCCTTGGAAGTCCCTCTAAATACGTTAAAATCATTTGGAACCCCTTATAATCCCCTGATATGTTTGAAAATTATTGAAATAATTTTATATCCCGTGAAATTTTTATGAAATCTCACGGAATCGCTTGAAACCCGTGAAAATTCTCTGGAATTCCTTGAAATTCATTTCAAGGATTCATTTCGTTGAAATCCATTGATGTATTTGAAATCTTTTGACTCTTTTGGAATTCTTTAAAATTCCTTGAAATCTGTGGAATCCTATTCTCTATTATTCGCATCAATTCTTTCAATATTTTAACATTATTTATTTCTATACTACTTTCTTATAATCATTTTCTATAATGATTTTTCTAGAATCGCGAGAAAAAATTGTGAAAAATTCGTTATAGGAAAATCATTATAGACGTATACTGAAGTTCCTATAATATTTGTTCGTAAGGGAGGATTATAAGGGATTGTAAATGATTGCATGGGATTGCAAAAGGTTGCATGGAATTGCATGAGATTGCATAAGATTGCAGAGAGATTGTACACCAGATTGCAGGAGTAATCAACCCCTCGGTTTACTTGAATTTTGAGAAGCTCATATTTCGAGAGGTTTGGAAAATATTTATTTTCAATTCTCACTAAAAAAATATGCAAGAATTTTCAACTAAGAAGTGTTCAAAAATCATAAATATCAGATTTCTATCACACAGAAAAAACTGGGCGTAAGAAGCGTTGTAGATAATCGGTGAAACGGGGTAACAGCAAGTGCGTTTGAAACTTTGAAAAGAAACCATTTTTGAAATGAAACAATTTAAGAGTTTTAGAAATCGTAAAATTATAAATGTTGTGCTTTTATAATTGAAGAATCATTGACCGCTATTGGTTTTTAAGTGATTACAAAGTGATTGTGATAATCTATTAAATTTACACAAACTGAAGAAGCTTCGTACTCCGTCAGTTTTTATTCTTTCTTTCTCTGGGAAATTTTCGTTAAAGTAAGTTTAAAACCTGAATAATTCAAAATAGAGTTAGTCCTGGCTAGGAATAATTGCACTTTATATCGGGTAAGTTGTGTCCGCAAACTTTGAGTAAATAATTTAGAGGTTTGTTTCTGTAGATGTGCTTAAAAGTACTTACACATGAAATCAATGCATATACCACACGCGACGGAAGTCGGAAACTACTATTCATCACGCATGTTTGGCAATCCTTGTACATGTTTTTTTCAATTTTCCTTTAATAATAAGAAAAATAGAGGGGGTTGAAATGTTAATAATCCAACCTGAGGCTTCAATTTATACAGAATGAAATATTATGTTTCATTTAAAGAAGCAATAAACCTAACATTATTTCTACGTAAAATAAATCTTATCATTACCAAGAATTAATATCCAAAAAGTCAATGTAGAATAGAACGAAGCGAAATATATATATATTTTTTCAAATTCGGTGGGAGACCAAAAGTTTTTGTTTGGTACTTGAATTTCCCACACAAAGTTACGGATAAAAAATAATATACCTTGTTCGCGCATCCACGATAAAGCTCAAAATAACGAATCATGGCGAATTTATTCTTATTTTGGTACGAAATAAATTTTTTTTAATGGATGAAAAGAGTTCCAAAAACTAGTATTTACAAAGAATTATCCCCTGAAGAATATGCAGCAATCGAAAAATCCATATGCATCGTAAATTGTTATTAAAGTTGTCAAAGGAGAAAAATGATGTTTTTACTTGATTAAATGATATTTTTATTATTGGTAACGATTTTCTCATTGATAGAAAGGTTTCTAAAACTTAAAACTTATAATTATCCTCCGAAAGCTGCACAGCAATAAATAAATTCTTATACATTGTAAATTGTGATTAAATTTAAAAAAATTATTTGAAATCATGACTTTTGATTATTTAAGACTGCTTTTTGTACATAGTTTAGTTTAGTATGATTAACACATATTTCTGAATCTGAATTTCTGAATCTTCTAAATCATTGTACTTTTAATGAGCAGCCAGTAAATTTTACAGTTGATAAATAAACTAAATAAGATGAATTTTCATTCATATAGTTGCATTTTCAGAAAAAATAAAATTTAACCAAACAGTTGAATTTTCAACCTTAAAACTTGAACTTTCAACGAAAAAGTTATTTTCAACCAAGAAAGATGATTTTTAACTTGAGAAATAATTGTAGAAAATTCATCATTTTTGTCAGAAAACTGATCTTTTTTGGTTAAAAATTCAACTTTCTTGGTTAAAAATTGATTTTTTTAGTTGAAAATTCAACTGTCTTCTAAAAGTTCATCTTCTTGACTTGAAACTTCAACTATCTGGCTAAAAATGCAACTCTTTTCGGTTGAAGTTTTACCTTTTTTGTTTGAAAATTCAACCATTTGGTTGAAAAATTCATTGATTTGGTTGAAAATTCATCGATTTGGTTGAAAATTTAACTATTTTGTTGAAAATTGGTCTCTTTTACTTGGAAGTTTAACTATTTGGTTGTAAATTCAACTGTTATGTTAGAAATTCGTCTCTCTTGGTTGAAAATAATATTCTTGTCGAAAATTCAACTTCTCAGGTTGAAAATTCAGCTGTCTTATCAAAAATTAGTCTTCTTGGCTTGAAAATGCAACTTTTTTGATTGAAGTTTTGTCTTTTTCCTTACAAGTTCAAATATTTGGTTGTAAATGCAACTGTTTGGTTGAAAATTCATCTTTTTACATTGATAATTCAACTATTTGGTTTAAAATGCATCTTTCATAATAGAAAAATAATCTTTTTGGTAAAAAATTCTTCTTTTTTGTTTGAAAATAACTTTCTTCTTGAAAATTTAACTGTCGTCTTTATGTAATTAAATTTAAATAAACAAATTAAATTAATTAATTTAATTAAAAAATTCATTTGTCTCCGTTGAAAATAACTTTTTTGTTGAAAATGCAACTTTTTGGTCGATAATTTTTTTTTAAATTCAACTATTTGGTTGAAAATTCACCTTTCTTGGTTGAAAATGATCTTTATTGTTAAAAAATCATCTTTTCGGTTCATGAATTTATCTTTTATGGTAACAAAGTGATCTTTTTTGGTTAAAAACTTATCATTCTTGTTTGAAAATAACTTTTTTTTTAAATTCAACATTTATGTTTGAAAACTTAACTTTTTTCAATAAAATTCGTCTTCTTCGCTTGAAAAATAACTATTTGGTTCTGAATTCAACTGTCTTAAATAGCCAAAAATCATGATTTTATATAATTTATTTAAATTTAATGACAATTTACGACATATAAGAATTTTTTTATTGCTTTGTAGCTTTCGAACAATAATTATAGGTATAAATTTTAACTTTTAGAACCCTTTCTTTATCCATCAATGAAGAAATCCTTACCAATAAGGAAAATATCATTTAATTAAGTAAAAACATGATATTCTTCTTTTTGTAACTTTAATAACAATTTACGATGTATCTGGATTTTTTATTGCTGCATATTCTTCTGAAGATAATTTTAGTTCTAAATACTAATTTTTAGAACCTTTTTCAACTATTAAAAAATTTATTTCGTACCAAAATAACAAAAAATCCGCTATTATTCGTTATTTTGAGCTTTATTTTGGATGCGCGAACATAAGATATACATATTTTTATCTGTGACTTTTTTTAAAAGAAATTTAGGTACAAAACTACAACTTTGGACCGCCTTCTAATTTGAAAAAAAATATATTTTTTTGATCCGCCATAATGTAGAATATTTTTAAAATGATCTCCGTTTTTTTAGAAAATACTTCCAATGACCCATCCTAAAAATACTGAATCAAAAGTCTAGAAATCAAAAAAATAGAGCAAAAAACCATTTCTAATTAAGATTAATTAGTCCACTAGAAAAATAATACACGTCAGTCACATTAATGTTTATCGAAGCGAAATTTTTAATGACTTCTGTGATACCTTATCACGAAGCGAGCATCATTTGTGAGGCACATGACTATTCCAAAATTCTATGTTTCCTAATATTTATGTTACCTAAAATCATTTAACCGAATAGCAATATGATATAATTTTTATTTACCCCAATAGACAATTTACTTAATTTTTATTTTTCCGAATTACTTTTTGTGCTAATTTTTATTTTTTTGAATTACGATTTATCTTAATTATTTTATTTCCGAATTACCATTTGACATGATTTCTATTGTACCGTATTATAATATGACATAATTTTTATTTTTCCGAATTATCATTTGTCATAATTCTGATATTACTGAATTACCATTTGACATAATTTTGATGATGCCGAATCACTATTTATGATAATTTTTATTTCTCTAAAACAGTAAGTGTTATAATTTTTATTCTTCCGAATAAGCTCATAACCTAAAATTCATTTGAACGAAACACCATTTGTCATAATCCCCATGTCATCGAAACTGCATGTAACATAAGTTTCATTCTTCCTAAAATGGCGTCCGGCCTTCTTATTGGCTGCTTGGATTTTCGAGGCATTATTCAGCCAATCAGAATGCCGGACGCCATTTTAGGACTAATGAAATTTATGTCACATGTAGTTTCGATGACATGGAGATCATGACAGATGGCGTTTCGTTTGAATGAATTTTAGGTTGTGTTCATTCGGAAGAATAAAAATTATGTCAAATTGTAATTCGGTAAAATAAGAATTGTGCTAAATGGCCATTCGCAAATATAAAAATTATGACAAATGATAATTCGGAAAAATAAAAATTAGCACAAAAAGTAATTCTGAAAAATAAATATTAGGGAAAGTAGAATTTGGGGAATATTCATGGGCCTCATCATTTGTCAGTGTTAGTTTTTCCCTAGTCAAAATAAGTATCCTTGTCAGTTTATCTTTATATGACCAGAGCTTTTCATTAGTTATCTGTCCTCTTGTAATTAGACCTGTCCGGAGTCAACTTTTACGAATCACCCCGGCGCGGCGTTCATTCGAGCCGCAATATTACCGTACGAAAGATATTGCGGGGGTAAGTCGGCGTCGAAGGGTGGCGGCAGGGGTTGAAAGAGTGAAATTGGGGTGAGGTGGGGGGTGGGTAGCGACGAGCAAATAATCGAGTTTAATTGCAAAACCGTCGGCATGATTTAATTACATCCAGCAGCGCTCTTCGCTCTACAAATACCTCCCAAACATACATATATATTTCGGATCTACAAACAGCTTTCAAGTTAACAGTATTTTTGCCTATTTTTCTACAGAATATTCCAATGCATAATGTCAAACAATGAAATGATTTCATTTAAGATCATTTAATTATGAAACATTAAAACACTTTCGGGGATTTGGTTACCCAGCAGAGCCCTTCGCTCTACAAATACCTCCCGAACATACATATATATTTCGGATCTACAAACAGCTTTCAAGTTAACAGTACTTTTGCCTATTTTTGTACAGAATATACCAATGCATAATGTCAAACAATGAAATGAATTCATTTAAGATCATTTAATTATGAAACATTAAAACATTTTCGGGAATTTGGTTACCCAGCAGCGCCCTTCGCTCTACAAATACCTCCCAAACATATACATATATATTTCGGATCTACAAACAGCTTTCAAGTCAACAGTATTTTTGCCTTTTTTCTACAGAATATACTCATGCATCATGTCAAACAATAAATATTAATAAATAATTAAACAACAAATAAGTAGTTTAAGGAATTTCACAAGAAATAATTAAGGGGTTTAATATTATTTTAAAGCCTTCAAGGGATTTTAATACAAATTTCAAATTTTCTTTTGGGATTGCAAAGAACTTCCTGAATTTCATAATGATTTTAAAGGATTTCATAGGATTTAAAAGGTTTTAGAGTATTTTCAAGGATTCCAAGGGACTTCAGAAAATTTCAAAGATTTCAGAGGATTTTTATGAGCTTTCAAGGGATTTTTCAGGGATTTCAATTGATATAAGAAATTGTAAACATTTTATAATGTTTCTAAAATTTTAAAAGAATTTCACAAGAATCAAGGGAATTCTTCGGATTTCAAAGGTTTGAAGAGATTTTCAAATATTTCAGCAGATTTCGCAGGAATTCAAAAATTCCATGTCGTTCTAAAAAGAATTTTCGAATTTTGAAAAATTTGGAAGGATTTATAAGATTTTAGGATATTTAAAAAGATTTCAAGAGACATTTTATAAGATTTTTTGAGGATTTTAATAATTTTTATGGATATCAAAGGCTCCCAATACGGTATTTTAATGAATTCCCAAGAATCTCAAAGGATTTCATAGAGTTTTAAATATTTTAAAGAATTTCGAGGAATATCATCAGATATAATGTAATTTCACGGAATTTTAACGGATTTTATAACAGTTTATTGGATATCAAAGAATTTATTCACAAGAATTAGGGGATCTTAAATGATTTCAAAGATCTGAAGAGATTTTAAAGTATTTCAGGCGCTTTCGCAGGATCTCAAAAAATTCCATGCTGTTTTAAAGAATTTCCTTTAATTTCGGAAGATTTGGAAGAATTTAATAGGATTTATAAGATTTTAGGATATTTAAAAAGATTCTAAGGGATTTCAGAGGATTTTCAAATATTTCAAAGCATTTTTAAGGAATTTCCATTGATTTCAAAGGATTTTATAAGATTTCCGTGGATTTCAGTAAATTTAATGTATTTCAAAGGATCTCAATAAGGTATTTTAATGAATTTCCCAGGATCTCAAACGATTCCATAGAATTTCGAATATTTCAAGGAATTTCAAGGAATATCATCAGATTTCATGTGATTTCGCGGGATTGCAAGGGATTTTATAATATTTTAAGTGATTTCAAATAATTCATTCACAAGAATTAAGAAATTTCAAAGATTTGAAGTGATTTTGAAATAATTCAAGATTTTTCCAGAGATTTCCAAAATTCCATTCGGTTTTATAGAACTTTCTTGAATATCTGAATATTTGACAGGATTTAATAGGTTTCATAAGGTTTTATAACATTTTAAAGAATTCCAAGGGATTTTAGAGGATTTTAAAATTTTTGAAAGGTTTTTTGAGGAATTTGAACGGATTTCAATCATTTTAAGGTATTTTAAAGGCTCTCAATAAGATATTTTAGTGAATTTCCCAGGATCTCAATGGACTCCATGGGCCTTCAAACATTATAAGGTATTCCCAGGAATATTACCAGATTTAATGTTATTTCACTGGATTGTAAGAGATTTCGAAGGATTTCAAAACTTACAGGGTTTTTAAAAAGATTCCAAGGAATTTGCAAGGATTTTAATGATTCTGAGGGATATAAAAAATGTCATGCGTTGTTAAAGAATTTTATAGATTTTCAAAGGATTTTAATGGATATTATAGATTTAAAGAGATTTAAAGGGATTTTCAATTATTTCAAGGTTTTTCCATAAATTTTAAAGAATTTTAAATGTTTCAGGATATTTTAGTAGATTTCAAAGGATTTCAGAGGTTTTCCGATTTTAAAAAAAGATTTTTGAGGAATTTCAACTATTTTTATAAGATTTTCGAGGATTTCACTTATTTTAAGGGATTTTAAATGCTCTCAATAAGATATTTAATGAATTGTTTAGGATCTCAAAGATTTCATAGGACTTCAAATATTTCAAGATATTTCCAGGAATATCATCAGATCTCATGTAATTCCACGGGATTTTATAATATTTTAATAAATTTCAAAGAATTTATTCTCAAGAATTTAGGGATTTCAAAGATTTGAAAAGATTTGTAAATAATTCATTTGAAAAGTTTCTAATAAATACCCAAGAATTTTAATGATTTTAAGGAATTTAGATCAAATTTCATGCGGGTTTAAAAAATGTTGGAAGATTTAGGAGATTTTTGTAGGACCTATAAGGTTTTAGGGTATTATAGAAGATTCCAAGGGATTTTTAACGAATTTTAACAAATTTTATCAGATTTTCGAGGATTTTAATGTTTTTTAGGGATTTTAAAAGCTTTCACTGAATTTGAATAAATTTTCCAGTATTCCAGGAAATATCAGCTTGCATGGAATTTCACGCGTTTTTAAAAGGATTTTTTAAATTTCAACGGATTGTAAAGATTTGAAATGATTTTATAATATTTCAAAGGGTATCGAAGGATTTCATCAGATTTAAGGGATTTCAATAGGATTTCCAGGATTTGAAGGATTCTGGGTTCCGACTAAATTGCCCAATTAACAGTTAGGCGAACCATTGCTCAAATTGGGCATAAGTTTGGCAATTTATTTTCTGTCCAAATGAGGAAAAAAGATTTAAATCTAAATAAAAATTTTAATTGAACTTAACGAATAAGATTCAGTTACAAATTTTAAGAGTTCTAAGATATAGTATTTTAGGAGTTGTTAGTTTTAATATAATTTTCCTGTATATATGCTTATTGCGCAGTGTATCTTTTTATACGTTCCAGGAAAACTCGTATCTTTTCGTTCTTTTCCACAACTGAGCTAAATCTGAAATTATAAGGATTCCCACGACAAAAAAAAAGATGTCTTCATATAGTGATTCCAGTAAAAATTTCCATATTTCTCCAATCTGTAATTCACTTAAGGTCCTAAAGGAATTTGGTCATCCATATCTTCATCTTCAAAATTCGCATTCACGTCCATCTTGAAGAAGAAAATTTCAATGATAAAATATGTAAAAAATTATTTCTGAAATGATATACATATTATCAAATAGTGGATTGTATTTACTTATTTTTATTTCTCAGAATATCCGGTTGACACAAAATTACACAAGCCAGGCATAAAATGGCGCGTGCGACCGCTGACAGCTGACTGACTATAGAACCGTTCGGGGAAGATGAGTTTGCGCAGAGTTTGAACTGGAGCAACCAATAGAAGTTCGGCGGGAACTTTAAGAACACTAGAATATTAATTTTTTTTCGTCCTGCTCGGTATAATTTTCATCCTCTGAAGTCCTCTGTTTAGGAATTTCTCAAATTTCGTCAGTGTTAACAGAAGTTTTAAGTTTTACATTCAGTCTATCATATAATTAAAATAATTTGATAATTTCATTTTTTCTTAATTTAGCTGCCCAGTCGAGCTCAAATTGGCGCCTAATTATAAATTGGGCTAAGTTGGGCCGATTTTCACTCCGGAAGTCGTGAAAACGATATCACACGTGATCAGGAAAGAAAAGTGGAAGGAGGAAGTGTCTTGAAGTGAACTCGTTTGCGCGTTTCAAACAGGGCGTGTATCATTGCTGGAGAGTTGGCAGCCCTTATCTCTTAGTTTTTTGTCTGACTGCTGGGCATGGCAGCACGCGAAGTCACATTCGCGCGAGTCCACTCCGCGACAGGAGATTCCACTTTGATATCGTTACTGGCGAAGCACGCGAACTACACCCCCTTAGCCCTCACCTCCACCCCACCCCTGACCACCCAACTTAGATCGATAAAACGAAATAAGGAACGATTCCGTGTACCGGTTTACAAAGATCCTTTGCATTGTTAAAAGGCCTGTCCTCAGTTCTTCAAGAGATATTTTTAGTGTTTGTTAAAAAAATAATTTGACAGGAAGTCGCAATAATGAGGAGGTTTTTTCCTTTTTTAGAACTATAATTTGGAACTATCGAATTTAAGCGTAAAGTTTTCGATTTAAAAGTCTAAACTTTCAGTTGTCTGAATTTTAATATTGCTTCATTTGTACGCTTATATAATACTTTAAATTTTAATTTCAACTTTAAAAGGCTGGAATATGCAAGTATTATTTTTTAAAGCTTCTACTTTGCGTCTGCTCAATTTGGAACGCTTCAAATTTAATACGGTTTAATTGCGAAGATCTTCAATTAAAAAATGTCTTTTGTCTGTAATTCGCGAAAAAGTGCTGGTTTTTCCACCTGATTTCTGTGTAAAAAGTGACCGATTTGTTGTCGATGACGTGGCG
>JAUMHM010000005.1:21173378-21211741 GCA_032362435.1 Melikaiella ostensackeni | reverse complement strand
ATGGATGGATGGATGGATGGATGGATGGATGGATGGATGGATGGATGGATGGATGGATGTATTTTTTCTTTCGAACCAATGGGCCTTATTTTCCGAGATATTAAGGTTTGAATATTTACGTTTCAGCACCCGACTCGCCGCTGTCAAGATCGGACTGCTTGACTGACCACTGTCGAGCGTGGACCACATGACCGCTTCGTACCTTGCGCACATCATTTGATTTTTGAGATTACATGCATGGAATAGCTGTAAAGTTAGAAACAAATTATGAAAAATGATTGAAATATTATTTGTAAGGATGTATTGGAAGTTCAAAACCCAAACTAATATTGTATCGGGTCGGATTCGATCCAATTCGAGCTTATAACAAGGATCACAGTCAGTTCCCTATTCCCCTTTTTTCCCTATTATCTCCCTTTCTCCCTACTTTCCCCTTTTTCCCTTTTTTTTTGAACCAGTGATTATTTTTGAAAAAAGAAACTTATTATATTCAAAAATGAGCGCCACAATCTGTGCTTGTGCAGCTATGAGCATGCATGGTTTTTAATGAAAAAAATTTTAAATACAAAAATGAAAATATTCACTATATTTCATGTACCATTTTTAATTTAGAAAATTATGAAAAATATCAACCCATTCTATCAATTGTGACCCTGAAATGTTGATGACGTGGCGCTTGCGCAATGTCGACCTTTCCAAGCAACAGTGAAAAAAGTAGACGGACGCAGCGAAAAACGTGACGCACAGTGAAAAAAGTAAATAAAGTGCGAACTACTGAACGAACATTGAAGTGAAGATGAACTCGCAGCTATTGCGTTGTATCTAATTCCGCCACTCCTAACCTTCTTGACCAAACATCGCTACCAACTTACTGTTACGGCCATATTATTGCCATGGTTTTGACAATTGCCATTGTTATTGTTGCGTCAATCGACAACAAATCGCCTTCTTTTTAAACAAAGAACCGGTAAAAAAACTAGATTTTTTTAAACAAATTACAGAAAAAGTGTCGTGTCCCACATGTTGAAAAAACGACGATTTAAAACTCGCTTTTTCAACTTGTCGCACAATATACTATTATTTTATAACTTCTTAATTTATCTTTCTTTTTAAATTATTTTGTAACACTTACAAATATAAAACCTTTCAATAATTCACTCAGTCTAAAAATATTTTAGTTTTCCGCTCTTAAAATTTGTTACCATACAGTTATTCACAAACAAAAGCTTTGAATTAAAATTGGTTAAATTTAACATTTTACATTAAAAGACTTGAATTTAAATTTTAAAATAAGAAGTAGCATTTATAAATTTCTATTTTTTGATTTTCTGTCTAACTTAAAAAAAGTTTTAGGCGTTGTAATAAAGCACTGAATATTTTCGAAACCCTGGAAGAATTATTATACAAAATTGTGCAAATTTAGACAATTTATAATTGTCTATTATTACGATTCCAATTTAAGTTTCAGTTAACAATCACTTTTTAATTTTTTTTCAAGTTTAAAATTTTAATATGGAATGATTTAATGCTAATATTGTTTAATATTATCTAATATGTTTTGCGTTGATATTTGTGTAGTATAGATTTTTAGGTTTTAAATGCAATTTTCAGAAAACCACATACCTGTACCATTGGATGTGCTGAAATGATCATTTAGTGAGTTTAATCTGTACAATGTCAGCTTTCAAATTTGCATATAATTGGCTAGAAGAGCTAAATGGATCATACTCTTTCAATAACACAAGAATCACGTAACACTTGCTTTTATCATATAGCTGAAACAAGCTTGTATATTATTTCCTCTTATAAAAAACGATTATAATTAAACCCGCTGATCTTTAAGATAATAGAACAAACGTTTAAACCATAATTGTCTTTACAATTTCCACTAAAAAAATTTCTCAATAAAAAAATTACGTTTCGACGTTTGGAACAGACAAAACCATTTATCCTTTCAGGAGTCTTGTAAAAAATTATTGCTCTGAAGCATAGAAGAATGCTGATAATTACAATTAATTGGTCAATTTTCGCAACTACATATTCACTACGAATATATTTTTATCAATATTTTTTTATCACATATATCATGTTTTTGACCGAGGTCAAACATTAAAGAACATCAATGGCATAAAAATCGACAAAGAAGAAAACACGCTATTTATAGTGTGTGAGGAAATAACTCTCTTGCGTAATTAAAAATTTTGAAGTCACTGTAAAAATAAATTCTACGTGAAAGTGTCAAATATCGGTTTTTATACATTTAATTTGTTTATGCTGATTGAGATTGTTATTTTGTGATGATAAATTAATTAGGAACCTTCCTCGACTTACAGTAAACTATATAGCTGGAAAAAACATTTTTTTAATACGAAAATAAACGCATTTTTTGCTATTGTTTATCAAACTTGTTTATAATAAAAGTAAATTGTCTTTGTTGGTAAATTTGAGGAAACAGGCATAATTATAAAAACATTATAAATAAAATTAGGCAAGTACTACAGATATAATGGTTTATAAATATTTAAATTGTCATTTTGTTATAAGAATTGTCTATGATAATAATAATTATTAACTTTTATATGATTTGAGAATATTTACAATATACCTCTGCCAATTTATCGTACTTCCAGAGAGAAAAAAAAATTTCCACTGTCAACCATCCAGTTTGCATATTTGTCAACTTAAAATGTTTATAACAAGAAAGTCAATGATTTTATCAATTATTTATGTTTTCAAAGTGTTTTCATTTTCATTCATTTAGTATATCGCGTTTTATTATATGTGAGGTACTAATAGTCCACAAATAAAAAGTTAATTGATTATTCTTTTTGCCATTTTTTCCATAATTATGTGAAATTTTATTTTATTTCTGTCATTTTACAATGAATTGGTTCATAATTTAATACACGAGTTATCATAGAAAAAAAACAAAAGATAAAGTTTATATCGATTCCAGGTGGAAGATTCGCTACAACAAAAATTAACTTTGCCGGTTAAACTTGACATGAAACGAAGATAATTTCGCGTTTTTAAACTTGCTGCGGTAATCTTTCGCTTCATAAGTGTAAAACAAGTTGTAGTTCATTTACAATAGTCTAGGCTGTTTCAGAGAAAATTTATAAGCAAGAACAATGTTTTATATGTGTTTTTTATTACCGATTCTACGTTCTCCTTCAATTTTCTTACTAATGTTTCACGTGGCATAGTTGACAACGTGACGTAGTAAATAACGTCAAAATTATTCTCATAAACTCGATGAAACTGTTACCAAGTTAAACCAATTAAACCAATCACTTATGAAAAACTTTCATATATGACTCTAAAAGCTTGAAACGCTGGTTTATATTCTTTAAAATTAATAAGTTATAATCTCCAAAAAAAAACTTTGAATACTATTATAATGTCCTTATGTCCTGAGATTACTTTAAAAGTCATGTAAAGCTTCACCAACAAATTTTCTCCGTGTAGTAAATGTCTTATTAGTAACGAGTTTCTATTAGTTGATATTTTATTTCTCCAACTATATCTTTCAGTTGCTTGCTAGATTTCAAAGCGCCTAAAATAAATGGAATTATGTAAAAATATTGGTTTTCGAGCGATTAATTATTCTCCATAACAATCTATTATCAGAAAGACCAAAATTGTCGGAAACGTGCCGCGTAGACTGCAATCATCGCATTGACATTTGCACGCGAATGGGCGTCGAATTAATTCGAAGCGGTTGCGCGAACGTGACATTTTACGCTTTCGCGCGAATACCTTCCCGCAGTCGCTAATTTGAGCGACTTCAGCCTCTATGCACAAATAGTTTGTCAGCTAAAGTCCTAAAATGAATTAGGTCGAACCGGCTTGTAAAACACATAATTCTGAAAATTCTCTAATTTTAGATTATGTATTTTTAAACTTGATCCAGAATCCATACTATAAGAAAATGTTTACTCTTTTCTATACATTGAACTCAAGACATTCACATGAACAATTTTGATACTTTCTTTCGAAATTCCACAACAAAATTAACTTCAAATTAAAACGACCTAACTGAAGAATCCCTCAAATTCCAGCGCATTCCAACCTCGCATCGCCAATTTATATCCGAGGTCAATGGCTCCGAAACATTTCTGAGGCTCTGCAAGCTCAAGCTTAACGAATCAAAGGCGGCGCGCGCGATTAGCAGATACCTAAGCATTATTTCCATCCTCCTTCCGTTTCGGACCGTCGTAAATTGTCGGTCACTGTGATAAACTCGCGAGGCCGCGAACGTTCAGCATTTATTATTACTCGCGTGTGAAGCTTGATACCCTGGAGTGTATACAGTATAAAGCTCGACGGTGTTGGCTTGCGAGAGAGAAAGGGGTTAGGACGGGGGAGGGGGTGGCGGGGGATGAGAATTGAGGTGGGGGAAAGGCCAGAGGACGCTCGACGGGGTTGCTGGCGGGGGTGTGGGGTGGGCGCGCCTGCACCTCATAAACTTAAACCCTAATTAACCGGCGCTACAGCTACTGTTGCGCCCTACGTGCGTATGCTTCCCGTTTAAACACACGAACGCACTTTGTCGTCCACCCCCTTTACCCCCACACTATTTCCAAGTTTGCATCTTTCTCTTGCTTAGAGGGTTGTATTGAGAGAGAGTAGTACTATCTTCCTCTATATTTCTCTATCTCCCTTTATGTTCCAAATACACACACATACACCCATATTGGTGGTATTCTCCAGCGGGAGGCACGATGTTTATTGCCCGACTTCCCGTAAATTAGCCTCCGCCGCGAAACTCCACCGGGCCCCGTGCGCGGTGAAAACGCAAGAGTTACAGAAGACAAGATCGAATTTGCCTGGATCTGGGATCTTGAGCTGAATTTGTTTTGGTCCTTCGAGCCGGATTGGATTCAAATCATAACATCTAGATATCATTTATTAACGGCTATTTCATAATACACCGGAACCTCTGTTTAACGACCTTCCATATACCGTCTTCGTAGAATTTCCGCTGGCTGCATTCAGAAATTCTTGGAAGGACTTCACGGTCATTGCAGGCCATACCCGAGACAGCCCCTAAATCGAGGTTCAAGTGTAATTTCGTCCTCTTGTAGTTCGAACATATTAATTTTACTTAACTTGTCTATTTTCGTCGATTTTATAAATCATTATAAAGTTTGGATGAATTTTAAGGTTAACTGAACATATGGTAAATCCTCAAGAAGATGAATTTTAGATCTAGGATCTTGGGCTGAGACTGATCCAGTACGAGTTGGGAGTAGGATAGAAGTAGAATCCTGGGGATTAGAAAAGCTGGAGGCAGGAAGTCAACCGGATCAACCAAGGGATTCAAGTCGCGGAAACTCGGGCGCGGGTTTGTTTTGGATAATACCAGTGCTGCTCCACTGTCGCTTAGCTTGATAAACGCTTAACGCGATTTTAATCTACGTACGCTACATACATTCGCCGGTGTGAAAACCACACTAGGCGAAATGAAAGAGATTAATTTCCTTGGGATATTCGTTTCGGAAAGAATTAAATATTGTTATTTGCTTATAAAATATATAAAAATATGTATTTCATATGATTTTCTCAACGATTTATGTACCATTTTTATTTATAATACCAAAGGGAAAGCTAAATGGTGCTAAATCCATCGCCATTTCTCTTAGATTATTATTACATGCACATGTAATACCATCCATTTTTTTCACATGTTAGTTATTAAGCTGATCCATCCACCTACACAAAAAAAGAATAATTTACTCAATCAGTTATAAATTGTTCCTCTAGAAAGGTTTTTTCTCTCTCCTGTTTTAGGTTGATTGGACTTTAATATTCCTCGCTGCAATTGTTAAAATAAGACTAACTATAAATTAATTTAATGGTTTATGATAACAAAATGATTGCTCAACCGCTATCTTCATTGAATTCAGAATTTATGTACAAGTTTTCGATGACGAAGTAGACATAACGTCAAAAAACCATTTACATTCATTGAGTCAAAATAAAAAAAAAATAAAACTATGAAACGGTTCTCTTATGATTCCCGTAATGCATTTGCAGGTAATCCACGGATTAGTGTATACGCAAATATAGACGTGTCGTACGTGATTTACGTAAATGGCGATCTCCTTTTCGTTTGACAGTGACGGAATCGTTCGATAATGTCGTCCTGCCTCGCCCTGGATTTATAGCCTGTGAGGGCAAAAGTTGCAAGACATGTGGCCTGTCAACAGCATGTTTCACTCAAGTATACATGTTTTGCCCTTTTTTTTGGTCAAATCATTCAGGGAGACTATAAATATTCCCGTCATTCAAATAATAAAGACATAAGATAGTAAATATCAAGGATCAATCAAATACAATTTTCGCTAAACTCTTAATTACATAATCCTAAAATATATTCCAAAATCCCCCTGAATATATTTTCATAATAAATAAAATTGTGTTTAACTACCAGAAGAAAATGAATTTATATGCACACCCACTTCTTAACCAACACTCCTTGAATAAAAAGAAAAAAAAGAAGCTCTTCACTTTCCTTAAACTATGACCGACTATTTGTGACGCATTGGCGGGCCATGAGTAATTCCGCAACATGCCCACACGGATACATTTTTGGCAGTATACAGACCTCGGAATCATCACACTATAGACACTATTTGACACTTTTTTTGAGCGATGACACTATTTTGCTACTATTTCAAAGAAAATGACACTAAAGACACTGTTTTCTTACAATTGTCCGCTAATGCCACTATTTCTTCACTTTCCCTTGAGACGAGGGAAAAAGAAAAACACGAAGAAAATAAAAATTTTAAGAAGTTTGAAGTGGAAAATGAAAAGCTTAATGAGCTGGAACAGAAAATTAAAACTATTCAACAGGAAAGAGATTTAAAAGAGAAGAGTTCGAACTGTTTGATAGAAAAGGCTAAGAAAGAGTTAGAAGAAGCTTTAAATCGAAAGAATTTTACAGGTACTCATGTGGCAAATGAAATCCTTGCCGCTGCTGAGATGTTGCTTTAAATCGAAAGGATTTTATAGGTATTCATGTGGCAAATGAAATCCTTGCCGCTGCTGAGAAATTAAAAAAGGAACAATAACTCAAGGACTTAGACATCCATAATTTATCTAAAGAAATTGAATCAAAGAGAAGAAAAGTAGTTGGTGACCTGATCCGTAGAAGCAGTCCCAAAATCTTCGGATATTGCTGAACCTAATCTTTTGTCGGAAATAAGTAAAGAAAAGAAAAGGATGAACTAGGGACAAACAACAAGGATGAACAAGGAATAAACAAACAAAAAAGATGAACAGGGAATAGACAATCGGAGCAAACAAAGAACAAGCGACAAGGATGAACAAGGAACAAACAACAAGGATGAGCTAGTAACAAACAAAAAGGATCACCATAAAGAAAACTTTTAAGCAAACCAAATAGTCAAGCCACCACAAAAGAAAAGCAAATCCGGTAAAGACTGCATTTCGAAAAAGGCTAAGAAAAAATGTTCTGATCTCGTTCTAATCTTTATTTCCATTTATTATGACACTATTTTGATACTATTTTTTAAAATTTGTGACACTATTGACACTAATTTTGATCTCTGAAGTGAGTCCGAGGCCTGAGTATCAGAAAATTTAAATTCGAGTCTCGTTTTTCGCGATTCCTTCGCGCGTTGGGCTGATATGCTGGTACTTGAAAATCGTACGGAAAGGTGCTGGAGAATGAAGTCGTTGCTTCAATATTTATGAGAATACGAGAGGAACGTTTATGCGTAAAGTCCTTGGAGCGACATCAGGGGAAGAGAATATTTATCGCGCGTGCTTTCGAACCGCAGGATCGATTCTCAGGGAGATCTTACGTGACACTCGCGTCCTTCTATTGCGAATCTTAGACCCTGTAAAATGCAAAGGACTCGCTGGAGGAAGAACCCAGGACACCATTTATCTGTAAGACTTGCTCGAAGGAGAGAAAAAGAAGTCCTAGGACTCTCTGAGTCGAGTTCTTGATTCTAGTCGTTGTCGACTCTTTCTAAATTTCTTCGAAAATGCTTTTAGCGTTTATCTCGCGTTCCATTAATTCACGGTTTAGGGTACGTATCTCAAGCGCAGTTCGCTGATATTTATGTCCATTGGACCAGCCTAAGCTCTTGCGTATCGCCCCGCGCACCGATCCTTTATTAAGACCCGTTTAAGAGACGACGAACCTAGAGCCAAATCTTAAAATGATCGGTGCATCTCATGTTTCATGCCTGGTGACTTTATTCGCTGAGAAATTTGCAAATCAAGGTCCATTTTGTTTATGTGGTTAATATAGTCGTCGCAGATTAAAACTTGATCGGTGTAAATCTTCGCAAAAGAGATCCGAGGAAGGAATTTTATAATTGGTCAATGTTTGGCAAATTGGTTTTGTTGGTCTTTTAGAGGAAAAGTTGGAGATAGGTCAAGAATGTTTGTCGTGAATGGATAAATCATTCCGTCTTTTTATTTTATTGTATGAGTTATTTTTGAGATTTTAGAGAGGCTGAAAGCGACTTCAGAAATAGTGAAATGTTTAAGAATTATTGAAGACTCGCAGATGTAGAGGACATTGCAATTCTATAGCTGTGTTTCGCACAGCATATCTTTTTACATGGCTGATCTTAGCCCTTCTGTTCAGTCCCATTTCATGCAACAATTTTGAGTTTTCGTATGTTTCTTTAATATCAATATTACATTGAATAGTTTTTTTTCAACATTATAAGAAATTATAGTAACAATAAAATTCTTAACGTTCGCAGACAAATTTTATATCTTGTGAATATTTTACATATTACAATTGTTTTGTATTATAAAAATAAATGAAAGCCTAAAATTGTATGTCAATAGGTGATGTGCCCAAATCTTTCAGAACAATACCCGTATAATTTTTGTCTTAGAATTTCGAGAATATATGCATGAGGCTTGAGTGAAATAAATATTTGAAGAACTTCACGACTACAAGAATTGTCTCCTTGCCTTACGGCGCTTACGCCCAACGCGCATAAATCTCCACTTGCTACAGTAAATATATCTTCGGATGCAATTAGCAGCCTATTCTGCAACAAGCATTTGCATATTGTACATCAACCACGGAATCTCACACATCCTTGTCTCAACTCATCGTACAAAAATGTATCCCTTTCATCAATGTTCCTTTTTCTTTCTCTAGTTGCATCAAATTCACATGAAATTAATGAAATTTTTATTGATTTAGACAAATAATCAGTAATTATAACATTATATTTTACTGACTGCAACAGAAATTTTGCCAATATCTTTTACAAGAATGTTCAAACAATTATAACCTTATTGTAAGAGCAAAAAGTATAATTGTAAGAATGTAAGGGCTATCTTCTACACTCCTACGGCCTACAGCAATGTTTGCATCAGTTGATGCTTCAGGACTTAGGTAGGGAAATTGTTGCAATCATTCTTGAATCGATCCTTAGATTGGTTACAACAATTTTTGGATTGCTTAGAGCATATTGCTTTACGTAAAGCAATTGTTTTATTGGGTTTAGAAATTGTTCCATTAATTACAATAAGAGGATAATTGTTATGTAAACCATATGTTTTTCTTCCAATTTTTGGCTAAATATATTGTTGTATTATGATAAATACCATTGTTATAATGTTGAATAACACAATGTTCTTCCGGTTAAACTATTTTTCTATTCGTCACGAGTTTTTCGAACTAAATATCTTGCTACCAAATTGTTTATTTGCTGCCGCAATTGGTGCATCAGTGATGATAATTGTTGTATTGGCTACAAATGGTAATACATCTAATAGAACCATTCGATAAAAATAGTGTTGTGTTAATGAGAAAAGATTTTTCATCACTCATATAATAAATAGTTTTATGAATTAAAAATATCGTGGCATTGCTTAAGACTATTTGCCTATATACAGAGAATGCTGCATCAGCTACAATATTTTCTTCATCACAGATGTGCCAAATATTACATTACTTGCACCAATTGTTTCATATAGAAGCATCTGATACATATATTTCAGTGGTTAAAATAACTTGCATGTCTAAATCTATGGTTCTGTTAATGACAAATATTGTTTCATCGGTTAGAAAAAATGTTATGGCTATACAAATATTGTAATATTACTTACAGCAATTGCTGCATAGCTTATTACAAGTCTAACAGCAACAGTTTTCCTGACCCTAACCACAATTTCGTATCCATCCACCATTTTTTTAATTCACTGCCGTAATTTTGAAATAGTTATACGTTTCCTAAACAGGTAGTGTTCATCGGCTACAATATCTGCTTCAATTAAATTAATTATATTATTGGCGGCCACAGATATGCATCATTATAGCAACTGTATTGATTAAACACATTGCTGAACCCGTTAAACTATTATTATTTTGTTTCGAAATATGTTGCATAGGTAATAACAGTTGATGAATTGTCTAATTGTCTAAAAATATTGTATTAGCTACACCAATTCTTTTATGCTCTACAGTTGCGTCATTACTTACAATAATTGCTCTATTGACCATATTCTTAGATCGGATGCATCAACTGCAGTGACTAAAAAACATTGTGTTATGCATTACAACAATTTTTGTATCATGTCTTGCAATTGCTACAAGTACAGTCACATAATTTATGACAATTACTTAGCTTACAACAACTACCATACTTTCAAGAGCAACAATTCCATACCCGTCCACGTAATCCGCACAAGAATGATGATACCTTCAACAACAATTTTTCGTCCAAAAAAAGACACCTAGGCCTAAAGTGGATTCCAATAAGAAAGACAGAGACAAACATCAGACAAGCAAATAAAAAAGTTCGAATACCGAGCTACACGTGCAGGTGCTCCGAGGTGTGTGTTTGTGACGATGGTTGGGGGGTGAAGTGCGGGGGAGTGGGATCGACTCTACCGTGCGCGTAGGTGTTCGCAGATCGCGTTGATGGTTTTACGGTGCTGGATACGAGGTTCGGGTCGAAATCCAAGACCCAGAGACTAGTCTCTCCAGAGCCATCATGGCCGCCACTACCGCACTCCACCACGGGAACCTATACCGCCGCAAAACCGCGGGTGTCCTCGTAGCTCGTCGACCATCTCGTTTCAATTTCAAAGGTCACGCACTACCAACCGGGTTTTTTTTCCGACCTGGTGGACATCGTCGCGGTCGACTTCGTAGGCGATCGGAGGAGGTTCATCGCAGGCGGCGCTGGGAGTCGCGCGCAAGCCGGACTGAGCATGCAATATGGCGCCCTGGGCAACACAGATGGGAGCCGTCGGGAAAGAAAAGAGAAACCGGTCGATGCCGGCAACGGAAAGCAGTGGCGCGACCAGCGCAGCCGCGTTTTAAGGTGGGGCAACTAACCAATATGGCCGCCGTTCCGAAGCGGTAAGCCTCTTTCGGTCAAAATTTACCATTTTCGTCGGGTTTTCGAAAGAAAATGAACCCCTTTCGCGTCTCAAGGGAAGCTCATTTGTTCTTGGATCTTCTGAGGGTACGTATCTGCATTTCGGTTTTGAATTTCGCGGGGAAAAATGAATTTTAGTCGCGAGAGGGCTGGGGCCATCTTAAGGCTGAGGCACATGTGCGCCTTGATGCGCGGACGTATGTGCGTGCGTGTGGTGGTGTGTTGTTGATGGAAAGAGATGCGATGGTTGAAGGCGGACTTGTCGGTGAATGCGATATTGTTTTTCTAGTTTTTTGCCGAGTTAAGGAGCAATTCCGGAGGATGCGAGATACCTCGTCAGTTCGTTAGTTGCCGCCTTGCTTTTTGCACTCGTGCCCTTTTTCAATGTGGTAATGGCGAGACAGTCGGAGCTCACGCATGCGACAAAGAGATTTAAGGTCGCGCACACGTGGCGCACCCAATTTCGGATGATGCATGATCAAAGTGTCCAGTTTTATATTATTCTCCATATTACATTTAGTCTTGTAAATTTATAACAAATTTTAAGTATTTTTTTTTATATTGGAAAAGTAGACTTCAATCATTAAAGGATAGGCGCTGCGTTTTATTGAATAGAATGAAAAACTTAAGATAGAAATAAATATACCCTTAGAATTAGAGAAACGTATAATGGTCAGTACAGAATTATGTGTATCATAATTTAATTTATGTTAAGTACAACCTCATTATGTTTGTTTTTTAAAATTATCGGTAATTTTGAGTAAACAGTTCCGGCGGATGCAGACGCTTTGTTCTTATACCGCCGAATCAATTACTCGCACGTGTGCAGCATTAAAGGTTCAGAACAATGTCAGTTATAAATATTCACAAGTTACAATTAAATATAGCGGATGTTCGTTTAGCGTGTGATGCAACGGCACAATGATCAAGATATAAATAATATGATGCTCTTAGTCTCCCTACTGCCACGGGTATGTCGATTTACAAGAGATAAATATAGTTATTGCACGTCAACAACTTAAACACTCTTTTAATTATATGTAATTTTCTATTTATAAAGCTTTTTTTAATTACAGCACTTTACTAACTGTAGATTCTGATTAAAAAATATTCTCAAATTAAAGAGCTTTTCAAACTTTTGCTGTCGTAAATATGAAAACTTTTTTCCACGACTTTAATTTAACATAGATTTCAAATGAAAGGCTTGTATGAGATATGAACAAGCCTATTTTTAATCTTGAGCATAAAAATTTAATCCCTGGTTAATTTTATTCACAAGTGCATAGAAGACAGTTTTGTAAATAACATTAATATTATAAATTAAGAATATAAAAAGCTTGAACGACAATATTTTTAGCGTCGAGTGCAATGAATCTTGACGAAAAGGCGGCCGTCGGGCGCCGATGCCGACAAAGCGCTTGCGTTGCTTCAGTGAGCAAAGTTCTTCAAGATAACCTCCAATTGAGGACGAAAGCAAAATTTCTTTATCATATTTCTTAATTAGGAATTTTGTACTAACTTATTATTTCGATTTTATAATACTCAATACATTCTTTCGTATAATAAATCAAAATTTATCGATCGCTCTTGCATGTACTAAATTCTGCACCAAAATTTATTCAACCAGAAGAACTTCAATAAAGATTCAATAAAGATTCAATAAAGAGTCATTGAAAATATTTATTAAATGAACTCAGATTACATAATTTTCACGAAACTAGTCATGCAGATATAAACCAAAATGTATTTGATTTTTCAGCAATACCAATACATCAACTTGCTTGAATATATACAAATGCAAATAGAATTTTATATTACGATGACATTATAAGTGCACATAATAATTACCACATTTCATAAGTATAAATATAAATTTCTTTAATTAATATTTCATTTTAATTATACAGAGTATCATAATCTTGACAGTCATATCGGTTACGCGAATAAAGCATTTGATATTAATGTGATCATTAATTACATTTTTCATCAGCTTTAAGTGCACGTTATGAAGTTGCTATATCGTAGCGTCAATAGACGACTCGCATGGATAACAGCAAGTTGTTCTCAGCCCACACGTGACCATATTTATGTTTTGCACACCGTGCAATTCTTTAAGAATTCAGCACGCAATCTTTATCGTATGATCAATAACAAAATAATGTCATCGCTTTTGTATTCATTAATTTACAAATTATAAATTATAGATTGAAGTGGATTGGGAGAGTCTTTACGTGAGGCCGATTCCACAGTAGTTTATAAGCTTTCTTAATCATTACTAATCCCAAATATAGTTATAGTTTAGAACATTTATTATATTAGAAAATTATTAGCTATGTAAAAGTAGCCGGTTTTTATGCTATATTAGATATATCACATATAGTTAGAGGAAGGTGGTGAAAATATAATTATAATGTACGCTTGAAGATGCATCATTTAGATACTTTGGCTGAAAATTAAAAGTGTTAAAGGAATTAATATTTATTCATTATCCTCGCATGTCAATTTGTGCTTTGCGTTATCTGAGAGAGTTAATGTCAAATTAACTACCTTAAGAATGTAAACTGCGTACAAGGTTTAATGCTCTATATATTTCTTTATCTACTGAAATATTTTTTTGTATTTATTTCATCCCAACCTCAGTTACCCAGCTCGCGATTATCCGCTTCACCAGGCCGGTACTATTTTAAGTAATTTGGACCATTTGACTTGCAAGATTGAGCCGCTTCCTGAATCTCAACCATCTGTTTTAATCATTTTTCCCGGGTCGATTTTCTATCCCAATTCATCCATGTGAAACCCCAACCAAAATTTTTTTCTGTCCACACACACTGCAACTTATCTTTTGCAGTTCTAACTCAACTTATCCAATTAGTCACTAACTCAAGATTATTTTATCTTTCACCTTACGTCAGCTAATCAAACTTGAGATTTTCGTCACGTATCGATCCAAATTACAGCTTCGGTAGCAATATAGCCTTATGGAAAAACCGGAAAACCAGATGCATGGATCTTGGTTGCCTATTTACGCGCGTAAGTGCTTCGAAGCGTGCCCTCCTGTCGGTCATAAATCCGCACCTAATTGAAAGATTGATCTGCCTGGCGGAACTAAAAGTGGTCGCGATCCAAGCACTGTCGAGGATACGCTATCTTATGTGCCCAGAGAAACTCGCTCAGACCTCGTTAGACGGAGAAACGTACAGGACGAACGACACACGGGAAAAGCAAACGTAATGGATAAGAAGGACGAGGGATGCTGCAGAAGATAAGGTCTGCCTTGAGTTTCTCTTTCTAGAATCTAGGGTGGCACTCGAAGAGCTCGGAATCAATTTGGGGAGGTCGTCCTGGATAAGGGAATGGCGCAATCGATTTTTTTTCTCTCCGAAAATCAACTTCTCCTAGGAAATTGAATCCTCTTCACGAAACGGCAGAGCGCCGTTGATATGGGCAATCTAAATGTCATTAGGTCGCACACGCCTAAACCGCACACGCCTTAAACGTACACGTCTGAAACGCACACGCCTTAAAAAAATCTCACATTTGAAATACATCAGATTACGCTATACATTTCCTTTATTTCCGAAACCTTCTGTATCAAAACCGCAATTTATGTCTTTCTTGAATGATATCTAAATATGATTTAAATCAGAGCATATACGGAAAATTATAGGATTTTGATAACACTGATCATTTTTTAAAAATACTTTCGCAAGTGGTAATACTTTTCGGCTTGTGCAGCTTGTCAAAATGTGAAACGAGGCAAGACTCGAGGAGGAGAAATCGCTCTGTTTCTTTTGGTGTCAGTAACTTTCTTTTCATGTAACATATCTCGACAGGAATTTTCTACGTTTGGTTACCCTCGGTACCGAAAAGAATATTGTCTGAACATTAGGTTCTATGTAGATTGCAAGAATGAGACCCGCTTGTGAACTTGAGACTTATGACTTTCCGCTTGTAATATTCTAGGTACATTGTACCTACCTTCGTTTACAGCTTGTACCTCTTATCGGCAAAGCATTTTCTATTTGCATTCTTCATAGCTTTTCTTACTATTCTAATTAAGTTGCTTACAAAACTTGCACAAAACAGGCATTTGTATAATCCAGATTTCATTTTTCGCCTCTGAAAGGAATGATTTATGTATTTAATTAACCTAACTACAGTAAAGCCCAGGATATCAAACCATTACATACGAGTATACAGATTAACAACTTCAGATCAAAATGATCAACTTTTGCGGATCCAAAATTAATTTTTACACAACTTCATGCATATCTGTCGAGTGATAGATGTTACACATTTTATTGAAAGTCGTTGGTCAGTCATGACTGACGATTTAGTTCAACTTTCAACCCAGTAGCTGAATTTTCAATAAAAAAATGAATTTTTAACTAAGAAGATTAATTTTCGTCTAAAAAAGATCAATTTTCAACGAAATATTTGAATTTTCAACTAAAAAATATTAATTTTCCACCGAAAATGGATTAGTTAAGTTCTTATTTTAAAAAATTAATTTTCAACCAAAAAAAGAATTTTCAATAAAATGCTTAAATTCTTAGTTAAAGAGATGAAATTTTAAATGGAATGATGAATCTTCGTCCAAAAAATATGAATTTTCAACTGAATAGTTGAATCCTTAACCAAAAAAGATTAATTTTGAACAAAAGAATTGCATTTTCAACCAAAAAGTATAAAAATTCTACCAAAAGAGATCAACCTTCAAACCAAAAAGACGAATTTTCAACAAAGAGTTGAATTATTAACCAAGAAAGATTTTTAAGTCAATAAAGAAAAAAAGTTTTAAACCAAATTGTTAATTTTTCAAAACAAGGAAACAAATTTTCCACAAAACAGTTGAATTTTCAATCCGAAAATATTAATTTTCGAGAAGAAAGTTCATTTTCAACGACGTAGTTGAAGCTTCTACCAAAACAGTTAAAATTCAACCCAAAAAGACGATTTTTCAACAATGCAATAGACTTTTATACCAAAGAGAATCAACTTTCAAACAAAAATATTTGGATTTTCACCCAGAAAAATGAATTTTCAACCAAGAAGATTAAGTTTCTGCTAAAAAAGACGAATTTTCAACAAAATACACGAGTTTTTATCCAAATAGTTGAGTTTTCAACTAAAAAAGGTAAATTTTCAACCAAGAATGAAACAGTTAAATTTTCAGTCAGAAAAATTTATTTTCAACCAAAAAACGAATTTTTGAATTAAATATTTAAGTTTTCAACCAAAGAGATCAATCTTGAGCCAAAAAAATGAATTTTGAACAAAGTAGTTCAACTTTCTATCAAGTAGTTTAATTCTCAATCAAAGAAGATGAATTCTTAGCAAACATTGTAATAGTTAATATTCCAACCAAAAAAGATTTCAATTTTAAATAAAAAATAGTTGGATTCAACCCATAAAGACAAATTTTCAAATAAAAAGAATTATTTCTGATCAAAAAAGACGAATTTTCAATAAAATACATGAATTTTCAACCAAACAACTGAATCTTCAACTAAAGAAGATAAATTTTCAATAAAAAATGGAACAATTAAATATTCAGATAAAAATTAATTTTCAACAAGAAAAATTTCAACTAAATAGTTAATGTTTGAAGCAAAAAGATGAGTTTAAACCCAGAAGATAAATTTTCTGACAATAAGACAAATTTTCAACAAAATACTTAAATTTTGAACCAAATAGTTGAATTTTCAACTAAAACAGATTAATTTTCACACAAAAAGGATGACTTTCAATAAAATAATTAAATTTTCAACCAAAATATATGAATTCTTAACAAAAAATATAATTTTAGAGTTTTCCGTTAAAGAAAAATTAAAGAATTAACTTTCAACCAAAAATAGTTGGATTTTGTTATTATGTTCTATTAATTCAATTCGAATTTGAGTGGAAAAGGAGATAGAGACGAATTTTAACAAAATACATGAATTTTCAACGAAAAAAGATAAATTTTCGCCTGAAACTGTAATAGTAGTTGAATTTTCATTCAAAAATATGAATTTTTAACAAAAAAATATAATAGTTTATATTTTAACCAAAAAAGACGAATATTCAACAAAATAGTTAAAATTTCAACTAAAACAGATTAATTTTTAACTAAACAATTGTATTCCTAACTAAAAAGATTAATTTTCTACTAAGAAAGTCAAATTTTTAACAAAACAGATTTGCAACCAAAGAAAGTTTTCCAGTCAAGATTGAAAAAAAATCAACCAAATTGTTGAATTTTCATGCCAAAAAGACGAATTTTCTACAGAATAGTTGAATTTTTAACCGAAAAAGAATGAGTTTCTTGCATAATTGTTGAATTTGTAACAAAATAATCAAATTTCTTACTAAATCATAAAATTTTCAACCAAAAAAGATGAATTTTCAACTGGAATGGTTAAATTTTCTGTTTAAAAATATTAATTTGAAAACAAAACAAAAACGAATATGCATCTGTGGAAGTTAATTTTTTTTCTTTTTAAAAGTGTTTCTATTATTCTGGAATATTTACAACTTCCTAGGACCAACAAGGAATGTTTTAGAAAATTTTGAATTTCAGAGCGGAAGAAAAATTCCAATTTTTCTACAACTACTTTTTTAACGACTTGGAAAAAATAATTTTTCACCATAAGTTTATTTAGCTGATCAGCGCCAAGCCTGACGCAGACCAGAATGTCAAGGTGAAAAGAAATAAAATCTCATTTTGATAGTGTCAATTTCTTATTTTCTATCATTTTAGACCTTCTGTAATTTTTTCGATATATGTTCAAAAAAAATTTGCTGATCGAACCTAGAACTTTTGTTTGTTCTTGGATAGCTGATCAGCGGCAGTCCTGGGACAGACTAGGCTCCAGACCGAACTTAGAAGTTTTTGTCCTTGGATAGCTGATAAGCGCCAGTCTTGGGCCAGACTAGACCTTCCTAAGCGAACTTAGATTTTTTGTTCTAGGATAGCTGAGCAGCGCCCGTTCTGGGCCAGACCAGGCCTTCCAGGTTAGACGGTCTAGATAAAGACAGGCTTGAACAAGACTAGCGCCAGGCCTGGGCCAGATCATACCTTCCAGACTAGACAGTCTAGATAAAGCCAGACCTGGGCCATACCTGACACCAGACTGCCATGAAATTTTTCCCCACGCGTCAAGCGCCCATGCAAATGCATATTAATTGACGACTCATGAATATATTTGGAAGATTGAGTTACATGAGTTTCTACTCGAAGCTTTAATACATGCACTCTCTTAATTAAAGTTCATCAACTTTTTTTCTCTTTAGAGTACAGTGACTTTTCTTGTATTTAATCAAAAGTCTTCCTTCGAAATCTCCCATAATTAGATTGTAAATCAGAGTATGGTGATTAATCCTGAAAATGCCAGCTACCATGATTATTCGCTTTCAATATCGAAAAAAAGTATCTTAACGAGCTTGTAAGAGGTGCCTCGGAGTTATTAACGAGCCGATCGGTTTAGCGATAATAACCTGCATCAGTCCATACATATGTGCAACGTACTGCATCGAACACTGCAACCTTGGCTTCGTCGACAGTGGTTTTTCTGGCAGGCACTTCCGAAGCAACAAACAAGAAAGTCGTCAACATCGAAGATGGTACAGAGTAAAAACTGGAGAATTACTGTGAATTGATTTTCGATTTTCATAGGAATTACCCTATAAAATTTTAATTATCCTCAGAATAGATCTTTTCCTACTGAAGAAGGTTTCATTCGCCTTTTTGCATCTAATGAATTGGTTCTTTTGAAACCATGCAGAAAAAACTAGGAATAAGAAACGTTGCAGGTAATTGGCGGAAAAGGGTAATAGCAAGCTAGGTAACTGAAATCGGGGTAAACTCATAGCGAAGGCTCAAGAGCTAACGCCGTGGTCTCAGTTAGCTCTTGAGTTTCCGCGATGAGCTTACCCCGATCTCAGTTACCCAGCTTGCCCATTACTCTCTTTCGCCGATTACCCTATTCTCCCATTCGCCTATTCGCCCAATTACCCTATAAAATTTTTATTATTCTCAGAATAGATCCTGTTCTACTGGAGGTTTCATAAACCCTTTCGTATCTAATGAACTGGTTCCTTTGAAACAACACAGAAAAAACTAGGAATAAGAAACGTTGCAGGTAATTGGCGAAAAAGGGTAATAGCAAGCTAGGTAACTGAAATCGGGGTAAACTCATAGTGAAGGCTCAAGAGCTAACGTCGTGGTCTCAGCTCTTGAGTTTCCGCGATGAGTTTACCCCGATCTCAGTTACCCAGCTTGCCATTACTCTTTTTGGCCGATTACCCAATTCGCTCATTCACCTATTCGCCCAATTACCCTATAAAATTTTCATTATTCTCGGAATAGATCTTGTTCTACTAGAGGTTTCATAAACCCTTTCGTATCTAATGAACTGGTTCCTTTGAAACAATACAGAAAAAACTAGGAATAAGAAACGTTGCAGGTTATTGGCGAAAGGGGGTAATAGCAAGCTAGGTAACTGAAATCGGGGTAAACTCATAGTGAAGGCTCAAGAGCTAACGCCGTGGTCTCAGCTCTTGAGTTTCCGCGATGAGTTTACCCCGATCTCAGTTACCCAGCTTGCCATTACTCTCTTTGGCCGATTACCCAATTCGCTCATTCGCCTATTCGCCCAATTATCCTATGAAATTTTAATTATTTTCAGAATAGATCTTGTCCTACTGGAGAAAGTTTCATTTGCACTTTCGTATTTAATAAATTGGTTCCTTTGAAACAACACAGACAAATTTAGGAATAAAAAACGTTGCAGATAATCGGTGAAAGAGGATAATAACAAGCTGGGTAACTAAAATTAGGGTAAACTCACCGTGGAAACACTAGAGCTAACGCCGAGGTCTCCGTTAGCTCTTGAGTTTCCAGCGAAAGAGGGTAATGGCAAGCAAGGTAACTGAAATCGGGGTAAACTCATCGTGGAAACACTAGAGCTAACGCCGCGATCTCCGTTAGCTCTAGTGTTTCCGCGATGAGTTTACCCTGATTTTAGTTACCCAGCTTTCTATTACCCTCCTTCGCCGATTACCCTATTCGCACATTTGTCTATTCGCCCAATCACTCTATAAAATTTTAATTATTCTCAGAATAGATCTTGTCCTCAGGGCCGTCTCTACCATATAGGCAGAGTAGGCGGTCGCCTAGGGCGCTACGATAATAGGGGCGCAAAACGGTTAAAGGGCGGTAAAATATCCCGAAATTAGAAAATTATAAGCGTACGAAATACTGAAACAATAACATTTGGAAAGCTGGAAATGAACGAAAGTGAAATGAAGTACTCAAAAGCTAGGATATATATCTCAAAGGGCGCAATTTTTCATTTTGCCTAGGGCTCAGAAAGTTCTTGAGAGCCCTGCTTGTCTTACTGAAGAAGGTTTCATTCGCCCTGTCATATCTAGTAAATTGGTTACTTTGAAACAACTTAGAAAAAACTAGGAATAAGAAGCGTTGCAGGTAATCGGCGAGAAAGGGTAATGGCAAACTGGGTAACTGAAATTGGGGTAAACTCATCGTGGAAATTCTAGAGCTAACGCCGAGGTCTCCGTTAGCTCTTGAGTTTCTGCGATGAGTTTACCCCGATCTCAGTTACCCAGCTTGCCATTACCCTCTTTGGCCGATTACCCTTTTCGCTCAATCACCCTATAAAATTTTAATTATTCTCAGAATAGATCTTGTCCTACTGGAGGTTTCATAAGCCTTTTCGTATCTAATAAATTGGTTATTTTGAAACCACACAAAAAAAACTAGAAGTAACAAAACGTTGCAGGTAATCGGCGAAAGAGGGTAATGGCAAGCTGGGTAATTTAAATCGGGGCAGTGCCGGTTTAGGGAAAAATGTGCCCCTAGGCATTACATTTTTAGGTGCCCCCCCTTTTTTTAAAACCTTTAAATATATTTTTCTATTTATTTTCTATTGAATCTTCTCAAAATATGTTACCAAATCCCTGATTTTCAGTAAAAATCCTTACTGATTGTGGTCAGTGACTGCAAAGAAAAATTCGAACTCACGCCACTATTAACACTTTTTGACACTTTTTTTTAACGATGCAACTATTTTTTCACTTTGTCTTCAAATATATTTGCTAACTTCTTCGCTAGATTGGCTAAAAGAACATCCTAATCTCAAAAATTGAAATCTTAAAAGATTTTAAAGATTTTAGAAGATTTCAAAAACTTTCAAACCGTTTCAAGGGATTTCTAAAAATTTCATGAGATTTCAACAGATTTTAACAGATTACAAGAGGTTTTAAAGGATTTCAACTGATTCCAGGGGATTTCAAAAAATTTCAAGGGATTTTATAGTGTCTCAGAGGATTTCAAAGATTACAAAATTTGTGAAGGAATTGTAAAAGATATTGAAGATTTCAAGATAAGCGATTGTAAAATATTTCTAGGGATTCCACAAGATTTAAGGGATTTAAAAAATGTCAAAGGTTTTTAAAGGGTTTGGGGTATTTCAAAAGATTCCGAGGAATTTCATGAGATTTCAAAGAATTTTATAGGATTTAAAAAAATTTCTTTGTAAGATTTAAGAAGATTTAAGATAGTCGAAGAAGTTTTTACGGTATTTATAAAATTTCAAGGGATTCCAAGGAATTTTACAATATTTAAAAGATTTCAAGGGATTTCAACGTATTTCTAGAGAAGTTTAGGAAATAAAATCAAATGAAATGGACTTTTAGGAATTTTTAACATCTTCTATGGTTTTCAAGGATTTTAGATATTTCAAGGGGTTTCACTATATTTAAGGGATTCATAGGATTCCTAAAGAAATGATAAGATTTCAAGGGGTTTTAAAGATTCAAAGGGATTTAAAAATATTCACAAGTTTTTCAGGGATACCTAGAGGATCAAAGATTTTAGGGGTTCTTAAAGGATTTCAACAGATTTCAAAGCTTTCAAGGGATTTTAAAAGCTTCCAAAGTATTTCACGCGATTTTATGGAAGATGCATATTGTATACCAGATTTCAAAAATAGTTCACCCCTCGATTGAATATTTAAAAAATTGCATCACAATATTTGGTACTATTTTTCAAAATTTATGCTACCATTGACACTATTTTGAATTTCTCAAATGAGTCCGAGGTCTGCAATGATCATTTGTTTATATAATTTGATTTAAAAATCAACAAATAACTTCTAATGACACATTTTGATTTCTGATTGCACTAAATATCATTGGCAATATAATTTAAAAACAATCAAGAGAACAAATTATTTTAATTTACCTGTAAATGTCCACATTGGTAATTTGTTCACATAATTTTGATAAATTCATTAATTAATGTCTCATGACAAATTTTTATTACTAAACATCTTTCGTCTAATAATTTAGAGAAGGATCAATAAAAAAACTATTTTTATCCGCTTTCAAATCTCCACATTGGGCATCTGTTTATATAATTTGTTTATAAAATTGAGATCAAATATCGAACGACAAATTTTCATGAAAAGATACAACTGGAAACATAATTTGAGGAGCATTAAGAGAAAAAACAATTTCTTTTTGCTTATAAAAGTCTATTGTATGAATTTTTAAAATAAAATTTGTTCATAAAGTTAACAAGGACTGGGATGGCATAGAATATTCCCAAATTATGTTAGGGAAAATTTTAGGAAAAATTTCGGAATGGCTGGGGACTACTTAAGAGAAAATGGAGAATAATTCAGAAATGTTGGGGAATTAATAGAACGATATGGAAATGGGAAATTTTTCTTATCCTTTCGGTACATTTTCATATACTTTGATAGAGAACATTTCCTAATATTTTCACGAATCAAACGGAATTTTCACTTTTAGTAGCAAAAAGGACTTCCGTAAAAATAAGTAATTTTCCCCAACTTTCTGCTAAATTTTAAAATTATTAGGGGATGCTTTATAGGAGTTAAATAAAGTTACTATATTTTTAATAATATTCATAATTTAAATACGAAAATTATTTTTCATAAAAAATTAGGTATGGTTTTCTTATATTCAGACGTATTTCAATTTTTCTAGAAATTTTCCCAAAGCGTGTGACGGAAAATCGAAATTTCCCTTACTGTATGGTACGAAAAATTCCCTAACTTTTGGGTAAATTCCCTAACTTTTTCTGAATTTCGCCTTTAGTATGTTAGGAAAATGTTCCTAACTTTCACGGAATTTTCTCTACAGTTTGTTAGGAAAAATTTCCTAACTATTAAGTAAATCCCAAATATTTTCCGAAAATTTTCCTACGAAATTTTTAGGGGAATTTTCGAAATTTGAGGGTATATTAGCTTCCCGAACCTTTTTGGTGAAATTTCCGAAAAATTTCTAACAGTATAATATCTTGAAATTCGTAACTTTTAAAATTGCATCCACTCAGTTTGAAAAATTAAAATATATTTAACCCTTTAAAATTGAATGTCTTTAATTTAAATCATTTAAAATGTATAAAGTTTCTGCTTCATACATTTTGATATTCAACTAATACTTAAATTTTAATTCAAATATCAGAAACAACATTATAAAAAAATTGAAATATCTAAATAAAATTGTAAATTCTATCATATCAAATTGGATGCAATAAAATTACAAGCACAAAAAATATACAATTTTCATTTAAATGCTGCCGAAATGAAAGAATATCAAATTTGAAGCGTTCAGACAGAACAAATTTTAATAAAAAGCATTTAAAAGGGATTAATTTCAAAACTCAATTTTTGAAATCAAACAATTTCAACTGGGAAGCCGACATGCCATCGGAAAAATGAACTATAAGCCTTTTAAACTTGAAAAATGTTTGATTACAATATTTAAGAATTTTTTTAAATTAACACTTTACAATTGACATAGTTTAAAACTATTTGTAATTGAATTTTTTCAATGAAGCTTTTGAAATTGACAATGAGCTGTTTTACATGTAAAATCTATAATTAACTGAACACTTCAAAGTGTACCCTTAAACAACTTTAAATTAGGCAGTGCGAATTAGGCAAAAATGCGACTATCTGTAATGAAATTTTGGTACAAATAGTCCCTTTTCTAGGGCTATTCGTACCAAAAAAATCCTGCTATTCATACCGAAATTTCGATACACACAGCCATGGCCTTTAAATCATAGAATCTCGTAATAGAACTACATATGAAATTAAAGCGTACAAAATTTTACAATTTGAAAATTATACCATTTAAAATTTAACAAATTTCATATACATTTTTTTTAAATATGAGAATCTACAAGTTTATCAATTTAAACATTCAAAATAAAACAGTTTAAAATTGAGAATGTTCAAAAATACACACTTTCGCATTAGAAGCGTGTAAAGTTGAATAATTTAAACATATAATTAAAATCCTAAAAGATCGAATAATGAAATATTTTTAACTGACAAAAATTAATCAATTTTGTGTCTCCTAGACACATTGGTTTGTTTAAGGCTTTCTATTCGATCTCCGAAGTGAAATTTTTAGTCAAAAATTGCAATTAACGCTTTTAAAATTAAACAATCTGAAAGTCCGAAACATATAACAAGCGAATCCTAAGTTTTAATTTGAATATTGTCAAACCATACCAAGTTTTAACATCTTAGACGCTGGTAGTCACGGTGGGAGGTGCC
This sequence comes from Melikaiella ostensackeni, assembly GCA_032362435.1. Lineage (NCBI taxonomy): Eukaryota > Metazoa > Arthropoda > Insecta > Hymenoptera > Cynipidae > Melikaiella > Melikaiella ostensackeni. The sequence continues at coordinate 21,186,747 of JAUMHM010000005.1, read as the reverse complement.
ACATCACGAAACTGTATTTAGTTTTTACTTAAATACTAAAAAAAAAAATCAAAAAGAAATAATTAAATATTCACAAAAATGTGTCTTGTTCCGTAAGGTGTTATTGCATCTTGTTAATTCAGATTTTAAGGATTAATATCAAGATGTTAAAACCTAAGTAAGATGGCTCTCTCTCTCTCAGTATCCAAAATATCAAATCTTATCATCACTTGAAACTTTTTCATTAGTTAAGTAGAAAAACATTACAACTATCAGTTCCACTATCCAACCAGAAACGACATACGATCCAAAGATGGACTCTAGACTCCCTTTTTAATCGCGTAGGTGCTCCTAGAAATTTTCTTCTCGCATGAAATGTGAATGAGCAGGATGCCACTCTGCAGGAATATAAATGCGCAAACAATGTCCTACAGACGAGGGTCACAAGAGCTGCGTACATCCATACATGCATATATACATACAACTCGGGGCCGGGGTAGGGCCCGAGGGGCCTTCAGGCTCCGCATTGAGTTGTAAAAGCGTTCGATCTCGCCGCCGGGCGGCATGGTCGCTTATGTAAAGGCGGCTACACGCCGCGTGATGAGTGGATGCTGTTCCAACGTTCTTCTTTTAACTCTTTGCTTCGCTTTTGCACTCTTACTCGTTCATTCTTGCATACATTGAGTACCAGACTGCGTATGCGTGAGTACTTACCTTTGAATCCACACGCAAACCCTCACCACCCCCAGAGAGCATTACAACCACCAACCTCTTCTTTCCAGCGACATCTTGCGGCACACGTGTCCTTCGAGGCCAAGGAATGTCACAAGGTGAATCCATTGCATCCGGTTTTCAGAAAACAAACTGTTCCACCTGGTCTCGATCTGCGATTTGAGCAGTTTTGAGGAAAATTCCTGGAATTTCTCCTTTCTGAACAGGCCTGATATAGTAACATTTTAGGGTTGTTGAAGAAAGTAGATGTTTAAGTCAATTATTTTGAGGTCGCTTCCTACACTCATGTGTCTATTAGCCAATCTTCTCTTACTCGGACCGGAAAGTTCTGAGAGGCGGCACTGAAGGACACAAGATTCTCGAGTTTGAATAGTAAAATTTTGACTTGTATTTGCCTAAAATTTACTAAATATTAGCTGAAAGGATCACGTTCATCTATTGCTGCTTCATTACTTAAATACTCATTCCCTTATCATAAAAATCGTTTCTAGAGAAATTTCAATCAGTGTAAGATGTCTCCAATATCCAGAAGTTGAACAGTGAAACCTTAATGACATCATACAATTTTCTATGATGGTGTGACTTATTAGGAATCCATCCCATTTCCGCCTCTTTCTCAATCAATTCTCCAATAGCAAAAAAGATTTAGATCTTCATTTCTCTAAATTTAGATTCTGACTTCGCTACCTGAGTCCTAAGAACAAGACATCAAAACTTACATAAAGAAAGAAAAAATGTGTCGTTCTTACTCAGGGATTAAGTACGAAATGTTATCTAATCATTTAAAAATACTTAAATCCTTTCAATGGAGACCACAGTGGACGTGGTTATTTATGAGCGTTCAAGCGATTATCGAACTAATTACGAAAAAGTCAATATCTCTTGCGGCGCGTTAATGGGGCATAAAATGTATGAGCGTAGCCGAGAGGAGTTCAATGTGGACTCGCACATCAACTTGAATCTTCAATTACAGACGCGTGAAATCGTGACGTTATCTTCCATCCCAAGCGAAACGATTCCGCTCACGAAGTTCAATTATACTTTGTTGCAATGTTTGTCATTCAGTTTCGGCGAGCGGTATGGAAAGAAAACCGCTGGGTATAAGTCGTTTGAGCGAGGGTAATAGTGTATCATTTACCGCTTACTTCTTATTGGATAATTGAATACCGAGAAATAAACGAAGATCATTATTCCGCTACAAAGTATAGTCTTTGTAGAAACGAAGTGTGTGTAACTGTGGTAATGTCTGTAATACATACGGTTGTACTTCACATAACTCTTTATCTAATCGATGAATGTGGCAGTGAAATATCTGTCAGTAAAGAAGCGAATATTAATTTTAATGAAGTATCAACTTTAAGTATCACTTTCAAAGAGGAATCAGCTTTAAAACTATTAATTTTATTCCGAGTATCAATTTCTTTGCACAAATGTGTTGTTTGAGATGTTATGTCGGTCATCGGTCAGTGATCCAATTTGATTTATTTTGATATGATGTGGCGCTATCCTCTGACTTACTGAGCTGAATGAGTAACTCTGAGAGTAATAAATTCAGTGATAAAAACAAGTAACTTGTTTGTGATTCTATTAAAAAGCTATGAAATATTTATCAGATTTCAGTGGAAGGCTTTTATTGATTATTAATTCACAGACGAGTATATTACTGTATATCTGTCATTCTAAAGTCATATTCATTTGGATTTTCGAATACAATTTTTGCTAGGATTAATAAGTTAGCTAAGGATTCTGAACTTTTCAAGAACCTTCGCAATTGTAGCATTCAAGAACGGCAACCTCTATCATGAAAAGAACATATCCACTAAATATGTAGTGACAAGCGAAGATAAGGACAATACGAGCCTCTGGTGTAACCACCTCACTGTTCGTAGCCCCAGTGTGCAACAGTGCTCCAAGAGCGTGAAATGGCAGAATCCATCATTTTTAAAAGAAAAGAATCTCTTGATGTACCTCGCATCAATGATGTAGACATATCGCGCAAAAAGCGGGCAGTTATCGAGTCTGCTGCGAGTTACACGAACCTGGGCGGGAGTCTGTTATCGCTAGAAGTTAGGATATTATAGCTATATCTATCTGGACCAGGTAGGCTGCAGATCCTCCGATCTGCCTGACCGTGAGGTGGGAGTGCGATGAGAGTGAACCGGTTATGGGCGAGGCCCTTCGCTTCTCTTCTTGTTCCTCTTCGAGTTGGTTGAGAGGCCCAACTTGGGAGGACAAGAGGGGGGTGTGTGTACCAAGTATGGTGGCAAAGAGGATGATGGGGTATCGGTGAGGTAGAGAGGAATGGAGCCAGAGCAAGTCTTGTATAGGGGTAAAGGGACAAGGGGGTAATGGGGACAGGGGGAAACTGAAGGGACAGGGGGAGAGATGTAGGGGTAGTGGTGGCTCTGGCGAAGCAAGGATATGGGATGAGGAATTCTCGTTGGCTTCTCTTCGATGTCTTTATACGCGGCTCTTGTATGGCCGTGGGACATATATCTGTCTCGCGAGAGCGAGGCGCGCCGCCAAAAAATCAGATCGAGTGTAAAAATCGCATAAACTCGTCCTGGCAGACTCGAGAGCTATGCCTGCCCGTTTGGCTCGCTCGTTGGCTCTCTGCACGCGGTTCGACCCGCTCACATGACTCCACCTCATAGGAAAGAGTGAGATCATCTGAGGGAGTGAAAAAGCAAGAAGAGAGGCCGATCACCTCCCATATTTCCTCTTATTCTGCGGCTTGTCTGCTGCTCGCGAGTTATGCGGTTTGCCGCGCTTATGAAGGATCCTACTGCACTCTTTATCGGCGAACGCGACTGGCCTGACTGCAGTTTTGTTGCGCTCGCGAAATATCGTCCCTGAGTGTATACGATATGCTGCCAGCACGTATTACGTGTTAGAGCGCCTGACATTAATGAAGCGATCGGCATTAATAAGGCGAATATTTCAACGTTCGGGTTTATCTCGACCTCGAGGTTACCAGCCTCCCGCAGTGGCCGGTACGAGTTCTCCGATCCAGGTCGTCCATTTTGTTTCGAGGGCTCCATCCACCGGCCACAAGATTCTTTTAGGTTTGGAGGTATCCAATCTCTAAGAGAGAACCGAATTTTTCATAAATTAAGAAACTTCAGATGGGATGAATCGAGAAATCCGTGAGAAAATAATCAAGAAACTGAGTAACCAGTTCCTCGTACATATAGTTCATTTCCGATAGGATACGTAAGATCTCAAACTGCCGAAGCGTGACGCGAAAACTAAAGTAGGACTGAAGAATGGGCCTCGATAACTATTAATTATACTGAAATTTTGTTTAAATAAGATTCAGTTGTGCGAACCTCTTGTATTTTATTATTACTAGAAATCAGTTCATGGAAGTTGTACTTTCTTTGGTTAATTGACTTTCTCCCTTTCATTAAACTTTTCCTGATAATGCTCATCCTAAAAATGAAGTTTTACACACTAAGTTAGGAATTCCAATTCAGCCTCTATTACTTAATCACAGCCTGAATGAGCACGTACCTAATGAACATACTCGTAAAATACATCACACTTATCCCACTTGTATCATTCATCCAATCTGAGAACACTCTCCATTGTGCGGATGTCATAATAACTATTACTTTCCACCTCGTAAGCATTTCTATGCTTATCTTTGACCACTCAATAAAAGAAATCCCTTAAACACTCATGAATTTAAAAAAAATCCATTCCATACAAAGAATTCCTACTGGAAGATATAATCTCCAAGCTATTCAACCTTACAATAAAAATTAGCTGCAATCATACTTTAGATAGACATCTAAGGTTCATGATCCGAATTCCATGAGCCCATCGAGGGAAATCAGAACGCTAATTTTTATTCATGAAACACGGTATTTTGCGTAATGGGCAGTAAGGGATTGTAAAATTGTTTATCGGGTGGATCTCTCGCTCTTTTCGCAGTTTGCTCCTCGGGGCAAGCGTTGTCAGCAGAAAGTCGTCGAGGCAACGGGCAATTATCTACTACGAAGCCACAAGCGAAGCCAAAACGTGTCCAAGTATAACTTTGTACCCACTCGAGAAGAGTCCTGCAGACAGGCAAGCGATGCGAGGCAGCCGGCTAACAGCAGGATGTACCCTGAGCAAAGAGTGCAGTCATTGCAATGCACCTCCTAACGAGCTCGCTTTGTTTTGCAGTGCTTGCATGTGCATGCTCCATGCAGGCCTGGACTGAAGCAAATATAGGTATAGAGTCTATACACGTAGGGATTGGTGTACGGGGTGTACTGATAAAGCCTCAAACCGCAAGAAGTACAGCATATGAAAAGAAATTTATTGGATTTATTAATGCTCTTCGAACATCTTCTTTTCGTTCGCTGTGGGAGTGGATTTTCGATGTTTAATTAGATTTTCGGTATCGTAATTGTTGTGGAGTCACATACTTTTAAAATGTTGTGCTTTTGAAATGTTGTTCTATTGGAAGAATTAACATCTGGATGCACATGTTGCGATTGTGGAAACACATGTTGTGATTATCATGTGCTTTAGTTAGCAAATATGGTGGTTGTAAAATTACTTGTTCATAGTAAATCTGATGGTATCGTTTTTGATGCAACGGTATACAAATGATATGAAAATCTGTATCAGTATGAAGAAACAAAAGACTGTAACATTTTTGGATTATTCTGTTGCACGTCAAACTGATACCTTCAGATTTAGTGTGTTTTAGTTGGGGAATGTTGTGCTTTTAGAATGTTGTGCTATTGGAAGAATTAACAACTGGATGCATATGTTGCGATTATGGAAACACGTGTTGTAATTATTATTTGATAATTGTTATGATCATGTGATTATGCGGTTGTAAAAGGACCTGTTTTAGTTGAGGAAGAGCATATTGTGGTGGTTGAAGAAAATGTGTTTGTAAATACTGAAGCCCATATTAGGATTGCTGAAGATGATTGCTCTCTTCTCATTAATCTTCATGCTCATTAAAACGTTTATTATTTACAATAAGTACGAGGTTAAAAGGAAATGTTTTAGCAGTGGAAGTAGTGATATTTAAGGGAGAAGGGTAGCGTGAGAAAGGCAGGACTTATGTGGGCGACACCGGGTATATTCCGTCGAGTATAGGTTGTATAGATAGGGGACAGGGAGACCGGTTCCATACATGGCTTCCGAAGGCTTCTTCTTGCGCTAAGACCGCAAGACAAGCATCAGCTGCCGTTTCCTCGCTAATGAGATGGAATTGGACGTGTCCGAGATTTTTCTAGACTCATCGGGGCGAATCAACGGACCGCTTGGGCTTCTAGTTCGCGACATTCCCGCGAGCGTGGCGGCGGCGCTCTTTGATTCGAATCGTTTAATTGCGTCCCATTAGCCCCGGCTGAGCTCAACTCCCTCTGAATGCGGCCAGGAACGAAAGCAGTCGGAACGGGGGGCCCCCTTTACTCTTTTGCTCGTGTCTTCACTTACCTCAAACCTCCCCAGCCGACTCGGTGGTGCGATGGTACGTGAGTTGGCCTCGTCCAACTTTTTCTCGCCAGTTTGCCGGTTTGTTATATCGAGCCGCCATCAGGCCCACTACGTGATGTGTCGCCGACGAGATGGCGGCTGCAACCTACCAACCTACCACTTTTTCCCTGGATTCGTCCAGGATACCGAAAGGTTTCCAAAAGGCGACGGTCCAGTTCCTTTACCCCGCCCTCTTCCCAATCATCCGAAACGTTCAAGCGAGAACCGCCAACCAAACCCGAAATGGCTCAGATGGTTTTGTATTCACGACCACGTTCTTGTCTTTTGAATCGCACCCCCTTAGACTTTAGAGAAATGCTTAGGCTGCATTGGAATTCTGGCCAAGTATGGATGAGATAGGAGCTGACTTGATGAAATACTGGGAAATTTGGATTTGGGCAGAGGGTGAAGTCTGAGTTGGTGACACCTGATTGTTTTAGGAAGAAGATTCAGAAGTTGACTGCTGTTTTTGTTTCGGGATATACCTAGAGGTTGTTAATTTAAGTTTTATTAGGAATTGTATGAGGGATTCTTCTGGATGGTATAAGAATCGTATAGAGAAACTAAATGGAGGAAATTCAATAATGTCTGACTTTAAATTTAAAAGTATTATAGCCTATAGAAAATTAAAATATCTCCTGACACCTTGACATAAGAAATTTGCTTCTGAATATATTCATCCGGCAAGTTTTCGACGATTCATGTTAGACTACAGCTACAACCCACCATTGTTATAAGTTATCCATAGCCTCAGCCATAACCCTCGTGTTTGACATTCCTTTGTTCCTTTCGTATACAGCCAGGCGGATTTACTTATCATCTGAATTTAAATGTAGTTCTCATCCAAACTTAACTCAATAAAGATACATGTAATTGAACTCAAAATCGAATCAGTGAAAATTCTGTTGGTATCTATTATTAGAATAAAAGCTTTTATTTAGAACACCTTGTAACCAAAAATGTAATCGTTTGTAACTTTTCTCTTTGGAAACTAATATGTCAATTTTTTATGTTTCAGGTAAGGGCCAGGAACGATTCTTTAAACAATAGTACAACCTAGACCTGGCAAGGAGAGTGAGTAGATGATACAAAGTCAATTATCTCATGATTCTTGAAGACATCAAAAATCAGTCATCTGGAACATCTAGAATTATCAAGGAATTAATCATTAATCGCAATTCATTATTCACAAATTTATCATCGATCATTATCATCATTTGGATTGAATTAACCGCTTGTGTGTGAAGTCTTTTATAACCGCTTCGAATTCAAAAGTTTAAAAGTAAATTGTCCCAAGGTTTGAAGCTGTTCTTCAGCTTGCTATAGCTCTCTTATCAACGTTTTATGATATGGCAAATTTGGAAAGAAGTTGACTCTATCAGTAGCGAATTTTGATATCGGATCTGAAGTAGTGAAGAAGGTCAGATGGAAACTCCTCCGCGTAAGATGGCTTCAGAGTTTCAGAATCGCAAGTTGGAGTTTATAAAACAGGGGTCTCCACAATCCACATGTGCTGACTAACTCAGGATCTTCTGATCAGATTCAGGATCTACCAGTTTTTTCGACGGAAAACAGACAGTAAATGTATGAATCTTCTTGACAGTTCTGCATCAAAGCTCAGTAGGTTCGACCTACTGATTTGGGATCGACGGTAGTCCCAGTATCTACCTTTGGAGACCCCTGCTATAAGGTTTAGAATCCTCGTTCGTTCGGACCTTCGTGACGGCAGCTAGTGAGGATTTACGATCCTCCTGGTGTAGCACGGTTCCATCGAGTACACACGGTACGTCGAATCGCATCGCCAATGGGATTACATCGCTATAGGTGGCTGCTTGTATCGTATCAAGATAGGCAGATACCTCCTGCTTCTCGCGGGGCACCAGGAGTCGTGCCTTAGGTGCGCTCACGCTGCATGAGTTCCGTGACGTCCCTCCCCTCTGTCCTCATCCCCGACAGGAACCCTTTTCCTCTGCCAAACTCCTCTCTGTTTTATTTTCTCTCAATTCCGGGAAGCCGCGTGTACCGAGATGAAAGAGAGAGAAAAAGAGAAGGTAAATCCGCAAGGGAGAAAATCCAAGAGAGATAGAGGAGAGAGGAAAAAAAGAGAGAGCAAGAAGCGTCCAAACAGGGGGGACCATAAAGCATCGCGGTGATTTAATTGCAGCTGCACATCGCCGAACGCTCTTTGCTTTCCTGTAATTTGCAGCACGCCAGCGTCATGGCCACGACTCTGCGTGGCGCGTCTTGTTATTCCACGTTTTCTTCCTTTTTTGTCCGAAACAGTGCTGATCGAACACGGGCCTCGAACGTTTTAATTACGACGAATACCGCCTTTGAATAATCGATTTTTTAACACGAAATTGTATCTTGTTCGAAATTTCAGACATAATTGGGCCGATCGGTTGAATAGTAATTTACCCCCGATGATGGTTTTATTTCAAGTGGGGAAGATTGCACTTGCTTGTAACCTCTTGGGATTCAATAAATCTGAATTGAATATGAAGTTCGATTTTACCGGAATTTCGGTCAAATAACTATTCTCGTGTCATACCGAAATGACAGCTCTTTAAAGATTCCGGGAACAGTCTTGCCAATATGTTGAAATGAATTCTGTAATGTGGGTCATTCAGGGTTAATGAAACTTTGGGATATCGTGTAGGGCAGGGGTCTTCACAAAGCACAGGTGCAGCCTGGTCCAGGATTGCCTGGAGATCCTGGTCTTTTTTTCGACGGTAAACTGACAGAAAATGTAGTACCCCTTGAAAAAAAATCGGAGTTGGAAGGGTTCGGTTCGTAAACCTGAACCTTGAGGGACCGTTTTTTCTATTGTGCAAGAAGCAACTCTTTGAGGCGATTCGACTCAGGTAAAAGATGGGGATCCTTTTTGAAAGTACTATGTCAAAGGTGAGTGCATTTGATTTACTGGCCTTGGATCGCTGATAGACCCATGATCTGCCTTTGAAGATGTCTAGTTTAGGGCAAGTGTCTCCACAATCCACAATCGACGGAAAACTGACAAAAAATTTGTGACCCCTTGAAAGAAAATCCGAATTGGAAGGGTTCTAGGCGTAAGCCTGAACCTTGAGGGACCCTTTTTTTCTACTGTGCAAGAAGCAACTCTTTGAGGCACTTCGACTCAGGTGAAGGATGGGGATCCTTCTTGACAGTTCTCTGTCAAAGCTGAGTAGATTTGACCTACTGGCCTGGGATCGCTGGTAGACCCAGGATCTACCTTTGCAAACCCCTGGTGTAGGGAGTAAGTTTCTGCAGTGAGTGCTTTTTAAGAGGTCGTCCTTCAGCTCCAATGGTTCCCCTTCGTTCTCGAGAGCCAATAATAGAGTCATTTCCACGGGTATCGACCCGGGACTAATTAATGTTCTTGGCTTAGATATCTTTGGAGAGCACAACTGTAATATAAATAATAATAATTTGGACGCAAAATGCCGGAACATCCCTCGATCATTATCTGCTCGTAAATCCTGGCATAAAGATATCGCGAGTAAATTGCGAGAGACGCGTAGGTATTGGCGCGGAAGGTTCGGACGATCGGGCTCAGGGGTACCAACCAAGCAGGCTTACGGGCGTACCACGCGGTGCATTGCAATATAGTCGGGGCGGCAACAGACCAATCACGCGCCGGCTACTAATTTGCTGGCTCAAACAGCTGCCGTTCTGCCGCCTATGCGAAAGCCGCTTTATACGGGTATATCTACCTCGATACCGATCCGATTCGATCCACGGCTCATGCTGGGATATTCGATCGGTCCTGGCCTTTTGCGATCTTCCTGCTCTTATTCGCCATCCACCCTTTTTCGTCTTGCTGGTACCCCTCCGTCCCGCGGCGGACAAAACATTTCTTAATTGGGTTTCGTGGAGAGACGTCCGATCGCTCTCGCAGAGGGATCTCTCGGTCCGACATCGATTATTTATTTATTTATTTTCTTCCTCCATTTCGATGTATCCTGGCCTTGCTACATACACGCACCAGACTTTCGAGTGCTAATGAGAGTTCAATGGGGAATATCAAGTAGTTTAAGTCGGTATCAACTTAATGAGAGTTTCCTCATACCACACTTATAAAAAAAGCTGCTTGGTAGAGCCAAAAATAATTAAAATCATCAAAAAAATGTTGATCAAGTAATATTTAGTTGATTTAAGACACACTTTAGTTGAACATACAAAGTATGTTTTGATGATTCTAATTTTTTGATCCCACTCACAGTTTTCTCAGTGCAGAGTAATTTTTTGGTTTACTGAAAACAAGTTCGTCACAATTTTAACTTTTCAATTTTCTTGATAAACGTGATTTTTTTATTTATAAAATCCTATATAAATTAAAAATAATTGAATTAATTGCTGTCATTTTGTCTCTTTAGGAATTCATATTCACAATGGAACCCGTTATTTAAAAAGCGTTGGAAATTAGATACATGCATATTTAAGATAAGGTTATAATTACACTACGGACGAAAATAGATATTAATTGTATATTGTTTACTAAAAATGTAAACGTTTTTTTCCTTCAAAATATTAATCTCTCCCCGATTAAATAAAACTTTTTAACGTTTTTTGGTTCATTTTAAGCCTATAATTTCATACAGATTTTTCGTAAATTATTTTGAAAACTGACAACTTGATACAAGAAATTCGTGAAAATCGTAGGGATTCTTACAGTTATTTTCTTAGTTGTTAAAATAAATGCATAGAAAAAAATTGTCTTTCAAATGAGCTCAAGAGCATTACAAAATATTTATAATTTGACTGTAAGAATTTCTCAGAAATATGAAAAATGTATAACAATACCGAAATCATTGATAATCGAGATAAAAAGAATCTAATGACCTTTCACCTACATAAATTGGAACAATTTTATTTTGTAAAATTAACAGGGTGTCTACAAACTAGGAAAACCGGAATATAGCCAGGAATTAAACGGGAATACAAATTCAAATCGGGAATCACACTTGAAGTTTTTGAAAATGTGATATTTTTTATTAATCGTTATAACAAGATAAATAAATCAAAGCACTGCACTAAATATGATAAAAAAAAAGTATTCAGACATTATAACATTAAAAAGACTTTATAACCATTGAGAACAATGTTTAAGCTCTGAACAAATAGAATTCTCTGAAAGATATAATTATTGATTATTATAAAACTCTACTTTGTTGCGCAGACCCTTTTAATTTGAACCCGATCATAATTCTTTGAGTTTTCAAAAATATTGGAATTTAAATATTTTGAAATTTTCAATATCTTTAGAAATATTTTTTAAATGATTTACAATCTTTTGTAATCTTTTTAAATCTTTAAAATTTTTTCAAACTCTTTGAAATGTTTTAAAATATTTGTGAAATGACTACAATCTTTTGGAATCTTTTAAAATCTTTGTGAAATGATTTGCAATCTTTTGGAACATTCGTGATTTTCTTTAAAATGATTGAAACTTTCTGAAATCCTTGAAAATTTCTGAAATCTTCGCGAAATCTTGAAAATCTTATAAAATCTTTGTGAAATCATCGAAATCTTTGTGAATCTTTATGAATCTTTGTTAAATCTTTGTGCAATACTTTAAAAACCAATCTTCGAAATCTTTATGAAATGATTAACAATCTTTTGAGATCTCTTGATGTCTTTGAATTTCTTTGAAATGTTTGAAATCTTTAAAGTCTTCGGAAATCTTTTGAAATCCTTGAAACCTATTGGATTTTTTGAAATCTTTGGGAAGTTTTGGAATCTTTGAAATCTGAATTTTTTGCGAAATCTTAGAAATCTTCTGAAATCTCTTTAAATCTTTTGAAATCTTTGTAAACCCATTGAAATCATTGTGAATCTTGGTGAAGCATTTTGAAATCATATCTTTGAGATCTATTTAAATCTTTGTGAAATGATTTACTATATTTTGAAATCTTTTAAAATCTTTGTGAATTTCTTTGAAATGTTTGAAATCTTTGCGAAATCTTTTGAAATCTTTCTGAAATCTTTCTGAAATGTTTGAAATCTTTTGAAATCTTTGTGAAATTCTTTGAAATGCTAATATTAAAGAAATTTATAATTTTATTTAAGAATTATTTATCAATTAGATTACCAAATCCATTAACCAAAGATATGTTTATAAAAAATAACAACTGTCATGTTAACCAAATCTGCACAGATCGTAGATTAGTATCGTAATCGTAGATTAGTCATGACCGACGATTTACTTTAACTTTCAACTAAGTAGTTAAATTTTCAACCAAAAACATGAATTTTCAACCAAGAAAATTAATTTTGTACCAAAAAAGACGAATTAACGAAATAAGACATCGAAATTGTACTATATTTGTTTGTAAGTTCTCGACACCATAAATTACATAAATATTATTTTGCTTAAATATAATAAGATATCGCAGTGCATAAAATTACACATGGGAAAACCTAATGTTAGGTGCGTTTTATCGCGCTTCTATCAAGAGAAGATTGGATATTTACAACCGGGGAAAAAACCGGATAAAACCGGTAAATGACCGGGAATTTTCGTGGCGAAAATAAGTAGACACCCCGAGTTAAACAACATCAGACACAAGCTTTTAAATTTATGTCCTACAATCAAAGGAAAATTCCGGATACGTAACCTAAACACCAGTAATCTAGACTCGTCGATAAATCTAAGTTCCTAAGTCCCAGTTTACATTCTAAGATCATTGAAGCAATTCTCAAAGGAGTCGGCGGCTCACTTATCTTTGTAAAAAAAATCAATCGCCACATGTAATGCTTTCTGGAGCGCTAAAGATTCATTACTCTACAAAGGGCTGCCGCTCCATTCGTACTACTCTCGTATTTCGCTAATCTTCTCGACAGCAGCTTTGCGCGTTTAAGCTCTCTCGCGCTTAGACACTTGAGTAATGATCCCGAGATCCTGCCTCGTAATACAATTTGAAATCAGCATGTCAGTTATTTTCTATCTCATGAACTTACTCTCAGATTTCAGCTAGTAGAAATGTGTGATTATGAGTTTTAATGGCATTATTGCTGGCAGGGGGAATAATCGAGCAAAAAAGATTTCGAAGGGCTCAGTATCATAGACGATATAGACCGAGGTAGCCACTCTCGCCCCCGACGCCAATATTGCCTCAAATTTGAAATTTACGTGTTTAAGGTTTTAAAATAGGTCTTAAATATCACTATTCTG
>JAUMHM010000005.1:21123082-21171538 GCA_032362435.1 Melikaiella ostensackeni | reverse complement strand
AGAGGTCTTAAATATCACTATTCTGACCTAAAAATGTGGAAATATATTGTACAAATATGGAGGAACATAATATTTAAGGCCTCTTTCAAAGCATCGAAGGAGTAAATTTCAAAATTGAGGCTAAAATGTAGGTAGCAGAAGTGATTATGGGTTCTAATGGCATTGCTGCTGGCAGGGGCGAGGACTGCTACCTAAGGTCCTTCGAAGACAGAGTCTATTATTGGAATAAGCGAACAAAGAAAATTTCGCAGGGTTCAGTATCATAGATTGAGGAAGCCGCTCTCGCCCCGCCACCAATATTGCCATTAGAATTCATAACCACCTTTGATACCTACATTCTTACCCTAATTTTGAAATTTACTTGTTTGATGCTTTAAGAGAGGCCTTAAATATTGTTATTTTGACCTGAAAATTTGAAAGAATATATTGTACAAATATAAAGAAATATATTATTTAAGGCCTCTTTTAAAGCATGAAACAAGTAAATTTCAAAACTGAGGCTAAAATGTAAGTAGCAGAGGTGATTATGAGTTTTAATGGCATTATTGCTGGCAGGGAAAGAAAGCGAGCAAAGAAGATTTCGCTGTGTTCAGTGTCATAGACGGTATAGACTGAGGTAGCCGCTCTCGCCCCCGACACAAATATTGCCATTAGAACTCATAACCGTTTCTGAAACCTACTTTCTAGCCTCAATTTTGAAATTTACTTGTTTGGTGCTTTAAAAGAGGCTTTAAACATTGTTATTCTGACCTAAAAATTTGAAAATATATAGTATTTATATAAAGGAACAAAATATTTAAGGCCTCTTATAAAGTATCAAACGAGTAAATTCAAAAATTGAGGCTAGAATGTTGGTAGTAGAAGTGATCATAAGTTCTAATAGCATTATTACTGGAAGGGGCGAGGACTGCTACCTAAGGTCCTTCAAAGACAGAGCCTATTGCTGAAGAAAGCAAAAAAAATTCGAACGATTCAGTATCATAGACCGAAGTAGCCGCTCTCGCCCCCGTTGCCAATATTGACATCAGAACTCATAACCACCTCTGATACCTACATTCTTACCTCATATTTGAAATTACTTCTTTAATGTTTTAAAAGAGGCCTTAAGGGGTTAGCCTACAATCTTTGCAAGTTAAATTTTTTTTATGGAAAAATTTATTTAAAATGTTCAATCTTCCTGCACATGAAAGAAGAGGTTTTACACTTGTACAGTATATTTTTGATTTTTATTTTGTATGGAATATCTGACTGACCCGGCTGCCTGAAGTTGACCCTGCTGAAAACTGGTTGACACGATATCTCCACTTTAAAGAGCCTGAGAGCAAAAATTTCACAATATTATTAAAAAGTAACCCTTCCGCTATAGCCGGTACCTCAATAAAAAAAATTTGATGAAAAATAACAAAATAACTGATACTTAAAGTTTTCAACCTTCTTTTGCTAAAATGTATGTAGCAGAGGTGATTATGAGTTTTATTAGCATTATTGCTGACAGGGGCGAGGACTGCTACCTAAGATCCTTCGAAGACAGAGCCTATTGTTGGAATAAGTGAGCAAAGAAAATTTCGCAGGGTTCAGTATCATAGATTGAGGAAGCCGCTCTCGCCCCGCCGCCAATATTGCCATAATCACCTCTGCTACCTACATTCTAGCCTCAATTTTGAAATTTACTTGTTTGGTGCTTTAGAAGAGGCCTCAGATATTACTATCCTGACCAAAAAATTCAGAAATATATTGTATAAATATGGAGGAACGTAACATTTAAGGCCTCTTTTAAAGCATCAAACATGTACATTCCAAAATTGAGGCTGGAATGTAGGTAGAAGAGGTGATTATGAGTTCTAATGGCATTATTGCTGAAAGGGGCAAGAACTGCTACCTAAGGTCCTTCGAAGACAGAGCCTATTGTTGGAGAAAGCGAGCAAGAAAAATTTCAAAGGGTTGAGTACCATAGACCGATGTAGCCGCTCTCGCCCCTCCACCAATATCGCCATTGGAACTCATAATCACCTCTGCTACCTACATTATAGCCTCAATTTTTAAATGTACTTGCTTGGTTCTTCAAAAGAGGCTTTAAATATTATTATTGAGGCCTAAAAATTTAGAAACATAGTGTACAAATATGGTGGAACATGATATTTAAGACCTCTTTTAAAGTATCGAACAAATAAATTTCAAAGTTTAGGCTATAATGTAGGTAGCTGAGGTGATTATGTGTTCTGAAGGCATTATTGCTGTCAGGGGTGAGCACTGCTACCTGAGGTCCTTCGAAAACAGAGCCTATTGTTGGAGACAGCGACCAAAAAAAAATTTCGCAAGGTTCAGTATCATAGACCGAGGTATCCGCTCTCCCCCGTGCCGCCAATATTAAGGCCAGAATATAGGTAGCAGAGGTTATTATGAGATCTGATAGTATTATTGCTGGCAGGGGCGAGGACTGCTACCTAATGTCCTTCGAAGACAGATCATTTCCCTGGAGAAAGCAAAAAAAATTCGTATGGTTTAGTATCATAGACCGAATTAGCCGCTCTCGCCCCCGTTGCCAATATTGACATCGGAACTCATATCCACCTCTAATACCGACACTCTAACTTCAAATTTGGAATTTACTTGTTTAATCTTTTAAAATAAGCCTTAGATATTACTATTCTGACTCAAAAATTTGGAAATATAATATTGTGATTATGAGTTCTAATGGCAATATTGGCGGCGGGAGTGAGAGCGGCTACCTCGGTCAGTGATACTGAACCCATCGAAAGTTTTTTTTGCTCGCTTTCTTCAACAACAGGCTCTATCTTCGAAGGGACTTAGGTAGCAGTCCTCGCCCCTGCCAGCAGTTATGTCATTAGAACTCATAATCACCTCTGCTAACTACATTTTAGCCTCAATTTTGAAATTTACTTATTTGGTTCTTCAAAAGAGGTCTTAAATATTACAATTCTGACCTAGAAAATTCAGAAATACATTGTACAAATATGGATGAACATGATATGTAAGGCCTCTTTTAAACTTTTAAAGTATCAAACAAATAAATTTAAAAGTTGAGGCTATAATGTAGGTAGCAGAGGTGATTGTGAGTTCCAATGTCATTATTGCTAGCAGGGCAAGGACTGCTACCTAAGGTTCTTTGAAGACAGAGCCTATTGTTGGAGAAAGCGGGCAAAAAAAATTGAAGGTTCCGTATCATAGACTGCCAATATAGCCATTAGAACTCATAATCACATCTGATACTCACATTCTAGCCTCAATTTTGAAATTTACTTGTTTGGCGCTTTAAAAGAGGCCTTAAATATTGTTATTCTAACCTAAAAATTTGGAAATATACTGTACAAATGTAAAGGAACATAATATTTAAGGCCTCTTTTAAAGCATCAAAAAAGTAAATCCAAAAATTGAGGCTGTAATGTAGGTGGCAGAGGTGATTATTAGTTATAATGGCATTATTTCTGGCAGGGGCGAGGACTGCTAGCTAAGGTCCTTCAAAAACAGAGCCAACTGTTGGAGAAAACCAGCAAAACAATTTCTAAGGGTTCAGTATCATAGACCGAGGTAGCCGCTCTCGCCCCCTGCCGCCAATATTGTCATTAGAACTCATAATCATCTCTGCTTGCTACATTCTATCCTCAATTTTTAAATTCACTTGTTTGATGCTTTAAAAGAGGCCTTAAATATTATTATTCTCACCAAAAAATTTGAAAATATATTGTACAAATATGGAGGAACAGTTAAAAGATTATTCACCTCAAAAACGTTACCTTAAGTATCTCAAATCGTACGCCAAAGGTGAGGTAATTTTTTAATTTTAATTTTTAATCCACATGAGTTGGTCGATTTCCTATTGCTTAAAAAATTGCACGAACTTCAGTTCAAATCAACTGATCTATTTTCAAAGTTCTTCCCTGAATATTTTCTCATTTTATTATTATTATTTTTTAAATCGTACAATTCTTCAGTTAATCGAATTTTATAGCGAAATCGTTGATAATATGTCTGGATCAGTTAGAAATTTTGTGTGTAGATACTACTAAATTCTAAACTTATTTTAACATAATCATATTTCACCTAGAACCGACACCGTAGCCGTACACGTATGGATGGGGATTCTCAATATTATGTTTATAAAGCTATCCCCAACATATGTGTAAAAAAATGCTACTATGTCGGATTTTTCACTTCAAGGGGAAATTTGATTCCCGTCGACTAGACTACATACAGGACTTGTCAGGACAGGACAGGAAAAGCTTTCCAGTCCGATTTCACTTTCTTTTCTTGCTTGCGTTCTCTGAATTGTTTCGCAAGTTTCACCATGTTCAGAGCATATTCCTGAAGTTCCGGGGAAAAAGGCGAGAGAAAAAAATAGAGAAGAGAACGAATTTATGGGGGGCCGTGCAAACGGTCGAACGAACCGTACGCCTGCCTTCGAGATCTTGAACTTGGCTTTCGACCCAAGACCATTTTTTGTAGGGATTTTAGAAACTACTTCCGAAATTCCATTTTTATTATCTACAAATCGTCTTTTGTTACATTTTCACTTCTTTGAAAGCCTGAAAGATTTTTTCTATCATAGTAAGCCCCGGGATATCAAACCGTTGCATATCATTCTGATTATCAATTTCAGATCGAAATGATCCACTTTTGCGGATAAAAAATAAATTCTTACACAACTTCATGCATATCTCACGAGTGGCTGTTGTTATCTTTTTTTACCTGAAGTCGTAGATTATTCATGACCGACGATTTAGTTCAACTTTCAACCAAGTAGTTAAATTTTTAACCAAAAAGATGAATTTTCAACCAAGAAGATTAATTTTTTACCAAAAAAGACGAATTTTTAACAAAATACATAAATTTTCAACCAAATAGTTGAATGTTCATCTAAAAAAGATGAATTTTATACAAAAAGTGGAATAGTCACATTTTCAGTTAAGAAATTTAAGCTTCCACCCAAAAAAACGAATTTTCAACAAAATAGCCAAGTGTTCAATTAAAGAGGTGAATTTTCATCTCAAATGATGAATCTTCAACCAAAAAAAATGAATCTTTAACAAAGAAGTGCCACTTTCAACCAAGTAGTTGAATTTTCAACCAAAAAATATGAATCCTCAACGAAAAATGTAATAGTTGATATTTCAACCAAAAAAAGATGAATTTTCAACAAAATAATTGAATCCTCAACCAAAAAATTTGAAAATTCTACCTAAAGAGATGAATTTTCGAACCAAAAAGAGGAATTTTCAACAAAGTGTTGAATTTACAATCAAGAAAGGTTTTTCAGTCAATAAAAAAGAAGTTTGAACCGAATTGTTGAATTTTGAAGCCAAGAAGACGATTTTTTTAACAAAACAGTAGACTTGCCAAACAAAAAGAATTAATTTTCATACCAAAAGTAGTTGGATTTTCAACCAAAAAAATTAAGTTTTTACCAATAAAGAGGATTTGCATTAAAATACACGAATTTTTAACACAACAGTGGAATTTTCATTTAAAAAATATATTTCTAACAAAAAATGGAACAGTTGAATTTTTAGTTTAAAGAAATGAATTTTCAACCGAACAAAAAAAAACGAAATTTTCAATAAAATAGCGAGGAGACGAATTCAAACCAAGAAGATTAATTTTCTACCAAAATAGACGAATTTTCAACAAAATACATGAATTTTTATCGAAATAGTTGAATAGCTTGTCGACAACCTTAACATCATTCCTTTGAAATTACAAATAGTTGAATTTTCAACCAAATGATGAACTTTTTAATAAACAAAGAATGAATTCTTAACAAAGAATATTATAATTGTTGACTTTTTCACCAAAAAGAATTAAAGAATTAACTTTTAAGAAAAAAAGTTGGATTTTCTTATTACAATCTATTAATTAAGTTCGCATTTGAGTGGAAAAACGAGAAAAAAACGAATTTTCAACAAAATACATGTATTTTTCACTGAAAAGATAAATTTTCAACCAAAAATAAAAACGAATTTTTAACAAAATAGTTTAACTTTCAACCAAGTAGTTGAATTTTCAACTAAAAAAGGTGAATTCTCAATGAAAAATATAAGAATTGATATTTCAACCAAACAGATTTCATTTTTGTATCAAAACAGTTGAATTTAACGAAAAAAGACGAGTTTTCAACAAAATAGTTGAATTCTCAACCATAACAGATTAATTTCAGACCAAACAGCTCCATTTTTATCAGAAAAGATAAAATTTCTACCAAAAGAGATGAATTTTAAAACTAAAAGGGCAAATTTCTTATAAATAGTTGAATTTTTAACAAAAAAATGACTTTCTAGCATAATTGTTGAATTTTCAACTCAAATGTTTAATTTTTCAATCAAAAAAATTAATTTTGAGCCAAAAAAAACGAACATTCAGCTGTGGAAATTAATTTTTTTCTCTCTGAAAGTGTTTCTATAATTCTGAAAGATTAAAAACTTTCTAGAACCAACAAGGAATGTTTTATAAAATTTCGAATTTCAGGATAGGAGAAATATTCTAATTTTCTTATATTGGACTATAAATTTATAAATCTCAAGTTTCAGTTTCAAGAACTGAAAGTTTTCAGCTCAGATTTTCTTTCAAGGGGTCATAAATTTTCCGCCAGTTTTACGGCAAAAAGAAACAGGATCGCCAGGCGATCCTGGGTCAAGCTGCACCTATGGATTGTGGAGACCCCTGAATTACAGGATGAAATTGATCAACTGGAATTTACTGTGATACAGACGAGATGTATGAAATATCCCTTCAACTTACTTTGTCGTTACAAAATTGGAATTATTTATACCGAATATATCCAAGATCCAATATTTTTGTGAGCGCTACATGAATTCTATCTCTGAAAGGCATGCGATTCTTCACTCTCCAGTTCTTTGATTATCCTCTTTAGCAGAAAGAGTAAGGCATAGTCAAGTGGCTGACAGATGAATGCTAACGAGAATACGATATTTATGTTCAGCAGCATCTGGAAGCTCACCGTCGTTTAGCACTTTATCTGGAAGCTCATGACAGGTTCTTAAACTACTTTTGTCTCGCTTATCCCCATTTGGCTTATCCCCGTTTAATGGCACCGTTACAATAACCGCAACATTACACTTTAAAATTTCACGCTTCTAAATTATGATAACTGTGTATTTTAATTTACAAAAAACATTTCCGGAAACATGATGGAGATAGCCTAAAAGCTTGCTAGATCTCGAGTCAAGAGAACAACCGTTAAGTGAATAATTTACGAAATCGAAGATTCGTGTTTGGCAAACCATAAATAAGAGCCAGTTTTAACGAGACTCGAATATTTTTTTCATGAACGATCGGACTCTAATCGTGACAGTGCTATTTTAAAAAATTGCGGATAATCCAATAATGACATCGACCCAATAGTCTCCTGGACAATTACTGGCCATGTCAGTTTATTGGCCGATAGATCAGCCCGTCACCCCTGAGGGTTCTTTTCTCCCCTCAGGAGTTCCACCTCGTGCGCACAACCGCATTTGATGTTACTTTAATCACTACAGTGGAGAAAATAGATCCTTATAATCCATGATTATGTTCCTCTTATTTTTAAGATAAGACCTCAATTTACCAAAGACTTACGAAAGATTTACTTTCTCCAACTGCATTTTCGACTTCAAATCTCTAACCTAGTTCTACATTTGAGATTAAACATCCCCAACTTTAGATCTTTGATTTTGTATCCATGTCCTCAATTTCGTATCAATAATTCCACCTCACAATTCTAGATTTTGAAATTTCAAACCTCAATTTTAGATTCTCAATTACCATATAATTGAGAGGTTGGAGAATAACAACTCAAAATGCTAAATTCTTTGTCTAAGTAGGAACTTCAGGATGTAAAAATTAAATTGATCGTATATGAATCGAGAATATCAAATCCTGAATCGAGAATTAAGAAGCTGAATTTGTAGATGTAAAATTGTTCATATGAAATTGATGTTAAACTGAACAAGATAAATTGATGATCTCAAATTAAGGAATTGATATTTTTGGCTTGAAGATCAAGGAGTGCAGTTACAGCGAGATGAAATAAGCTTGTGTGTCTTCCGTTCACTCATGAACAGTTATATAAAAATATTTTCAGTTGGAAGAATCTAATGATCCATGATCTTCGATTTTTTCCTCATTTCGCATTCTCAGTTTTTAATCATCAGTTTAGCATCCTCAGATTTGCATTTGGCACTGTAGATGATGAATTGAGGATTTTAAATTCTGTTTATAAACTTGAGGATCTGAAATTAAGGACGTAAAATTGGGAATTCACAATAGAGAATGTGGAAGAGGCCGTTTCTAGAATGCAAAATTGAGGATATCACATTCTGGCCCTACAAATGAGAATCTATTGAGGCTACTGGGAAAAATGTAAGCTCTTCAAACGAAAATGTAGAATTGAGTCCCACGAATTGATAATCTAAAACTGAGCTTGTAAAAATAGGAAAGTAAAGCAGAGGATTCAAAATCCGAAGGGAGATGACTACAGAGAAAATCATCGCCCTCAACTCATTAGAATCAATTGATCAGTTCGTGTAGGAATTTATTTAACCGGGAGGTAATTTCCATAATTCGTAATTGTTTCGTGATTGGGAAATTGGGTAAATCGAGTGCAACTTGATCCCTCTGACGCGCCGAACGAGTAACGTGACGTTTAATAAAATTGCAGGGAAATCGCCGACGATCTGATTACATTTGCATAAAACAACGGGGCGCTCACCGTCGATACGCGGGCAGGGTAAACCAGTGCGAGAGCCGATGACTAGCAAAATAAGAGGACGTGGAGCAAAGCTCGGAGGGAGGTTTGAGAAAACAAAAAGTCAATGAGAGAGTAGGTACGTCGGCGTCGCGGCGCCTAGGCTCGATCCAAGTACCGACTCTACCCTCCTTGGGTGAAAGAGGGTGGTAGGAGGGATAAAAAGAGAAAGAGAGCTGTACATCGTGAATCGCATTCTCGGCACTGCAGCTCCCTAAGCTTCATGCAAGGCAAATCAACTTCCAGAAGGCGAATGCTGTTCCCGGATTGTGCCACCAGACCTTTTACTTATATTTAAATCTCAGTTGGAAAGGGCGCACACGGGCACATCCGACACGATCACACGATACTCATACTACTTGCTTTTGCAACCAGCTTAAGTGGCTGCCTAACCCAAATGGAATCGGGATACACTTAAACAAATTGCGTCCCTAGGATAAATCATTGGAAACTGTAGGGTTGATTTGCATACTGCCGAAATGTTATGGGACATCGATTGCTACTGGAGTCTAAAATCAAGATGAGCATTCTCGCGATTGCCTATATATTCTAACGATTGGTTCAAACTTTCAAAGCTTGAATAGGAACTAGTGGTCTGCAAAGATAGAATTAAATTACGTCAACAATTCGGCAGTCTCAACTCTATATGCTCCATTTCGCAATTCTGAGTCTGATCATGTCAGTTCTGATCATCACAGAAGTTGTTGAACCCATCAATACACCATATACAGTGATTTCCTCATTAACCTTAAGTATGTTTGTTCCCTCTTAACTACTTCGAAATCCAGCTCGTATATCTGGTAACGATATATGATTAGGGTCGAAAACCCCTTCACAAAGGCTCGAAGAGAGTCGCGCTGTAAAACCCTAACGTCGCGACGTGTAATTGGACTGACCCCGTTTGACCGCGATAATGGCAACCCTTCTCAACTGACCTTTGGACTGGCGTGTCGATCGGACCCGTCTGGCAACTTCATAATGATAGTGCGACGCGATGTTGGACACACTTTGCATGCCCACTGAGGGTTCCCAAGTCATTCAAGTCGAACCTCTGGATCGTAAGACGAAGAGCTAAGTTCCCTTTCCCACTCGGTGCGATTCGTTGCTACGATATCCCTTCTTTAAAACACCAAAGTCTCATTCACCTCACTCGTACACAGAGCTTGCTCAACTTTGAAGGGGTCATCGCGATCGTAGACTCTGTTCCGTTTGTACATCTACTGCTCAGATGTTTCGTGGTCACTAGCCATCCTCCGTTTCTTCGCCCATGAAGTATGACTTCGGAAACAAGTCTTTTCCGGGTCGTTACTCCCGGCGTTAAGATCGAGGAGTGCTTTATTACCCAGAGATCGAATAAGTTTCTGAGTCTTCCCTTCACTCTCGAGCAAATCCATGGAAATGTTTTAATTTGAATAGGAAGACCTTGGTGGTTCATCATCCTCAACTTCCTTTTCTCAATAGTACATTCTGTTTCAGGTTCTTAATTCTACTTCCTCAGTTTTGCATCCTCAACTCAGCATACTCTGTTTAACATCCTCAGCTTAGCATCTGCAATTCTGCATCCTCAATTCTAATTTTTTAGTTTAGTGTCCTCAGTTTTTATTTTCCACAATAGTACATCTTTCATTTTGCATTCTTAATTTTACTCTTTCAGTTTTGTATCATCAGTTCAGTATATTCAGCTTAACACCATCAGCATCTGCAATTCTACGTTGTCAGTTTTTCATTTTCAGTTTAGTATCATCAGTTTCATTTCCACAATAGTATATCCTCCATTTGCATTCTCAATTCTACTTCCTCAGTTTTAAATCCACGATTCAGCATACCCTGTTCAACATCCTCAGTTTAGCATCTGCAATTCTGGGTCCTCAATTTTAATTTTCCAGTTTAGTATAGTGAATTTCATTTCCACAATAGTACATCCTTTATTTGGTATTCTTAATTCTACTTCTTTAGTTTTGCATCCTCAGTTCAGCATACTCTGTTCAACATCCTCAGTTTAGCATCTACAATTCTACTGTCCTCAATTTTTCATTTTCAATTTAGTATCCTCAGTTTCAATTCCACAATAACAAGTCCTCCATTTCGCTTTACTAATTCTACGTTCTCATTTTTTCATCCTCAGTTCAGTACGTTCAGTTCAACATCACCACTTTCACATCTGAAATTCTGAATCCTCAATTTTTCATTTTCAGTTTAGCATCCTCAATTTGCCTGCTATTTTTTAGAATAAGGATTCCAAGTCTAGCAGCTGAAGTTGAATATACCTTTCTCTCTCTGAACATTGATTCTCACCCTCTTCTTCGATTGATGTAACTGAGATTCCTGTAGAGATCCAAAATTCCATTTTAATGAAGAGACTTCTCTATTGGACTCTCGATACGATCAAGTAAATAAACGATCGACTCGTTACCTCACTGTTTCCGTAAGGTACCCTGGTAATCACTCCACGAATGCACATTTATTATCGGCAATTTAACTACTTCAACATCGCGCCGTGCCGTGGTCATAAATATCAGCTACCGTAGCTCGGAGAATGATCGTTGTCGCGATAAGGATGCACTAGATCGTGGTTGCACGACTCAGCAACGAGAGCGCGTATCAAGCAAGAGAAAGACACGAAAGTGAATCAGGAGAGAGACAGTAGATCGAGCACCAGCAGGGGTTGAATCGAGGGTATGGGGTGGAATGAGGACTAGGTGCTGGCTACGCGTATAGTCAACTCTCTACCCTGCTATACTTATATCTATCGCTGGTGGTGCATGGTGTGCCATGATGGCAGTAAGTCCGGAATCCTGGGGCTTAAGCTCGCGCGGCGAGGATCAGTGGGAAACTTCCCGCCACGGCTTAAAGGCTTGGTGGTTGCTGCTCTCTGCTTCAGGGCCGCCAACTTTTCGCCATGTTAATGGGCACAATATGATCACGCGTGGCCCCGCGAGTTTTGCTCGACCCCGTCCTCGCCTATGCACGCTTCGCGAGGAATCGATCCTTGATAGTCGATAGTCGATTGTCCAAAGTCCACGACTCTCCAACAGTCTCTCCTGTTTTACCTTTATCACGGAATCGACCAGATTGGTCGAGTTAGATATAACCACACCTGCGGAATCACGGGAGTCGTATATCCTTTACCGATAGAATCAAACGCGTACCAATTAACGTGGAAAGGTTCGGTTCGCTCTAAGATCTCGGGCGATCTATCTTGCTCTCAGTATGGATTTTTATTGTCTTGCGGAAAGGAAACTTGACTGTTTCTCTAAGGTTCAGATTCGGCTTTGATATCCAAGAACGACCCATCACTATTGATTCCGCTATCCACACCCTCTATTTTAGCTTCTTTTTGCATTTTCAATTCGACATTTTACACTTTATGCCGCTCATTTTGAGACCTTCATTTAGTATTCCGAATTCACTTTCACAGTTCAGGAAACTGGCTAAATCCTTTCTCAACTTTAGATCAACAACTGAAGAATTTGAATTTGATGTCATTCAGCTGGCATTCTTAATTCTCTATTTCTAATTCTCACCTTTAGTTACCGTTCTACAAATACGTGTCCGAAATTCATCATCGATTTAGGATCATCAATTTTACATCCTCAATTCTGCACCATCAATCCTATACAATCTATTTCTGATCCTAATTTCTAATT
Source organism: Melikaiella ostensackeni (assembly GCA_032362435.1). NCBI lineage: Eukaryota > Metazoa > Arthropoda > Insecta > Hymenoptera > Cynipidae > Melikaiella > Melikaiella ostensackeni. Next base: position 21,159,133 of record JAUMHM010000005.1, on the reverse strand, counting down.
CTTTCAACTCTTCTGATTCAGACCCTGAGTTTCATCTTCTAGAATTACATCTTTAATTCTGAATGTCGAATTCCGCACTAAACTAATTTACACAAATTAATTTTTTTTTCTTAAATATAGGTAAAGAATCTCATTTTAAGTCTCGCAGGCACCTTTTTAAAATACTGCTAAAGTTTTTTAGTTGATTACCGGAGCCAGAGAGACCATATCGATCGATTCGACAATTCCATCCTGAAGCTTCGTGAGACTCGAGCAAGAAAGAGAGACGAACGATCGCTAATAAAGACATTAATATCGACGTCAAGTGTATATCTAGATGTACCGTGAGCACAGAAACCACTGCGGCATGGGGTCACGTTTGGGAATAGATTAGACGGTCACGACTGAAAACAACGTCTCGGCATGAAAGATCATCAATATTTATAGCAGTATTCTTTGCATGCGCAGCTCAGAGCAGGAGTAACTCTTACAATGAATATATTCATTTAGATCCGATCTACCTGCCACATCTCTCTCGCTCTTTCCTTCTCTCTCTCTTTATCTCTACCCGTTCACACGGAAATATACGAGTACGGAAGCGTTGATAAACGGCGAGAATCTTGCAAGTCGTGGTGATGAAAGAACGAAATGTCAAATTTAACGAAGTAGATTTGAGTTTTACGTATGAAAGGAGTGGCGAGAATTCAAACATTTTTCGGCTCTTGTACGTCAGCTCAAGTCGAGATAAGACACGTTTCGACATCGATCTTTACGACGCTTGTGGCCGAATCTAATTAGAAGTCGCTGGCCGTCCGAGTTGGATTTGCTTTCTAGGATCTGTCGTTCGAAAAATATAGCCTTTTTAGACAACGTTTCGGAATTCCTGCAAAATGAGAGACAGATGTTGAGCAGGCGCCATCCTAGGAAAAGAACCCATTGGGATTTGGGCATGTACAGGGGGTTGAACCCCATACTAAGGATTTTGGCTGGCCGAGCGTATCCGACAGGCGTATCGGTTTACTCAGGTTCCATTTCTCTACCAAACGCCCACTTTTAACACAATTCTTCAGATTAGCTCGACCGGCCTACAATTCTCCAATTTACTTAGAAGGTCATAAAGCATCCGCTCGCAATCTGACATCAAAGCGTGACCATCCCACGGACCATCCTTTATCCTGCCATATGCACTGTATTTCATAATGTAAAAAGCATCGGACGGATTGCTGTGAAATTCTTATTCAATCCGGATTTGGTTCCAATACGAATTTGGTTTCAATACGAATTTGGATACAATGTTCACTTGCAGTTAGATTTCCGTTCCAATGTGTATTCAACATGCAGTTTCCTTTGGGGTTCTTTTATATTTTTATAGATCGGAAATCAGCATTTAAAGAATTTGTTTTCAGCGCTTATTTTGACATCTTAAATTGTGTGTTCTCAATTTTCCATTCTAAATTTGTCATCCTCAATTCTACGTTGAGCTGTATATCCTCAATTCTAGATCACCGATTAGGTCTTTCTCAACAAGGATTCCTCAAATGTTCTAAATTATATATCCTCGTTTTTATATTATTCCTTGCTACTTTCTATTCTTGTACTCCTATTCTTGCACTCATTCAAAAAATAATTTCCTTGCCGTAAAGAAGCAACTTGTTCTTGCCCATCGCGATGAAGTGAAAAATGCCTTTTCTCAATTAGGTGCCAGTTTGAATAATTGAGAAAGGCCCGGAAGGTGAATACAATTTGCTATCTCAGAAAGTTGTTCGTCACCCGCATTATAACACCGCTGTCAGCCATTGATTACAGAGTGTGCGCATGGTGCCTTATCTTCCCTTTACACGCCTGGGGATCGGAATCCCCAACCTTGAAATATCTCGTACATCCCCAAAATTAATATCTGTTGGTCCAATATCATCCATCGCCGTAAACCCCCCGAGCTTCTTGGACCACTGTAATGACCCAGAATGTATGAAAGACCTACGGCTTTATTAGACGACGTGTCCGGAATGCTTTACCAGCCCACATATGAAATCTTCCTGTCTCCATTAGTTTTCCTCGAAAGCCGTCATATGGCTTCTTGTTTACCCCTGGGTTGTGACTTCTTATATCTCACAAATATGAAATATGTATATGTACCTTTGAATATCTGAACCTACCTACTGATACAAGTGTTTCAGTTCTCTCTGTATCTGACCATCTCTGAAAGGAAGTGACATTTGCGGAACATTTTTTATCATTATACCCAGTTATAGCGAAACGTGTTTTCGATACCTAAATTGGGTAGTTGGATAGCAGTGGCAATGGGGACACAATCGACTTGGTGAAAAGTTAATACGGCTTCTCGAGTATTCGGCTCACGGCTGATGCGACGATGATGATCCGCCATCTCAGCGCAACTTGGGAGGTCCGCTCTTGATATCCCCTTCTCATCCCCTCACCTGGCCTTCCATCCATTTCTTCTTGTACATGCTTCATTCTTTCTCTTTTCCTCCTTGAGTCTTCTCTCCTTCCTCCAGGTCCAGGACAACCCTCTCTTTCTGCCCTCGCTCCTTATTCTCTCCTTGTCTTTCTCCGAACCATGCCCTTCGTCCATGGCTTCTCCATCCTCTCCTTCCCCCTTTTCTCCCCCGCAGGTAAAACTTTTATTCTCCTCGTCTCTCGGCCAAGACATGCCCATGGGAGTTTGGGGACCCGCGATCATATTTTTTGCATCGAAGCCCAGAAAATAACCTCCAGGAAAGAAGTTAGCGCAGTTTCGTCCCTTAGTCATACGAACCTCGGGGGATAATGTCGGAAACGTGACGAGAGGTGAATAGAAGACGAACGCAAGCCCAGCCTCTCTCCAGGAAAAAAAAGTTCGATCGACTTTTCCCCAATATGGCGACGATCGGCTAGCAGGATGTTCGCGACGAGACTTTTATGTACATGAATCTCGCAGGTGGTGGCAGCCTCTTAAGAAGAGATAGAGATATAAACATAACGAGTACAAGAAGTCTTATCGTGGCCGTATGAAAAAGAAGTTGGATATACGACGGCGCTAAAATACGGCCATTCTCCACGCGCGTTTCTTCTCGCGGCGAACTTAATTCATCCAGTCTTATGGCGAGACAATTTATTTATTATGAATTGATCAAGACACGGCTGCCGTTGCGATGAAGGCGGCCTCGGGAGGGAAAATGGAAGAAAAAATAAGAAAGTTAAAATGCAGTTATCGGAAGCCTGATGAAGTCTTCTGAAGATATTTTATATTTATTGTATTATATATGGCTTTTGATGACAGAATTGATGGCACTTATTTTTACTCTGGTGCCATTTTATCGCAGCTCTCATAACCCTTATAAAAACTTTGAATAACTTCATTTGGCTTCCGATAAGTCAAAATTAAGTGCAAAAATTATTATTTACGTGATTATTTATTTAGTAATTACTTTAAATAATTCATTTTTTTCTCTTACTAACACAAATTTTGCAGGAACATAATTTTATATTTCAAAATATTTTACTAGAAAGGTATGTTTGATCTTTGTGCACTTTTTGATTTAGGGTTGTTTTCTCTGTATTCATTGCACATTGATATTTTTTTAATCATTTTAAATATATTTTCTGGCTATCGTAAACAATTGACATTTTTACAAATTATTTCAACTTGTAAGTAATAAGTATGGTGAAAGAGGATATTAACTAAAATAGTTTCAATAAATGAAGGGTGGGAGTGCAGAACTGGATAACTAAAATTTTTGCGAAAATATGTTTATAGCATCAATAATTCTTGAAAAGTCAAAAACACGTTGTAATAAAAGGATTTGTTCGAAATCTCATTTTCTAATATTGTAATTTAAAAAAATGTTTAAATTTAAATTTTTGATCTAATTCATTTAAAATTTTAACGTAGTAATAATTTCTTTTCTTATATTCTGCATCGTAATTATCTGATATTATTATCATTTATTGAAAAAAATAATAATTTTCTTATTTTTATTGGCTCATCACCCAAAAAATGTCAGTCATACTGGGATATCCAGACCATCAATTTTGATTTTCTCGGAAGAGAATAATTTTTTTGGATCAAACATTCTTTATTCTCGTTCAGCATCCCCATAGGAGGAGTAAGCGGCCATAAACGCATAAGTCCATTTTTTGTTTTTCGAGAAATTTATGCAAATTTTGCATCTCAGAAACAACTTAATGCAATTTTAAAAACGTTAATGTGCTCGAGAACAATGTTGTTTTCGAGCACATTAGCGTTCTTAAAATTTCACAAAGTTGTTTCAGAGATGCAAAATTTGCATAAATTTCTCTAGAAACGAAAAATGGACTTATTCATTTATGGCCGCTTACTCCTCATATGTCGGGAGTTTGTTTTTATTTTTATAAAAGATTGAAAATTCGATTTTCAATCGCTATCGAAAGCCGATTTTCAAAACCTACTCAAAATTTATGTTAGTAACACCCTGAGATTGTCAACTTCCACATCTATTGCCTCAAAACTAAATAACTTTTTCTGATCAAACTTTTCTGGTCTCAATTTAGCAAGACTTTAGCTCGGGAGTGGACACTTGTTTCATATTTAAATAGTACAGAATGTTTTTTTGCTTTCCTGAAAAATTCTGATTTTGTTGATTATCTAGTTCTGTATTGCCACCATTCAAATATTGAATGAAATCATAGTCAAACCCATTAACTAATTATTCTTGTGATCTGAAAAAAAATTAACGAAATGATTATCTCTAAAGTGTATACTGAAAATTCCTTAAATTCGACTGAGGTGCTGTACATTTTTATCAGAATTTCTCTAGTTTTTTCTAATTTTTAGAGCAAAATGTGAGTAACTGAGGTAACCAGTTATAAGTGAAATGTAACAGTTTGGCAATTAAAAATTTGTACTTCACTAAATTAACAAGAGCATTTGTATTGAAATGCTTAGTGCAGATTTCTTCTCTGACGTTTCCAGAAATTCTGTAATATTAATAGGCGCTTTTTAACTTTTACTGAACTCATCTTTAGATGACTGAAATTCTAATGTTTAGCTTTTTGTAGACTATACGAAAATCATTGTAAAACTGACATTTAATTTGTTAACATTAGAAAATTATTATGAGCCTTACAGAAAAAATTTTGCTTTTAATATATTAGTGCTCTACTGCTCTTGTCTATGCACATTTTTTTTATCTGTGAAACACAATTAAAGTGTCATGACAATTTTATTAAATTAAAAGAATGTTTTTTTCAAATATTAAATTCATTTGAGAATAAAGTAACTCGAATCTTAAGTTTAACGATTTTTCAATAGCAAATTATGTATTTAAACGTAAAGAAATATTTTTTAAAACTCTGAACATTTGTTTAATATTGATTTTGAAGAAAAACTGCTTTCATGAAAAAAAAATGTCTGGTAAAATATTTTTCTGAGTGCCTTTTTTCCGCGTATGCTGTCGTACGTGTCACCTCATTATCCGCACCCACGCAAGAGACCGAGTCTTACAAAAATGGAACCGAACCGAAGATACGCCCGACCAAAACCCTTCTTACGGCGAGAAAGATTTATGTTGTCTTCGAGAGAGGAATGTACCCGCGTGTACAGAAATAATAAGAAGCGTACGAGTTTTTTTTCTCCTAGATATCGGCCTCACAATCTCCTAACGTCACTTTAACCAAGGCTCACCCTTTCCAATTTTACACTTTCGAGCCTTTAATTTTTGCACACCTCTCGTCAATATGCCCTTAATAAATTGATACTGCACGAATCGTGCTCTTCATTAAGTATCCACTTAATTAAGATTCTCTGCATCTTCCTTATAATTAGTCTCGTCCTTCTCAATTTTTCCTATGAAAGATATACACTTTTGATCCAATATTTTTTGATTTATGTGAAAATATGCAATTTCTAAGTAAACAAGTATGTTGCTAACGGCAGTTTTCTCGTAAATTCATGCGTGCATTAATATTCATTCGCGAGTCGATGATTGCAAATTAGCTCGATCGTTAACGTTGTGAAGTACGACAGGAGTAGGACAACTTTGAACTCGTAGATTTTCACCGTTGCTACCGACGAGCGGATTTATTAGGCTACCGCTAACGATGATCGATCGTTTGTGACAAACAACACTCAAAGCACACCGAATGGAAAGTTGTACTCGTGCTACATGTTCCCAAAATTGACACATTTTGATTAGTAATATTACATAAAGCTGTAAAAAAAGAAAACAAATAATATTTAAACACTTATCAAAAAATATACAAATTCACACAAAAACAGTGGGGTCATTTCTGTTGCAGCTCATTTGTATGTTTTCGAAATAAGAATACTTCAAGTGTAAAACTGTAAGATGAACATACTTGCATTCTCCGGTGTCTCATTTTTATTGCAACTAAAAACAACATCGAATCGGCATTCTTTTGAGAATCCGCATTTTTTCTGTGCTCAGAAGGTAATGAATAAACCTAATTTCGTCCCAGAGCGGTTTTGTCTTCGCTTCCCTATTTAATGAATTTTCTCTTTCGAATGAAACAAATAGAAAGCTTTTTTTATCCGTTTCGCTCCATCTTCTTCTTTGTCATGGACATCAGCCTTCGATAGTGATCGATCTGCAAGAGTTCGAATTCTTCAGAAATCCGCCGTAATTGTAAACATTGGATTAATGCAAATGTGCACTTAAAAGCTTAATTGCTTCGATAAAGCATGGAGAGGCATTAAATTCAAATTCATGTAAATTCATTCAAATTTATGAGAAATAGGTGGACGCGGAGCACTTACTGGAAAAAGAGGGAAATAAAAATTAGTCCCCGCAGACCGGCCCCCGCGACCAGCCTCCTTTTCGTCCCTTTTTCATCAGCGCCATTTTGCGGAACGCGACCGGCAACGACGACCAGAATCCACTTGCTCCTTTTTTTTCGCCTGGAAGATAATCTTCCCGCACAAAATGGTTATGAGAAAGATAATAATGCACGTGTTTTAACGAGGGCTCTTGATGAATAATTATAGTCGAAGCTATCGCCCTAGATGTGCTTTTTGATTTCGTTAGCTTTTACGCAAGTCCCGGATTTTATGGCTTGTTACGATTGAAACTTTATGGCTTTATCCGACTGATCGATGACCCAGCACTCCATTCGCGTTAATTGTGGCCCGGTAATCCTGTTTGATTAGATAGCCGCACTTTACTGCCGTGACATATGGCATATTGACATATTTGAATTCTCGCGGAACTTTGACTAAATCAGCTAGCGCTACCTTGCGGCTGGTAAATTCCACTATTGGTTAAATTTTGAAATGTCACACCATTTTTGGCAAATAATATTGGTCGAGATTTATATTCTGTGTGCTATTATAGTTATTTTTTTGACAAAATTTGTGTATTCTAGATGTTTCGCAAAGGAGGTAATTATTACAAAACAGTCATATAAAAGATGAGAATAGTTCAAATTCTCTGCGAATTTTCATTCGCGTAGTCTTTAATTTTTACCAACATTTTTATTAACCTTAGAATCATTATTATTTTATTCCTTAACGATCCCCACTCTTACTATGGATTCCCACCATGTGGCCCAAAACCGGTTGGTCCCCCGCCCCTTTCGTACCCGATTTGGTCTTTTTACGTGGGTGAATCACGATTTCTGTTGATTCAAATACTATAGATTATTTTATAAAAAAATATTTCAAATTATCAAAGGGATAACTTTTTCAATCTGAAAATACCACTAAAATTGGCCACAATGAACAATTATTCAAATTATCTTTAAATAAATGATGTAATGCAGCAAAAATTAATATAATGAGTGGAGAGTGAATGGCTCTAAATCGTTTACCTTAAAATATCCCAAGATTGCGTGTATTTACCTATATAATTTAAAGGCGACAGTTAAAAAAAATGAAAAAACGATTACTCAAGGACTACCGATTTGTTTGTCGATTGGTATAAGGACGTCAGAATCAAACCTGTAGTGCATGGGGTGAAGAGTACTTATTAGAGTATCCCACGCCCAACGCATTAAATACCTATAGAGATATCTCAAACCTTCTCTCCACAAGAGCTCTTGCAATTTCGATCAGAGGTCCCATTCGTTTATCGTTTCAAAAAGTGTTGTGAAATTATATGGAACTAGCAGTCAACAAGACGTTAAATGTCACTGTATATGAAAGAAAATATAATTAAACAAAAGCATTTAAAAACAAATGGAAACGCAGAATGTTATATAAGAACAAACGGATCCAGTGCAACATATTTTATTATTATGAATTGGCATTTGGCAATCTGCGAAAGTATCTTTAAGGGACTTCATTTTAAGTCCAAATTAACTTTGCATACTAAATAGATTAAATGAAATTCCATACATGTCTAATTTATAAATAACTATTCTTCACAATCTGCTCTTCTACGACATAAGGAAGCTACTTAAATGGAAATTTTTATTCTTAACATCAAAACATGAACAAAACCCTCATTTCTTAGCACAGAGGTCGTAAATTGCTCAGCTCATAGGTTCACATAAATCATGTTCTTTCTTACAAGAACAGTCTTGGGTTGGAAAGCGGCTTTCTTTGGCGAAGCGTTCTTTTCATTACGTTCAACAACTACATCATGCGATGCATGCATGCATCTTAATACGCGATTACAACCTTTTTGTGCATGTCGCGGATCGATATTGTAGAAAGCGGTACTTGTGAACGACGTACAGACATATACCGCACATGAAGTTGACGCTCTTGGCGCTGGACTTGATTTTTTTATACAAACTGTAAGTGGCCTCGCCTTCGCTTTTTCCGTCAGCATCATCTTCTCTTGTATTGTTCTTAAGGCACCGAATAGATCTTTAAAGCAAAGTGCTGGTAAGAAGATGCGACCAAGCATCCTCCTTTTAGAGCAATTACTCCCAAACCTCTTTCGAACCCACAATACTCCTCCCAATGCTCGGATACGCGAGCTGCCCAACTAAAAGTCATCTCAAATTGCCCGTTATTATGGAAGTTACGTTTATCGATGCAACGATTGCTTTTATGCGTATCTTCTTCACCCCACTTTCTTTACCCCTACATTGACCAGAGCATCACGAGTTGTTAAACTTTCTTCAGAAGATTCCAGATAACTAGAAATAGTCTTTCATATCATCCGCCTTTCCAGACGAATGATATAAAACATTTTTTATGTTGTATTAATATTAGAACAAAGGATATCTTAAGACAAGTGTCAATGTATCGCAAAATATTATTGATATTGTGCCTAGATTGTATGAATGTAGAACCTCACATATGTTCATCAATCGAATATTGGTAGTAGTTAATAGTAGCATGTAACGGAAAATCAGTATGTCTTTTACAATGGAAAGCAGTATTCAAAAACACAAGAGGTAACAAATCTTATTTCTGTTGTGCCTAGGCTGTACGAACTCTATGGAACATCATATTATGTTTATCAATCAAATTTTGGCTGCACATAACTATTTAACAGAAGATGTGACTTCTAAAGTAGATAGTTGTTTTTGAGATCGAAATATGTTACAAATTGGTGTGATTTATGTTGTTCCCAGGTTGTAGAAACTCTATAGAATATCAAATCATGCTTATCAATTAAATTTTGGCTGTACTTAACAATTTAGCAGAAAATCATGATGTCTTCAAAAGTGAAGAGTTATCCTTGAAATCGGAGTATGTCACTAAAAGTCATCGGAAATTTCCCGTTATTACAGAAGTTACGTTTATCGATGCAGCGATTGCTTTCATACATATCTTCTTCATCCTACTTTCGTTACCCAAACATTGACCAAAGCATCACTAGTTGTTAAAGTTCCTTTAGAAGATTGCAGATAACTAAAAATAGTCTTCCATATCGCTTGCCTTTCTAGACGAATGATATGAAACATTTGTATCAAAGGAAACATTTGTATGAATATGAAATATTTCTATGTTGTATTTTTTTCGTGTCCAAGACCCTTGCAATGTAGGTAACCTGTCGAGATAAGCTCCTCCTGGAATTAGACAGCTGTACATTGGCCTCGTGTATTTTCTCTATTGTTATATGGTAACGAAGACAGAGTAAAGGATCCGAGGTCGTAGATATCTAGAAGTGGCAGAGCAGGAGGCGAAGTAGAAACAAGGTAGGCCTAAGGAAAGGAGAAGGCAAAGGAGTCCGGACAGCAATACCAACACCGGTCTTGGACAGTTTGGACTTTGGGTGAAAGATTCGAAAATGGATGGGCTTCGAGGAGCGTAGGCGATGCTCAACTATACAGTTATTCGTTCTCTTGGCTAAGACTAAGTCTCTAAGTATTCCGTACCGAATTTCTGCATGGTATCTAGGAACAAGAGAAAGAAACGGAAAAGGATTTGTTGTTTGGGTGGTTACGTAGTTACAGGTTGGTCTCGGTCGCGGGGAAGATGAACGAGGCGGCGCGGCACGAGATCTTATCCGCTGCAGCAGCGGCCACTGAATCATCCGCTTTGAATAGGCCCTCGCTTCACTCCCTATATTATACCTATAGGTACCAACCTTATATACCTATGCCGTGTCCACAAGCACAATATACCCCTGGGCCAGTATAAATGCGTTATACAGAAACCTTGGTACGCACTAAATTACTTGCGAGACAGTGTCACACACCAGCCACCTTGCGAATCGAAAGTCTCGCACGGACCCTCCTCCATTCCATGACTTACGGGTTAACGATAATGCGCACTGCTACCAGAGTCTTAATCAGCATAAATCATACCCACAATGCTCCATGCTGCCTTCGAATCTCACCAGAGTTACCTATCTAGTAGGTAGGTGTTTGCTGCGCAGGTATGCCAAAGATGCCGAAGGCACACATTGCTTGTTTACCACTTGCCGTATAGAGTCTAATTACCTTCAACAGTTCCTCCCCCCGGGTTTAAAGCAGAACCGGAGAACGCGAGAATCAGATCAAGGTACCATAGATAACCTCACAATTTTTCTTCGTAATTAACGGAAAATCACCAAGAGATAGTTATAATTGGTGTATGTGCAAAATTTGGACTATGTAATCACGCTTATCCGACAAGATTTGTCACTTCTCAGATAGTTAAGAAACAAATTTAGATTCTATTCAAATCTAATTACCTTTAACAATTTCTTTAGATTTGTTGCCAAAGGTCTCGAAATTCGATGCAAGAATCTTTCGACCGATCTGCAGGTAAAAGGTTGAAAAAAGAAGACCAGAAAGAGAAGACCGTTTTCTGAAATGTTCGTGTTGGCCGAAAATAGAAGGTCACGACGGTTAGAGCAATGTGAGGAAATTTTAATCTTCTCATGGGTCTCTCGAAGATTTGTAGAGAAAGGAAGTTTTTGAAAGAATATTCATTTTACTGCGGATCTCGTAATCGAAAAGGTTTAAGTCGTTAGTGAGGAATATTTCTGTGACTAACAAGGAGTTTGGATTTAAGTTGCAATCTATACACGCCATTTCATGGCTTATGGCATTCACGATTGACATGAGTGCTACGTACAAGGGGAAGGTTTACCAACATCAGTGCTTAGTACCATTAGGATTTATCGTTACTGTTCATTCACGATTCAGCACCTTAGTTTAAAGTATCAATTAGACTGCTCCAATCAGTATCAGTGCATTCGACATATCGCAATCCTGTTATGCAATCCTATTGTACAATTCCCAAAGTGAAACATAACTGGATGTTTTCATCTCTTTTCTATATGATCGTCAGCATTGATGTCACAAACAATCGTCGCATTTCCATAAGTACGGTTTTATTATAAACAGATATTATTGTTTTCGAAAGGATCATGCCTAAAATTTTCGAAACCAAGTCACGTACTTTTCTTTATTACGTGCATCTGTATCTGGAAATCTCGGAACGTTGCCAGCAGTTTGCTCCCGGCTGTTAGGGTCGTGGGGTCGTTACCAGTTTGATGTGAAAACTATTTCCCCGAGTGAAGCATTAGACCACTGCTAGAGGATTATAATACGCCAAAAAAGTAGCGGTGCGAAACATTTTTGGCAGCCAAATCCCATATCGCCTTTTGCGATTCCTGAATGAAGTAGTTGCGGAACTAGTTCTGGCTAACTTTCTTGATTTATGCGAGTTCATTATTATTTTCGCCTGTGGAATAATCGCCGACGAGAGCGCAGCCAGAACTATACTGCGCTGAATAATGGAGCTTCTTTTTCCTTACGTGACACATTTTATGGCGTCACCGATAATCAATGAAAAAACCTAGAGGCGAACTGTTTTGTATTTTTATTCCAATTTTCGCAATTTGTTATTAAAATGTAGTTCCTGTATCTGCAGAGGGTATCAAATTTTCGATAAAATTAAAATAATAAAAGCTCAGATAATGAGCACCTGTTGCAGAGGTTGCAATTTATGACATGAATGAAAATCGTCTCATCACTGGAATGACGATAATGATCGGTTACTTGAAGAAGATCGAGCCGACCGATCTGAATTCCTGTTGGTAATTCTGGAAATGTGAACCAAATTTTAAATTCCGGTCCCCACCTTCCATAATCATAGTTTCTTGAAGGTAAGCGTCATGGCGTCCTGTTGGTAGGAACCGGCTCTCCCCACTCTTTCTCACAGTAAGTATCTCTGGCCCCCCAGGGCTCGTGAGGCCCCAGCCCCTGGACTAGGACCTGCCCTTCGATCGCGGATTGCACGAGTCCATAAACGTTTAGAATGGACACTGCAAACCAGAGTCATTTGCAAATTATCAAATTATCGGTATGATTCTTCTAAACGAATACAAGTTAAGTTATAGCCGAATTTAATACGGTCATCAATTATTTATTCACTTTCTAAGACAAAAAACCACAAAAACTGGATTTCAGTAGATAAAATCGAGCTTTCCGAGACAAGTGAATCTAACGAAGTAACTCTTTAATCTGGGCTGACCAAACTTGCCTCTAACTACTGATAAAGAGAATCTTCTGTTACATGCTTCGAACTAACGAAGACTATTCCGAAATTCGAAATTTAATTTTAAAGTAAATTTATCTACCTGAACAACTTTCATTAACAGAATTTCTTATCATATCAGCTTTCTGTTTCGCGATCATCAGACCGTGTCACCGGGAACTGTAATGACTACAAGTCTGGATCAGCGGACGTAACGAGCCAACGGCGATACTCGTCAAGCGTGTCGAGTGGGCAGAAAATTGCTCGAATCCTGGATCAAGGAATAACGATTAAACGTCTCCACCATCGCCATCCGGAGAATTTATTCATATTCTCGTAAAATCCTATCAAGAATTTCGCCGCGATGTCCCATGTAAATGAGAAATCCATCCTTATCTTCAACTATACGCACACAGGTCACACTGCTAAGCCCCAAATCGCGAAGCCCTTTGTGGATATGGAAGGCACTCATGCGACTTGGTCGTGCCATAGAGTTGGAAATAAGGCAGCAATAAAGCATATGTAAAATATATTCTGGAATTCCTTTTAGGACGCAGATATATGGGTGGTGGATCGGTTGCTGGTCGTGTCCGTCGTCGGATATGCTTGAATGTGCGTGTATCCAGTCTCAGTTTGAGTGCGTCTGTATAGGTGAGAGCGAGTAAAGTAAGACAGACGATCCTTTTCGTTAGAGGGTGTCCCGGGGTTACCCACCTGTATCAAACCGCTGAACCTTCCTCTTTTCTTACTCCCCATCGACTATCCTCTGCACTCAGAAAAATAGATGGTACTGGCTCCCACAAATCTCGTATCTGCTGCCATATTTTACTGTTAGTACTCGAACGATTTCGTTTTACGTGGAGCGAAATCCTACGGCTTATGGGATAAGGTTATGAAACCATAATTTTTGTCTTGTTATACCATTGAAAGATAAATCAATACTGAGAGTGGAATCTTGAGAGTAGTTGCTAATTATCAGTTCTAAAGAATTCGGGGTTTAGATAATTGTAGAACTTTCAACTTGGTTAGACATTGGAGCCTAAAATTTCATCATAAACATCATAAACTTTAATGGTGCTGTTCATCAGATCCAGTCCTGTTGACATTCTAGCCTGATCTAAATAACTCCACTAGTACTACCAAAAACATACATCATACAGAAAACACAACATCCAGTTCTTTATGTCAGGGCACTTGTGAAACCATTTCTTTCCTTCGAAAGGAATGCAAATCAGAGTTAGGAACGTGGAGACATTCATCAAAAGTTAAAAATGGACTTGGTATCTTGCATGTTGTAATGTCTCTGATATCTAAAAAAGAAGACCTTCAAGGATATTAACTTCTACAACCTAAAAGCTGTTCACGACAGGATTACCAAAGTATCTTCCCAGTGCTTTAGAAACGTACTTTTTTCCTTGGGAGCATTTTTAGGTCCACAAGGAGCGACGCCTTGTATACAGGTACGAAGGTGTCCGTGCCGTGCATTTCAAATTTTCGACCAAAAAACGAAAGGGAAGAGATGTGGAAATCTCCGCGAGACCGGAGGCAAGAAAGGAGGGTGAGAAAGAGGATAGAAGAGGACAGGTTCTGTTCTCTGGTCTCCTCCCACAGCTCTTGGATGTAAGAGAGAGATGGCAAGACTCTTGGAATGGAGAAAGAGAGATCCGAAGCTGTGAGGTGTCGCCTTACAACCGGCTCGCTTCGCTTACCTACGAAAGCCTCTTTTGCATGCCATCTCTTCCACCATCTACCTCCAGTCCTCCAGTCCTCGAGTTGCTCCTTTTGCACTCCGTTCCTTCGCGTCCACCTTCTTCTTTTCTCTCCCTTCGGTCGCGATGCACCGTTGCCTTCGGTCTTTGCATAATTATTACAGTTACCGCGACGAGCAGCAGCTGGCGACTCCCTTCTCGCTCCACAATCTTCTCATGTTGCTCCACTTGGCTCAAAAAAGTACAAGACATCGTCCCACGTTAATTAAATTTCTTGCCAAACACGTGAAACTGTCGTCAGACTCTCGAATCCCTATATTCCCAAGAAAATATCCTCTGGAGATTTGAGGTTCAGAAAGATCTTGAAAAGAGTTTTCTCAAGAGATAGAATTCGATTATCCTGAATCTTTAAAAAAAAGATTCGTATCTCGATTAGTGCATGAATCGAATTCAAATTTTCGTTCCTGTTAAAAAACAAAGAATGAATACTATTTTCTCTCGACATCAGCGCACGAACCCAACTTTTTTTACACCGACGGATATAGCATATCTCTTTATATACAACATTCCTTGCATATTTATTTTAACTTTTCGTAATTTCTAACATCAGAATTCTTACATTCAGCCACAGTTTCATTATTCCCTTATTTCTCTGTTTCGTGAGAATCGATCTAGTCCTCCGGGCTCGAGTTTGTCAGGTGGTGCTACAATATCGTGCAAGAATTCGCACCATAATTTATCCCCGCTGCGTCGTCGCGCAGGTTCTCAGGAAACTTGGCTACGCAAATAGGTAGGAAAGAAAGTCAATTTAAATATTTAAATTTGAAAGTGACGAGGCTGATATTTTCGTGAACACGCACACAACAAAAATAAGAAACACGAACCAGGGAGCAATAAAAATCATTTCTTAGGCAGCAAGTGTCGTCCGTCAAGAGGCGTTCCCTAATTTACATCCGGTCGATATCCAGCAAGTTTGTGTCATGTAAGATCTTCTTACCGTATACAAGATACTCATCCCTGTATCTCATTCGCAGTATGTACGAAACTCGAAATTTCCCAGCGGGCTTCATACATTTTAAAAACCCCCCTAGTGAGGAAAGAAGCTACCTCTTGGTATCGTCGGTGTCGTTGTCTTTCCAAACAGCCTCTAAATGCCTCATAAATTCGGACTACAGCAGGTATCGCGTCCAGGGCGGACTATACATTTGGCTGCCCGTGTGCAATTAATATTTTTCTATTCATTCAAAAGAAATTTGCTCACCTTGCTTTAATCTGAGCAAATGCTTCAACCAATTCACATACATCCAATAAAGCATTCACTCGCTCAATTGATATAATAGTCAAGTTTGACAGTCTTTTTTCCACCAATGTTGTTCGCAACTAGTTTTTTATTATTTTAAATACTTTAATTTTGAATAGAATCGCCCCGCGCTTGCGTCAGATACAGGCAAAGTGTTTAAAAATCGGTATGTTATGAAAGTATTTGGAAATACGAGATGCAAATTTTCTTTTAGCATGAGCGTCAGAATTTCATTTGCGCTCATGTTTGGCTTCAGGTAAGTTTTTAACGAAATAGGTTTATTGTACAAATCCGCGTCTTCTATAGCTGAGTGACTTTCGTCTTTGTTTGTAACATTTTCTCGTGAATTCCTGCACTTTTCGAGAATATCTAGTTAATCCATCTTCAGAAGGGTAGTGCTGTTGAAAACAAAACCGAAAATATTTTCGAATTTTTTGATAACGTCAAACCGTTCTTGCAAGGACATGATTATTATGTGAAGTAAAAGTCAACTTTAAAACCTTTCTCGGGATCATTGACTCTTTGTCGCGTATCCATCAGGTTCTTATACTTGATATCTTCCTTTAAAGCTGTTGCTAAATGTGTAACTTCAGTTAGACATTCCTTGAAAGCTTTGTCGGTTCTTTTTTCAGTGAAAAACTTACTTAGATCTTCAAGAATTCTAATGGATTTCGGGAGGTTTATGAGAGGATCTTGCGAAAGTTTACTGGTCACATTAATCTTCAATAGTTCTTCATTCCATATTACAATGGAACACAGGAACTTAAAGCTCTTGATTTTTCTTGCTAAGCATAGAGCTCGGTGTCTCACTAACATATCCCTGTCTTCCTGTGACATTTTAATTAAACTATCATGAATTTGATTAACGTGGTGTCGTAAACGTCTTTCGGAGTCACTCCTGCAAGACCATCGCGTCTTTGCAGATGCCGAAAGAAAGTTATATGATTCTTGTACGTTGTCAAAGAAATCTACAGTTTCTACATTTGCCTTGGCAACGTCATTTACAATTAAGTTCATGATATGCGGATTACAAGGAACGAAAAAAGCTCTCGGATTTATTTGAAAAATTCTGCTTTGCACTCATTTGAATTTACCACGTATGTTAAAACCGTTGTTGTAGCATTGTTCCCAAACGTCGACTACATTTAAGTCGACAGCTTTGAGTTTTGCGATGACAAAATCTGTTAAACCTTTACCCGTAGAGTTCTTAGTTACAGAAAAAAAATCACAAGAAAATGCTCACACATCTCAAATTGTCTTCCTTTTTTATCTATATCAACGAAGTGTATGATAAAAACAACTTGTTCTGGGTGACCTGCTTCGGGCGTACAATCTATCATTACAGTGTAATACTTCGCTCTTCGAACTTTTCTCAGAATTATTTTTAAAATACGTTCAGCTATTAAATCTATTATCCCGTTTTGAATGGTGTGACCGAACCTTTTTTTAACTTCCACGAAAGGCTAAATTTTTTTGAGCTAAAGATTGAACAACGTACACTTCATGCTGAATGTTCTGCTGCCAATTTAGGAGGAAAATTCAAGAATACTCTGTGCGAATTAGTGGGCTATAATTTTGATAGCCAGAATGACTAATGTGTGACAAAAAATCGTTTTCCACATTACACCCTATTACGCAATGGCCCTGATCGTGCCAGCTCAAAAATATCACCAATAAGCCGGTCCTTCAACCAATTAAATCCGTCGGCTAGTGGAACCACTTGTCACTGGAAAATAATTCTTTGTTGATGAAGAGTTGAAACATGAAATGAAAGTATTTAGGCAGACAAGAAACTTTAATATTAGAAGAAATGATGTTTTAAGGCAAGTGTCAATCTATCACAAAAAATATTGTTGATATTGTGCCTAGGTTGTATGAATGTAGAACTTCACATATATGTTCATCAATCGAATATTGGTAGTAGTGAATAGTAGCATTTAACGGAAAATCAGTATATCTTTTACAATCAAAAGTAGTAATCAACAACATAAAAAGTAATTCTAGATATTAGTTCTGTTGTACATAACTATTTAACAGAATATCACGTCTTCTAAAGTGGAGAATTGTTTTTGAGATAGAAATATTTCAGAAATTTATGTTGTTTTTGTTGTGCTTAGGCTGTACGATCTCTATAGAACATCAGATTATACTTATCAATCAAATTTTGGCTGTAAGTAACTATTTAACGCAAAATCCTGATGTCCCCCAAAGTTGAGAGTTATCATTAAGTTCGAAATTTGTGACGAATTTTTATTATTTCTCTTGTGCCTGGAGTGTACGGCATCTATACCATCTCTTATTATGTTTATAAATCCAATCATGGCATTGCTAACAACTTTTCCTATCAGCTAAGAATCCTTTTGCTCGACACCTAGAATTTGAAGAGTTCTCTAATGATACACTGCCTTCTTGCATTTACCCGACAATTGCAAATCGAACATAACAGCCCTTAATTTAGACTCGAGAGCAATCGATAAAAAAATAATTGTCGATAATGAAAGCTCACGATTGTATAGAACATGGTGGATGGTACGTGCCGGTGCAAAAGGGATTTACGATTGCAATGAGCGGAATCTCGTTACCCTTGCAATGGAAATCGGTATTAAGGAACACCGATCCTTACACTCTTTGTCTTCTGTTCTCTGTCTTGAGTTCGATTCGAGAAGGTGTATGAGATTCGCCGACGACGTTCGACGTAAAAATGTGGTACGTATAAAGCCGATATCTTATTCACGAACGTTCCATTCGTTCTTCTTATGGTGCCCCTATGCATGGCCGCGGCGACATTCTTGTTCGCGTCGCATAACTTCTGGGCTTCTGATGCCCCTCTCGTGGTAGATTTACCCTGTTGTCGTCCACAAGTTGTTCCAGGGCACAAGTCCCATAGAATGTAGATTTTCAGACCGGAAATGCAAACCTTGAATAGAAATGTGTTTGTACCGGATGGTGTACATAAAAGAAAAAGAATCTTTTACCAGGAAATATATAACAACTCAATTAAAGTACAGAAAATACCCCTATGAACTCCTAGGGAAAAAAGTTAATTTTTTATATTTATAAGTCACTTTTAGAGAGCTAATAGTGGAAAGATGCTCCAGTTATGTAAAGAGCTAAAGATATTAAATTACTGAAAGAATGAGGTTGATAATAAGCATAATTAAAAGTGCCTTATTCAATTAATTTTTCAGTTAAGCAAGAAATTAATTCAAGATCATATCGTATGTCCACTTTCGGCTTGAACATGCTTAATAAAGTAATGCTTCGTTACCTCACAAAAATGTATAACATTGTTCGAGTTGCGTGTCATGTAATCTAGAATCAAGAGCACTCTTATAATGTCTCTATGGCATTAGGTAGATATGAAATAAGAATTAGAGACGTGAACCATTGTGGTGTGGTATGTCGGCCATGTTTGGTCCCCCTCCCATTAAGAGTCGTTCTCGTACAATCCTAGTGCTGTCCCCATTCGTCTTAATAGACAAAGGACCCCACAGAGTAAGGCCCTGATGTAACCACAACGGGCAACTATTATGGCGTCATAATAGCGAGGCCATTCAGAATTTTGCGGACACACTGTAAAAGAAATACGACCATTCTTTAAATTGTGAATGTTTGGAGTGAATGTAGATTAAGATATTTTATTTTCTAATAATGGCGCTTAGACATAATGAACTGAGCATCATGTTTGACAGCTGTGAATTCATTTGACTTTTATGCTTGTTTGAATACGTACTTTCGTACCATTTATTTTTCTTTGGAATAAATTGTTACATGGACAAGTTGACATGACATTATGTGCTGGAACAGGTTTTATACTTATGCATGAAACCTGTTCCATGAAATTTTTTAACTCTAAACAATGTTGACAAAATATCCTCATATTAGGATACCTAGACAGTTTAATTTTCAGAAAAAAAATACACTAAATTCTCTATCTGACGTAAATATATCTTACTTCCCCAAATCAATTTTATTGATCTCTGAAAAGGTTAGTCCTCTAAGGGTCAATTTTTTCACCCTAAGACATGATATATTTCACAGATGGGCATTGAAACCAACCCAGGATTTGAAAATTTCTGATCATTTTAAGGAAAATGCTTCCAAAAGAATGGATTTCACATTCTAAAATAAATATAAAACAAATAGTAGATTAGTATTGCACCATTCTCTCAGACATTTCACCCCATGTTTGCACCTCTTTAAAATTCTCAACTGAGTCAATAAAAAAGACACCCTGCAACAGTAGCAAGAAGCCTAAAAAAATACTCTAAGCTTCGCTTTTCGATGTTTTAGAAGCGAGAAACGCCCTCTGACGCATAATATCATGCTTTATCGCCTTTTAAGCGTCGGGCTGTGAAGCCGAAGAGGAAAACGGGCGTAGTCTTTCCAGGTGGCTCTCGTTACGAGGGGTAGCCACCCTCGCTTCAAAGAAGCCTAACCACATATTTATGCGAACCAGGCTTTGCCTTGGATCCTGAGCCCTTCCGTAGTAAGACAAGCGCTTGTTTCCGTAGGTAGGCGCGATAGGTTGTTCCATCGTCTTTCTCGTTAACTTCAGCGTAAGTTATTAATTACTTCTGACTAACTAGCGTCCTAGCTGTGCCCCAGCATCTTCCTCATTCCTTTTCGCGGACCATGTTGCCACCAATCTTTCGAAAAACTTTCTCCCTAGATTTCCAACCCCAGTATAAGTTTATATCAGGGGAAAGGTGTGAGATGGAGGTAGAAGTGAGGGAAATCAGAAAAGGAGAAGAGAAAGAGAAAATGAGAAAATTATACAATCACGTTGTAATAATTACTTGCAATTATATAGGGACCTCCAAATCAGCATTTAATATCGTTTAAATTCTTACAATGTTTATTAAGAAATCATTGAATGATTTGAGCTTAAAATTATGCAACTTATTAGATGCATTTCAGTCAGGATGAAAGTAGCATTATTCTAACTTAAAATCAATTGATTTTTAACTATTATAAATTCTAAATAATTCAATTTATATGGCTTCCAATTGTTGATAATTTTTTAAATGCCTAAATAAAAAAATGATTTACTTTTGCAGGCTTCAATCTTCGAATTTTGAATTAAAAATATTTCACTTTCATATGCTTAAGGATGTTCACTAGTTATCTCAAGCTCAAAAATGATCATTGTTAAAAATGGTTTATAAAATTGAGAAAAATATTCTTATACTTGATCGTAACTAATTTTGGGAAAAAACTGCAGGCGAAGTTTAGAAAAAAATGTTTCAGTTTAAAATTGTTTATTGAACAATTGTTAGAGTTTTATGTTTTTGCTTTCTCTTTAGGTAAAAGTTGCAATTCTTATTTAATCCTAATGTTGTAGGGCTCATTATATTCCTTGAAAGATTGTCTAAAAACCTCTTTGGTATTTTTTGTTTCAAAAATTTCATTTAGGAATTATACAATTGTAATTTTTGTAAGCAATATTTTTCATAAATAAATTTTTTGAAATAAAAACGTACTACAGAGATTTGTAGTAAATCTTTCAAGGAATAAAATAAAAACATTTTGATCAAATAAAAATTGTAACTTCTACCTGAAGAGAAAGCAAAAACATAAAACTTTAAATAATTATTGTTAAATAAATAATTTGAACCTAAAATATTTTTGTTCCAAAGTTCGCCTTCAGTTTTCTATTCTCTTGCAAAATTAGTTACGATTAGGTATAAGAATTTTTTCCTTAATTTTACAAATCATGTTTAAAAATCCTCTTTTTTTGAGCTTGAGATAACTATATAGTGTGCATCTTAAAAACGCAATATTTCAAAATGAATTGTTCGAAATTTAAGTCGTTATGCTTAGAAGTTTCAACTTAAATAGAACTTAAAATGTTCAATTTTGAGGACCTTAGACTTAAAATAGTTCTGGTATAATTTAAATTGATCGTAAATTCTAGAAATTTGAGTTGATGAAGTTTAAAAATGGTATTTATTAATGCTTGTTAAATATGAAAATTGTTGAATTTTTAACTTTACCAATCGGAAATTGTTAAATTAGATTAATCAGAAGTTTTAAATTATTTTGATCGCATCTTTGAAACTGTTGAATTTTGAAAAGTAAAAACTATAAGGTGGCAAGTTTAAGTTTTGAATATTTTGTTTTGAGTTGTAAATATTATAACGCTTCTAATTTAAAAATTGTTGAATAACTTCAAGCCCCTTATAGAATAAAATTTTTCAACTTTCGACTTTCTAGATTTAAGAATTTCCATTTTTTAACGCTTCTAACTTAACAACTTCGAAATCATGAACGTTTCCAATCCGAACTTGCTTCTTTTTGAACGCTCAGAATGTATTTTTTTTTTAGGATACGAACTAGAAGTTTTTTTCAATTTTAACCACTGCAAATAAAAAATTCACAATATCGATCTACTTCGGATTGAAATTATACATAATTATGAATGCCTGTACATTAAAAAAAATTTTAGTTTCAAGATTTCATAGTGAAAAAAGTTTAATTTGGAAAGGGGCAATTTTGAATTTACCACAATCTGTACAGTAAAAATTTTGAATGCTCTTAACATGAAATAATTGGTCAACTCCTACTTTAAATCCGTTTACTGTTCAATTTCCAAGGTTTCAAAATTGTTCAATTTTCAACATTAAATTAAAAAATACTTTTTTCTTCTTTGCTTAAACATCGAAATAAAATCTATGTTTTTATCAAAATTTTTCGTGTACAGGAAAAGAACTCCCAAAAAGTTCACAATTTTAAAATAGACTTTGAGACTACTTGTTTTTTCAGCTCATTAGAAACAGATGTACAATAAGTGTCCTTAACAGAACATTCTATTATCCTGCGCTTGAAATAATTCAAATTTCAAAACTTAACATTCGATTTTAAAGGCACTGACTAGTGACGCGGAATTTTTTGTCTTTCAATTTTTTTAGTCACGGTAGACAGTTCGTAAAAAAATCTATTTTTGAAGTTCAATTTGATAACTCTAGATTTGAACAAGCTGGAAAGGGGTTAGTCTTACGGGAAATCCCGTAAGTGTAGACAGTTCGTAAGCATATATTTTTAACAATTTTTAAAATTTAATTCTAAAAATGAAAGTAATTTTAAAATTTAATTCTAAAGATTAAAGTAATTTAAAATTTTTTTTTAATTTTAAAAAGGGGCAATTTTGAATTGACCACAATCTGATTAGTCAAAATTTTGAATGCTCTAAACAAGAAATTGGTCAACTCCGACTTTAAATCCGTTTACTGTTCAATTTCGAAGGTTTTGAAATTGTTTAATTTCCAACATTCAATAAAAGAATACTTTGTTTCTTTTCTTAAAAGCCGGAATAAAATCTATTTTCTTATGAAATTTTTTTGTGTATTGAAAAAGAACACCCAAAAAATTCACAATTCAAAAATAGATTTTGAGACTACTTGTATTTTCGGCTCATTAGAGACAGATGTACAATAAATGTACACAACAGAATATTCTCTTATCCTGCTCTTGAAATAATCCAAATTTCAAAATTTAACATTCGATTTTAAAGGCACTGGCTAGTGATACGGAATTTTTCGACTTACAATTTTTTTAGTCACGGTAGAAAGTTCGTAAAAAATTCTATTTTCGAAGTTGCAATTTAATAACTTCAGCTCTAAACGATCTGGAAAGAGGTTAGTTTTAGGGGAAATTCCGTAACTGTAGACATTTCGTAAAAAAATATCTTTTTAAAGTTCCAGTTTTGAATGTTTTCTATTGGAAAAAAGTTGAGTTTGAAGACTTTTAAAATAAATCGGTGAAATTTCGCAGGGAGCATCTTTTAATGTTTTTAACTGAAAATGACTTGAATGAAAAATTTGTCAATTTTAAACAACTTTTAATTACATCTTTTTCAATATTGAATGTTTCGAAAATTCCTGATTGTTCAATTCCAATGACTTTTAAAACCCAAATTATTGTTCCACGTTCAATGTTATTATTTCAACTTGCTACATTTTAAAAGTTTAAAATTTGAAATTATTTCATTGCAACCCTTTTTAATAAAATATTATCTAATATTTAACGCAATAACAAATTTGTCTGCCAAAAAGCTTGTCAAGCAGGTGCTCTTATGACAAACTTTAGAATGAAATTGCGTAAGTATACTTATGGAAATAGCCCTACTTTTAATGGATCCAAGTGTGGCTATTTAGCTATTCCTATTACACAAGATTTCTAAAAAAAATCTCTTGTCCGTCCATATAGAACAAATAAAGTTTAAACAAACGCAGAGTGGAATCCCGTCCACTTTACCACAAACGACATGAAATTTCTAAATCATCACCAATCACAAATTTAAGATATCACCAATAAATTACAATCTTGGTCCCCAGAGTCTAGACTGGACTTAGGACAAAGCAAATTGGCGCAGCAAGAAACTTACGGCTTCAGCGATCGCGGGATTTACAACTAGGGGATGACGCATAGCGCTCACTGATCTTAGAAACAAAAACTGTCGAACGTGCTTAGGGCGAATTCAACCGGGTAAGCCTAAATCCAAAGGAGATATCTTACCGCAAATCCCAAGAGGTCCTTCACGCTCTCGGCCAATTCACTTACTTTGATTTGATTGGCTCTCTCGCCTCTAAGGATAACCTATAGTATCATGTGGCTTCCGTTTGTGTACGTTTGAACAGGGAGAATGGGTAGTTGTAGAAGAAGCAGTAGGAGGAGAATGGCAGGCTTGGCATCGTGTTTTGCGAACCGCGAGAGCGAACTTATAAGGGCAAATCCCCAGCAGCAATCAACGTATTGGATCCTCTTATTAGACTTGGCAGCGGAACTCTCCCCTTTTATGGCCCGAACACGTCCAAGCATTCGCTTCTGTTCGGTAAACTCGCAAGCCAACATGAAAGTCGCCCAGTTTTCTCGAAGTTCAGTCATCCATTTTGCTCATTGTTTATCCAACATCAGAAGCGGACTGCTCATGTACGAATTGCGATCGGGATTTAGTAGGGCTCAGTACAGTTTTCCCTATTTCTGATCGAGCGCTGATCGGTAGAAATGGAGAGGGCCGTTGGCTTAGCCAGGTTCTGGCATTTATTTGACTCCGGTTTTACGAGGGACAATTTCATGGACAAACGGTTGATTTGATTTTTGGCATTTTTACCAAAACTGTTTCTATTTTGTTTGAAAATTGAACAAGTGCTATTGTAGTGTGCCTCGCATAAGGCAACTGATCAGGGTGAGTCATGTCAGCTTTCTTTGGTCAAAGACGCTCGGCCGTCTTTGGAACGTTTTTGGACAGAGAAAGCACATGACCAACCCTGATCGGTTGCCTTATGCGAGGCGCACTACAGTTTCACTTTTTAATTTTCAAACAAAATAGAAACAGTTTTACTAAAAAAATAATTTTCTACGCAATTTTTTTGAAAGAGTTCAAAAGATTTCAAATGATTTGAAAAATTTCCAAGGATTTGAAGGTTTCTCCACAGATTTTAAGGGATTTACAAAGATTTCAAAAAATTTCAACAGCTCTCAAGGGAATTCATTTGATTTCTAGAGATTTTTATTTTTTTATGAATGTTCAAAGCTTTTGTACGTTTTAAGGAATTTAAAAAGATTTGAAGGTTGTTCAAAGAATTCACAAGAATTAATTGAAAGATTTAATAATATTTCAAAGATTCCAAGGGATGTTAAAGAATCTAAACAAATTTTTTGGGACTGCAAAGAATTTCCTAAACTTTATAAGGATTTTCAAGGATTTCGTAGGATTTGAAAAGTTTTAGGGTATTTTCAACGATTCCAAGGGACTTCCGAGAATCTCAAATATTTCAAAGTATTTTTATGGGATTTCAAGTGGTTTTTAATGGATTTTAATATATATTAAACATTTCTAAAGATATTATAATATTTCCATAAATTGCAAAGAATTTCACACGAATTAAGTGTTTTTGAAGAATTTCAAAGATTTAAAGAAGTTTTTAAATATTTTAAGAGATTTCACAAAGTTTCAAAAATTTCATACAATTTAAAAAAAATTTCTTAAATTTTGAAATATTTCGAAGAATTTCATAGGAATCATGAGATTTTAGGATATTTTAAGATTCCAAGGGATTTAAGAGGATTTACAAATATTTCAAAGGATTTTAAAGGGATTAAAGGAATTTTATCAAATTTCCGAGGATTTAAATAATATCCAGGGATTTTAAAGGCACTCAATAATGCATTTTTATGAATTTCCCACGACCTCAAAGGATTTCATAAGATTTCAAATATTTCAAGGGATTTCAAGAAATATCATTAGATCACAAAATTTAAAAAATTCCATACAGTTTTAAAGAATTTTCTCAAATTTTGAAAGATTTCGAAGGATTTCATAGGATTCATAAGATTTTAGGATATTTTTAGATTCCAAGGGATTTTTAGAGGATTTTCAAATATTTTAGAAAGTTTTTGAAGGAATTTCAAGCGATTTCAGATGATTTACGAATAATTCAAAGGATTTTGAAGGGATTCCAAGAGATTTTATCAAATATCCTAGGATTTCAATAATATCGAGGGATTTTAAAGGCACTCAATAAGGCATTTTAATGAATTTCCCACGATCTCAAAGGATTTCATAAGACTTTAAATATTTCAAGGGATTTCAAGAAATATCATTATATTTCATGTAATAACATTTGGGTTTTCAGAGGATTTTATAAAATTTTCTAGAGCTTCAATAATTCTAAGGGACTTTAAAGGCACTCCATGAAATATTTCAATGAATTTCCCAGGAACTCCAAGGATTTCATTAGACTTTTAATATTTTAACGGATTTTAATGAATTTATTCACAAGGATTGAGAAATTTCAAAGGATTTAAAAAATTTAAAGAGATTTTCAAATATTTCAAGGTATTTCCAAAGATTTTATTGATTTTTAGGTACTAAAAAACTTTTATACAATTTTAATGAATTTTCTATGATTCTGAAAGATTTTAATGATTATAAGGATTTTTAGTTATTTTTTTTATTTTGAGGGCCGCTGCTTGCGGCCATCAATGCCTTGAGGAGCTAAAAAGTGCCGAGAAGTCTTGAGAATCTCAGCCACGACTTGAGACTTGAGAGGGTCTGACAGGTCTTGAGAGGGCCTGAGAGATCTTGAGGGGTTCTGAGAGGTCTTGAGAGCCTTTGAGTGCTCGAGATTTTGAGTGTTCTCGAGAAGTTGAAAACTTGTGGTGTGTTCAAAGGCTCTCAAGACATTTCAGACCCTCTCAAGTCTGAGAAGACATCTCGTCGCTCAGATTTTCAAGACTTTTAAAATACCCCGCGTTCTGAGACTAGCGAAAGCCCCAACGCTAGTGTAAACATCTTCGATAAACGTTAATTTAAACAAAATCTTGCATAAATTAAAGATCTTACGAATTTAGTGTTATTGAGATGTCTAAGATGTTCACACAACTGGGATGTTTAGAAATCTCAGATGCTTACACATCAATAATGTTTTTCCTCAGTAACAAGTACAAACTTAAATGCTGAATACAACGAGTCCTGATCTTGGTATCTTTCTCTGGTAACTTCCCGAGTAAAAAGGCTTCAACTTGATTTCGACTCGATTTAATCTTAAGTTCGACTTCAAGGCGGCAATGTCTGGCTGCGTCTCAGAAAGTTGACAGATGCAAAGAATTAAAATTAATAAGGAAAACAATGTCCAACTTTCAAATTAGTTGTTTTCAACTTGGCAATTCAGAATCTGTGTGCCTTAACGACTATAGCCGTCAAAAATTTGCTTCAAAAAGATTAAAATTGTAATTTTCTATAAGGCTCTCCTAAACCGTAAGAAATACGTAAAAACAGACAACGATTTCGGTATCTTCGCCAAACAAGTATAATACAAATGAAAATCCATGAATGATTTGATTCTTTATACGTCTTGATTAAGGGCAATTCAAGTCGAAACCAAGTCGAGGAATTTTTACTCGGGATAGTGCCTTATTAAAGAATTTGTCCCGGCGAGTTGGGTCGTTTCGTGCATTCCATGACCAGGAGGGCACGCAGGTTGTCGGCGTAATTGCGATAATTTCCTCGCGTTCCTCCTCGAAGGAGAGCACCCTTATTGCTTGGGGTCTTGGGGACCGAAAACTCGTTCGCGTGTCGTAAGTTTCTAGCTTCTAGCAGAGAGCTCGGGTGTCCCTACGGGCGTGAGTTCCGGGAACGAGAGGAAGGTACCTTCCTTCCCGCAACAACCCCTGTTTGCTGGGAGCCGGAGACATTTGGTATGAGAAACGCGTAGCTACGCAGCAAGCCCATAGCTCAACTTGGGTACCCTCCTCCACAGCCTTGGCAAGGTAGGTAATCCTCTCGGGGGCGTGAGTTACTGCTTTCGTCCCTCTCGCTACATTCTCCTTTCCACCCCCAATGCTCTCCTTTTCCTCTTTCCCACCTCATCCCCCCTCCCACTCCATTCTCTCGGCACCATCCCTGTCTCCTTTTCCATCTCACCCCTCCCCATTCCTTCGGTTTTACGTCACCGTCCCTCGTCATCCCTGAAGCCTCAAACTTCCTTTCTTTACTCAGTTTCCCTTCCCTTATTCTACTTTTCCTTCTCTTTTCTCCATTCCAAACTTTTTTTTCGGCTCAGACTTTCGTTTTAAGTTACTTTCTCTTCTTTTCGTTTCTTTGCTTTGATCTTTATCTTACTATCTCTTTATGATCATTTCTATTTGTCTTTTCTCTCGTTTTTGTTTTGCGACTTTTCTTTATTTGTATTTTCCTTTTAATGCCCATTTTATCCTTTCATTTTTTGTTTACTCATAATATTCGCTTTTACCCGACTTTTGTAGGTCATCTTTCTTTCTTTTTTTCCTTTTTTTTAGTATATCCTTCGTTAATAGAACCTTACGTTTCATTTTTTGTCGAAATTTTTTTTCATATTGCTTCTTACGTAATTTATTAATGCTATGCGATTTTCATAATTGCTGCCTTACTTTGTCAGTGGAAAAATTCTCTTGGACCAAAGCATATACAATTTTTTTTTAATGAGTCATTTAAATGATTGAACATATTGAAAATAATTTATGAACTGAAAGTTTTCTCTGAACAAATAGGGTAAAGGCCCCGGTTCGTAACATACTAAGAAGCTGGAAAAAATGAAATCCTATTCGAATTCCTCAAGCAATATTTACTCGTAAATGCAATAACCTTTCTTCTTATGTAAAGAATAATCCATTTTCAATCGAAAATGTTATTGAATTAAAGTTAAAGGATGCATTAATCAAATAATTAAAAATTAGAACGAACATACCGGTGTGCCGGTTGGTAACCCCCAAAAGTCCTCTTTGAGCCAGCTCGTAACTCAATGATGAGCCGGTTCGTAACCGGCTTATCAATGCAAGTGAATTCGGGATTATGGATTATATTCAATTAATTTTACATTTTTCAAGCTTTTGTTTAAATGAGTTGATGTTTCGAGACTCGTCAAAGTTGACACTAACTGACGTCAACAGCAAATTACGCCAAGTGCGTCAATTCGTATACTAACCTCACAATCGATTCGAGGACTGTCAATTTCTAAATGACGCTTCCATTCTTTGTTTTTGATCAAAGGTAAAACTCAATATAGATATTTGAAGAATATAAACTAAAGTTCTGCCTCAGAGTTTTAACGATGTGTGTCATATTTTAATTTTTATAAAAGTTTTTTCCAGAGGGGTTACAGATGCGTCATTGCTGATATTTCCGTGCTCGTTCATAACCGACGCAGATTTATTGTATTTCGACATGGAAAGCTACTTACTCAAATGATTGCACTCAAAACTAGAGAAACATTATCACTGTCCACTGGATTGCCACTTTTTTACTCACAACACGCCGAGCTGTGAAGTTTCGTGGAGTCATTTTAGTGCTGGTCTTATAGTCAGCTGGTCTCAAAGTACATTGCGGCACGGTGGAGGGCAGAGCGCGACGTTGTTATTTTTTTTCGAATTGATAAACTCGAAATAATGCCTATCATCTATTATCAGTTTTGTACATTTTCATTTTCACTTTGAACAGAAATTCACATCAGTCAACAGTTTCTATTGTATTATATAAAAAATAAATTTATAAGCTTTCTGGGTTACGAACTGGTCGGGGGTTACGAACCGGGGCCTTTACCTTATTGAGTTTCAAATTCATCGAAGGTACTCTCTTTTTGAAACTTTATTCAAAAGGAGTAATGCTTTCTTCAAAATCAAAATCAAAATTAACTGCATTTAAATGCAGTTAATTTTATTTTTACATCGTTTCGAAACAAGGTATTGTTAATTCCCTAAGTTCATGTAAATCTATTTGCGTCACGTTGATTTCTGCACGCTCGAAACACACGTATACGCTTGCATACTTTGC
Source organism: Melikaiella ostensackeni (assembly GCA_032362435.1). Classification (NCBI taxonomy): domain Eukaryota; kingdom Metazoa; phylum Arthropoda; class Insecta; order Hymenoptera; family Cynipidae; genus Melikaiella; species Melikaiella ostensackeni. Next base: position 21,128,972 of record JAUMHM010000005.1, on the reverse strand, counting down.
CCTTACACAACAGATACATCTAACGTCACAGAGGTAATCCAGAGACTCGAGAGCGTACGCACGTACGCGCCTGCTCACGCATACATACAGAGGGGGATGAAGAGCAAGCCGAATGTGGGACAAACTCACCCCATTCGACCTGCCACAGTACACACATCTACTCTACCGGAAGTCAAAGTTGAGTAGCCTCACAGCCTCTTCCCTCTCCTACCATTTTCCCCAAATTGCAGTGTTTTTTTTCACCAAATCAAACTTTTTATCTTTCTCGTTTTGTTTATCAATAATTTAGTATTTTATATATTCGTTATTTTCTGGAAAGGGTGCATTGTTCTGCAGAAAATAACTTTTTATATTCCATAAATTTGTCTGATCACAAAATTGAAAAATTTTATCAAATACATCTTTTTCAAAGCCCCAATGAGTAAATTTAAAAAAGTGTTTCAATTTTTAAAAGGTTGCCAAAGACTGGACATTTCATATCAAAAGTGAGTTCTTTCTGTTTTTCGGATATCCGCCATGGTATGTATGTATTAAGAAAGTTGAGGTTAATTACACTCTACACACAACGATCGTAGTTATGTTTATCCAAATTTCAGAAAATTGTATACTATACAACCAGCCCTCTGTCATGTAACCTTTGATTTCCAAAGGGCTTATTTTCATCTAAAAGCAAACCATGTGATAAACTTTGAATGGAATAGCAAACCATTCTCAAAAAATGAGTATAAATATAAAATAAATAATTATAAAAACCGCTGCAAAGTAGTTTGGTAGGTACGTTCATCTTATGGTGTATATTTAATTGTGATCATTTCATGAACACTCTGCTTTCTCATAGAGGATTGTTTTTTTATAAAGAAATAATTCCTTCACAAAAATCGGGCTGATATATTTCCTGTGATCATGATAAAAGGTTGCTATGATAATAGTATTTTGGATTGTAAAAGGAATCTGAGGGGATGGAAAAGGCGATTTCATCTGCGTTTTTTTATTATTTATTCCTTATTTCTTATTGCTTATTATTATCATTCTTTGTTTATTGTTTATTTTTCATAGGTCATAGAAGAATTCATATAATTCAATAGATTCATTTCATCAACACAAATGAATTTTAGACCTAAAATATAGGTGCATTTCAAAAATTGAGAATTTTTTATTCTTTAAACGTTAATAAATTGGCAAATCTGTATATATCATAATTTTATTTAGTGATACAGGCCTGCTGAATACATGCATCGATGTATCTTATCATAACGAATGAATTTAGTAAATATCATAACTTCATTTGTCAAAGAAGGCTTCTGAATACATCAATCGATTCATATTGTCAAAATGAACATACTTGGTATTTTTTATGCTGCTATATTTCAAATATAAAAAAATAATCCTTTTTGAACGTAAATATATAACCTTCAAAAATTCTTAAACATGAAATTTTTTGTATGGAGATAGCTATAAACATTCTTTTGAATTATATCAGGTAAATATCACCCCGTGCGTGACAAAATTTGGGTTACAGAGCCTGGTATAACTGCCAATACTGTGATAAAAATTCTTAAAACTTTACCATACATTTTTCAAATTCTTTAAATAATGACAACTGCAATTCCTCCAAATTTCATGACCTCAGCCCTCCTTGTTATCGATTTATAATAAAAAGTGTATTGTTAATACACACACAAACGCGGAAATTTTTTAAAAGCCTCATTTTTAGTCTCTTGAGATCGAATTATGTCAAGATATGTTAAAAAATGAAGCATGAAAATTGTTGTCGTTACAATGCTTCTTCAGTGAGGAAGCAATAGATAAATAAAGGTGATTTAAATATGAATTTTTTTTCAAAACGTTCTTCTACTCTAGTGCGAGCATAAACTCCATAACAGGCGTTGGGGTATTACAAAACTTACTTGAGGTTGATCACCTTATATCCGCTACTAATTACATATCTTCTGCTCCTGACCTTAATTCCAAGAATATGATACGAGACATTTATTCAGGCATGGGAAATCTATGCTTATAATTACATATAAACAGTTTTTTTAAATAATGCGCACTTCTCGTTTCCCCACAAATTGTAACTTTCACAGACCTTACTTTAAAATAAATTCATACTGAAATAGGTAAAATACTCTGGAAAATATTTCATAAAATATCTGAGAAGAGGAATACCAACTTCACTACCCCTTTCGCTTCATGTCTCTAAAAGGGCCAATTTAAAATTAAATGTTAAATATTCCTGAAAAATTATTTACAAAAATTCTTAGAAGATGACAGCCAAACCTTCTTGTCCGTAGCTACTAAATGGGTTAACTCGAATTAAAATAATTGAAAAAAAACTTTACTACCAAAGAACTTATTCTGTCCTGAATGAACTATTCTGCATACGACTAATGTATTTTTAAAAAACATTTATATCAAATAACCAAATAAAATAAAGTTTCGATTCCTAAATGTTAAAAGGTAATACATTTTCTTAACAGAAATGATATTTTCTTATTTTTCGGAATTCTGTGATATAGATAATAGTACTTCAAACAATAGCTTTAGTATCTTTAAAGAATCATCTCAATGATTTTTTCAAAATTTATGATATCTTCAAAGAATAAAGAAACAATATATTTTTTTAAAATCTTTATCTTTGGTTTTCATGGTCACACAAAAAATCCTGATATACAATTTTGCGTAGATTCGATTTAGCTAATAGAATTTTCAAAAACAAATTAAAAATTTGAATTTCTTTTTGTCTCCAGATGGTAGCTTTCGTTTCTCAATTTACTTTAACCAATTCATCCGTTTTAGGCTCATTTATTTTACACATAAATGTTTAAATCTTTACTATCTTATATTATTCTGCACTTATATTATCACTTTTTAAGAATTATAATAATTCTTTTATGATCTGTGTAAAACAGTTTATAAAGAATTTTTTTCGACCAAAAACAACGGAAAGTAAAAATCTTTGAAACAAGAAAATATCCAAAAAATTTAATTTTTAAAACTTCAAATTTGTCTTGAACTTCAAAAACTTAAAGAAAAGTATCAATGAGTGCTTCACGTTCTAGGCGATTTTCTAAATTTTGGGCTTGAGCACCTGAACCTAAAAAAAAATCCGGCCAACCTACTCGACGCCAAACTAACTACCCTCTGCTCCTGACCTTAATTCGAAGATTATAAACTGTATGATTAATTCTGAAACTGGCATGTGGCTTTATTCTAAAAATAATCTAAGGCTTTAATTTATTGGAATAAATCGGAAATAAACAAATCATTTTTAAAACATTGAAGAACTTTTGCAAGAAAAATTGGAAGGCCACCCTTATTATCTTTTCTACACCAATTATTAAGAAACTTATCAAACTTTTGAATAATCAAAAATAAAGAAATCTGCGAAAACTCTACTACCCTCTTCAAGTTGAAAAATGAAAATCCGTTTGTCTCGAGAGGGATTAATTCACAAAGAAGTCGTACTGAAATAGGGAATCTGTTCTTAACAATATACACATATCTAAAATAATGACTAGGAAATTATCAATTAAACTGCATTATCATTTCTACCCCTAATCACTACGGAACTCAATTTCAACTTCAATTAATCAAAAAGAAAATAATCTTCGCAAACTCTATTACCCTCTTCAACTTAAAAACTGAAAATCTCGTAGAAGGGGTCGTGGCGAACAAAGTTAGGTTAGAAGCGGGTTGGAAGCAGAGAGGACGAGAAAAGATGGTGGGTGGGTGTTGGGGGGGAGGGGGGGTAGATGGAGAGAGAAGAGAGAAAACGAGTTTCTGGCCTGAAAGTCTGGCGTACTCAACCTCACGGATCGTCGTAGTCGGTGCTCTCAACCACCCCCAGCCCCCGAAGCCCGACCGACCCCCAGCATCTCCCCTGCCCAGCGCGAGGAGTGGTCCGGGGGTGGGTTAGGTTGGCGGCACCAGCGGCAGAGAGCTTTTCCTTAGCTCGCGCGGGTGGGGCGGCCATTTTCCCGAGTTCTTAATATTTTCATGATGGCGGCCGGCGCGTTCGTTGAAGCGGTGGGTGGGGGAGGGGGTGAGTTGGGGGTTTGTTAGCTGCGGGGGTGCTCTCGAGGAGCAAGGGTGGCCGGGTGGCAAGAGGGGAGAAATTAGAAAAGGGGAGATTTAAATATCAGCCCCCGAGGGGCGGACCGCTCGTTTCCCGGCATTACCATCCGTGCGCCCGTCCTTCACCCTTGTCGCTTATACATATATATAGAGACACACTCATACATATATCGATCCTCGGCCAGAGAAAAGGCGTCTTAAGACCCGTCGTTGGACTCGGCCGTGTCGCCGGGCGCGAGGAGTTACGTCCGCCTGGAGTTCCTGAGTATCCCCCCCCCTCCACCGACCCACGCAGCCGACCCATCCAACACCCAACGCCAACCACCCATGACCCCCCTATCACCCCACAACCTAGTCGGCTCGCACTTTATCATCATTCGCGCGACGTCAGGATATCGAACCATACAAACTGTCATAACGGAAGGTTTTTTTGTAGAAGTAGGGCCATTTTCAAAGGTTATTGCAGGGTGGGCCAAGGGAAGATTTTTTTTTCTTTAGAGGTTCCTGGTTGAGGAAGGTTGCCATCACGTTTACAGTGTAAGAACGAAGTGTTACTTCAAGGGAAGGCATGTCGAAAATATTAACCCTTCAGATATTAAAGGATCACAATTTTTTACCAGTGTTAGATGGCTAACTGCATTAAGATTCAAAATTAGATAATGCCTTAATTTTTCTAATCTCAAAGCTCAAAGTTTTATTTCTAATATCTATGCAGGAGTATTTCAAAAGGGAGTTACGGAGGAATATACAGACAATTCTTGGTGATATTCACAAAAATAATTTGTAGAATAAATTAAAGACAAACCTCTTCCCCCTGCAACCCAAATCACTAAGGAACTGAATTCCAACTTAAAAGATAGAAATCCTGTAGGATATTCACTAAAATTCATTAATGTATTCACAAACCTATCAGTTTCCGTCCTTAATCTCTAGATGCAATACAAACGGAAAAAAATAATCTTGAAATAGAGAAATTTTTTTGAAAATATTTACCAAAGGTATTTCTTTAAATTGATGAAAGAAATCTCAATACAATATTTTGTGGGTTGATTTAGACCCAATCTATTCAGATTATTCCATCTTTTAAAAAGAAAAAAGTAATAATCCAAACCAATAACACATTTTTAAAAAATTTCTAACTTCATCAAATTGTTTAAATATATTTGAGTAAAAAGGATATCTTTTAGTAAATTGAGTTAATCATTAAAACCTCAATTAAAAGGAATCTCAATCATTCATAGGCGACCCTGCAGATTGGAATCAATCTTTGCTTAATGTCTCTTTTAAAATTTCTGAAAGATCGAAATAAAATCTATTTACTTATGAAAATTTGTTGTGTACTGAAGAAGAATACCCAAAAAGTTCACATTTAAAAATTGACTTTGAGACTACCTGCTTTTTCGGCTCATGACAGACAGATGTAAAAGTAAAGTACACAACAGGAAGAAAAAAGAGGGAGAAAAAAGAAAGTGTGAACCAAAACCATCCTCACACTTTTTCTTCTCTCCGTCTTTTTTATACCATAGTACTAGGGACCAACATGTTTCGAAGCCAATTTAGACTACCTCATCAGGAGCAATTTATAGGAAAAACAATAGGTATAAAAATTGATGAATTGTTAGTTTAGAAAAATATTGTTTTTATCTGAAAAATAAAAAACAGATATGATTTATAGTAAATATTATTTTTTTGGTATATATTTCATTCATTAATTGAAAATTGAAAATTTGACATAGGAGAAAAAATTATTAATAAATCCTAAATTCAGATCCTTTTATTTTTTGATTAGAAATTAATTCCCGCAAATTCTAAA
>JAUMHM010000005.1:21112807-21122982 GCA_032362435.1 Melikaiella ostensackeni | reverse complement strand
AACGCGAAATAATGCCTATCATCTCATATCAGTTTTGTACATTTTCATTTTTACTTTGAAAAGAAATTCACATCAGCGAACAGTTTTTATTGTATTGTATAAAAAATCAAATTATACGCTTGCTGGGTTACGAACTGGTCGGAGGTTACGAACCGGGGCTTCTACCTTACTTATATTTGTATCTTAGTTCACTTTAAAAAATTTTTATATGACAAAGTAGGATATTTTTCACTGAATAAAGAGAATTCCTTGATTAAAATGGACAATTTTTAAAAAATTTCATAAGAATCGATATAAAACATGAAATTTATTTCTAAAACCTGTTTTTTCGTTCCTATAATACTTCAATCACTTCAAAGAGTATGATTTGAAAGTTGAGAGTTCTTAATTGATCTTTCAAATTATTAAAAAATTTTAGTAACAATCTATCTTTTGGACCCTAAAGTCAAATCCACTCCACCAACAACTATTCCACAATTTCAATTACGTTAAAACTTCAAATTATAGATTCAATATTGAAAGACTTAAAGTGATTTAAATTGAGCAATTTTAATTTTTGAATCTTAGGAATTGGGAAATTTCAACTACGAAGCTTCTGTTTAGTTCTAGACTAATAGAATTCCTTATCATAAAAATGAAAGATTTGGAAATTAATCATAATATTGAAGTATTTTAAAATTCGAACTGTCTCCCGTTACGGAATATTCCGTAAGACTAACCGTAAGACTATGTAGAAAAATAAGACAAATTAATTAAAGTTTTCTATTTTTACTTTTTTTTCCATCAAATAATATGAAAAAACCCGTTCCTTTCTGTTCGCAATTTCGTATGTTCTAATAAGGCCTTAGAAAATAGTAAAAATTAATTTCTTCACTCTACGGTATGTTTTTCGGAATTAAAATGTTTCTGAAAATTAACCTTGTGATGTTCTTTGAATGTCAAAATTTTAAAAAATAATAAAAAATATATAGATAGATACATAATTTTTTAAATTTTATGCTTAAGAATTTTTTTGCGAAAAAATACTAGGTTCAGTAACAAATTTGAGATTTCCTTTTTCCGAGAATGTAATTTTTTTTAACTGACCGTAAGGTTTCTAGGTATAACGCGTAATTGCCAACTTTGACTTTTCTTGAACAAAATTTTTTCATTTAATAACAAATGAAGTTTTTAAAAAATAACTTTTCAAGAGTGCCGCTGCTCTAATTTTCTCAAATTGAATAAAACAGGCGTTAAATCAGTGTTAGAACAATACAGGAATAATTTATTATATATTTGTGTAAGAAAAAATTGTTTATAATGTTATAAACATATTAAAAAATTTTTTTAAACGAATACACTGTTTGATAATATATGAATGAATAGGCTTAATTTTTTTGCAGAATAAACAGAAAACGTCTTTTCAATGACTCCTTGTTGCCATATTTTGTAATTTGACCAAATTTTTTTATTTATTGAAACAATTCTTATAAATAATTGTCCATGTTTAACAATATTCTATGAATAGACTGAATTTTTTTACGGAATCGACTAAAAATGTCTTGTCAGTGATATCTTGCTGTCATATTTTTCGAATGAACAATAACCGTTGATTATTTGAACAATGTCAATAAACAAATATACATTTCTATCTTTTCTTCTATGGATATTCTCATTTTTTAAAGAAATCAACTAAAAATGTGTTATAAATGACTTCTTGTTGTCATATTTTCCATTTTACAGCAAATGTTAATCATTAAAGCAATTCTTATGAACAAATACCGATTTTTCCTTTTTTTCCATGAATAGGCTCAATTTTTTTACGGATTCGACTCTGAATGTCTTGCCAGTGACTTCTTGTTGTCATGTTTTTCCAATCAACAATAACGGGTAATTATTTAAGCAATTTATATAAACAAAAGCATATTTCGATCTTTTTTCCATGAATAATTTCTTTTTTTTTAAGGAATCTACTCAAAATATCTTGTTAATTATAGGAGACACTTTTAGTTCATTTTCACATATTACTCAATTATTTGTAAAAAATGTAAATGATTGTGTTTAATAATTATGTTTGAATAATTCCCAGTCATTGTTAATTCGGAAAATATGACCGTAAAAAGTCACTGGAAAGACATTTTTAGTCGATTCCGTAAAAAAATGAGTCGATTTATAAAAGAATGTTAAAAATGGGCATTTGTTTATAAGAATTGTTTAAATAAATGAAAATTTTTGTTAAATTGCAAAATATGACAACAAGGAGTCATTGAAAAGACATTTTCTGCTTATTCTGCGAAAAAATTGAGCCTACTCATTCAGACATTGTCCAACTGTATATTTGTTTACAAAAATTGTTTGAACATTAAAAAAAGAGCAATTATTTTCAACTTATTGTAGTATTATATTAATTTATCTCATATTGCATACAAAAACTATGCATTTCAACAAGTAGTCACTGCAAATTATGAAAAAATGACACATGTGCATTAATTTACTTATAACATTATAAACAATTTTTTTCATCACTCCAACACATAATCAATTATTTCTGCACAGTTTTCATACTGATTTAAGGCCTGGTTTATTGAATTTGAAAATCCTTAGGACAGTGGCACTTTTGAAAATATATTTCTAAAAAACAAATTTCATTTGCTATTAAATGAAAGATGTTGCTTTGAGATTAGTGAAAAATTAGCAGTTACACGTTATACCTGGAAGCCTTGCCGTCAGTTTGAAAAAAATACATCTAAATCCGTTGAAAAATTGAACTGGCCGGCAATTTTTGTCCAAAAAAAGTGCTTTTTGGCACACTGTGAGATGATGCATATCGACTGATGCCACCTTAGAAGTTGCTGCCATCTTAGAAGTTGCTGCCAGCCTGCTCCATGGTCATTTGTCCATAAATGATACAAATCTTTAACATTTGACTAATCATTTATTAAAGTTTTTAGTATGGATGCATATCGTGGATATGAAAATATATTATGGGTTTGTAGTAGTGAAGGCATCAGATTTTTGAACGCTGAAAAATATTAGTGAAATTTGGTAGTAAGTTCTAATTCCTAACTTCTAATCGTCAGTGGTCTGTAGAAAATACGAGTATATATAGTGCAGAAGTAAATTTTTAAACATCAGTTTGAAGAGTTTCATGTGCTTTAAGTGTGAAAATGTAAAAAATATGGTTGTTTTAAGTAATTTTCGAATGTTAAAGATTCGGACATGATGTGGAAATTCTATGTATGATTTACAGAGCATCCATCTTGCCGCATACTATTTAGAATTGTTTGCAGACCTACTTATTGTAGATATACTAATACTAGATCGCATTTACATATTATGAGACAATTTCTAATAATATGTCAATCTAATCTAGTTTAAGTGAACAAAAACCCTCATAGGAGCCCCCCGCCTATAAACAAAAATTAGAAATGGAGAAAATTCGTCAGGTCCCTACGAGAACCCTTACGAAATTTCTGCACGGGGAACAATTGATTTCGATGAACTTCGAGAAAGTTGGCCTATTTTTCTCTACAACCAGCACCCATCCCCTTTCATCCAATTTTCTTTCTTTCCATCTGTTTATCTCTATGCCGATTATTCTCCCCCGAAGTCTGTTTCGCGAATTCAGCATAAAGTTCGTCCGCCCTCTCGATTAAGGATCCACGCACGCTTTTTACTTTTCCGGGCCGTAGGTTTTCATTCCCTCAGAAGTAAGTCGGCTTCTATCCTGAAGGAATGGCGAAGGGGTTTGGGGTGGAAGAAGGTAAATCCAGAGGGTCGCAGGACTGTCACATTTTCTACTTTGCGGAGACGTATGAGGGCAGCTTAATTGGGGGAACCCCCTCCTTTATTTATAAGTTCTGGAGTCTATCGCAGGGCCACCCCTTAGTCTTCTCCGAGGGGTGGTGAGGAAATGGAAGAGGGCACCCGAGTCGCATGACAAATAACCCTTATAAATGCCGCGTCATAACTCCCGCCCCCAAACCACCCTCGCGAATATGACAACCTGGAATGAGAATCGCGGGCGAGAGAATGGGGTTGGGATTGGGGGTTGGGGGTGAGCTAGAAGGCCGGGTGGTCGGTCGGGCGCCGAGCCACTTGATTACGCGGCGATGATAAACATGACGCTGATATGAACTCTCTCTGTTTCATGCGCGTTTCTACACATACCGAGCGATTCTGTGCTCTCTGCCAATAATAGATCGTTGCAGATACCATTGTAAATATGACGCGTTTATTGGAGGGTGATTCGTATTGCTGAACTCGGTCTCTCTTCCACTTTTGTTCATCCATTTTGTATGTTGCTACAATTTAGAACATTTTTTTTTGTTGATTCTAGATCCTAAGATATTCTCTCTATTTTATTTCAATGGTTTTACAATTTCAAATTCGAGGGGTAAGTTTGGTGAAAAAGCAAGTAAAATTTTTTTTAAGTTGGTCTTTATTTATCAACATAGTCTCCTTAGAGGGCTACTGTCTGGAGTATTCTCTAAAATAGGGTGGTTGACGAATCAATTCCAAGCCCAGTTCGTGTATTTTTGCCATTGCGATTGCGGAAAAGTGAGCCGGTGCGTTGTGATAAAAAAGCACTTTTTTTGCGCCAATTGTGACCGTTTTTTTATAGCTTGGTCTTCAAACTGTCCAATAATGATGGATAAGATGTTCCTGTTATAGTTTTACCCTTCTCCAAGAAATGAATGAGGATGATGCCTTGGGAATCCCAAAATACTGTGGCCATCACCTTCCCAGCTGACAGAACAGTCTTCGCCTTCTTTGGCGCACTTTCACCAAGCAGTATCCACTGCTTTAACTGCTGCTTTGTCTCTGGTTGAGCTTTTGATTGGGAGTCAGCAATCGCGGCATCCATCTTGCACACACCTTCTTAACCTCCAGTTTTTCGTACAAGATATTATAGTCTCGTTCAGTGGAGATGCTTACGAAAACTACTGACAAGCTAGCAGGAAATTTACCTTACTTATCAAGCGACCTTATACTTCTGTAGTCGGTGTTCGTAGATTGCTGCCATCGCTTCGTAATCACTTTTTAATTATTCTTTAACCACTTGAGGCTTTCAATCAAGATTTAAAATCGCCTAACACAGAAAATCCTGGGTTTTACTTTCATCTTGAAGTTGGATCAAAGTGATTTGCAACAGACTAATACTCATTCAATTAAAATGATCCAGATTTGGTATCAAAATTACAATTGACAAGTGAACGTTGACATTTGACATTGCTTAAAGTGTTTTCTTGAAATTTTTCAAAAATTTTTTGAAAATAATTCCTACTAAGATTTAATAAACTTATGGAACGAACACATATAAATTCTGTCAATTAAGTAAATGTAGAACCTTAATTGAATTAGTTTTGGAAGAGAAAATGTCAAGTTTTCTAGCATAAAATTTTTAAAGTTTTAAAAGTGAATGTCAATGTTTATTTAAACTACTATTCTTTAGTCCAAAAACTATCGGAATTCCTATTTATTTATCGCAGGCTTTACAGTCTTTCCCCTATTCCCCTCTTTTCTCCTTTCTCCAGTTTTTCCACTTCAATGTGAACTGAATTAATAGAACACAATAAGGAAATATAACTATTTTTTTTTAAAGTTCATTCTTTTTAGTTAAAAAGTCTGCTATTATGTTTTTGGATGAGGATCCATCTCCTTTGGTTGAAAATTTAGGTACTTGGTTGAAAGTGGAATTACTTTGTTTTAAATTCATATTTCTTTTTGCTGAAGATTCATCATTTTAGTTGAATTTCACTTCTTGGGTTGAAAATTTAAATGCTTTTTTGAAAACTCGTTTTTTTTTGTGTATATTTTTTAATCCAAAATTCAACAGTTTTATTTAAAATTCGTCTTATTGGTAGAAAATTTATCATTTTGGTGGAAAATTTAACCAGTTGGTTGAAAACTAATTATTTTGTTAAAAATTTAACGATATCGTTAAAAGTCATCATTTTTGGTTAGAAATTAAACTATATGTTTGAAAATTCGAAAAATTGGTTGAAATTTTATTTCTTTATCAATTAAATTTTTTGTGTGTAAAGTTCAACCATTGTGTTTAAAATTCGCGTTTTTAGTTTGAAAATTAATCTCTTTTGATATAAATATCTCTTTTGTAGAAATTTCATCCTTTCTGGTTTAAAACGTAATTGTTTGGTAGAAAATTAAAATGTTTCAGTTATGGATTTAAGTTTTTTGTTGAAAATTAATTTTTTTGGTTGAAAATTTTATCACCTAAGGTGAAAATTCATCTTTTTGGTTAAAAATTTAATCATTTCGCTGGAAATTTGTGTTTTTGTTTTTTGCTAAAAAATTAACTGTTTAGTTGAAATATCGTCTTTTTTGGTTGAATTCAATTGTTTTTTTTATATAAAATTAAAATCTTTTATTGTCGCAATATCAAGTATTACGTTTTTTGTTGAGAACTCATCTCTTTTGGTTGAAAGTGGAACTACTTTATTATAAATTTATTTTTTTGTTGAAGATTCAGCATTTTAGTTGAAAGTTCATTCCTTTGTTGAAAATTTTAATGTTTCATTGAAAATTCATTTTTTCAAATGTATATTGTTTAATCCAGAATTAAACTATTTTGTTTAAAATTTATGTATTCTGTTGAAAATTCGTTTTCTTGGTAGAAAATTCAACTATTCGGTTGAAAATTCATGTATTTTGTTAAAAATTCGTTTTTTCTGGTTGAATTCAATTGTTTTTTATTTGTAATAAAAATCTGTTATTGTCGCAATATCAAGTATAAGATTTTTCGTTGAGAATTCATCTCTTTTGATTAAAAATTTCAATACTTGGTTGAAAGTGGAACTACTTTGTTATAAATTCATGTTTTTTTTGTTGAAGATTCATCATTCTAGTTGAAAATTTATTTCTTGGGTTGAAAATTAAAATATTTCTTTAGAAATTCGTTTTTTTTAATGAATATTTTTTAATCCAGAATTCAACTATTTCGTTTAAAATTCATGTATTTTGTTGAAAATTCGTCTTTTTGGTAGAAAATTAATGTTTTTGGTGGAAAATTCAACCATTTGGTTGAAAATTGATATATTTTGTTGAAAATTCTTCTTTCTTGGTTGATTTTAATTTTTTTAGAATTAAAATAAAAATCTTTTTTGGTTGAAATATCAACTATTACACTTTTTGTTGAGAATTCATCTTTTTTGGTTGAATGCTCAACTAATTGATTGAAAGTGGAACTGTTTGTTAAAAAATCACGTTTTTGGTTGAAGATTTATCAATCAAGTTGAAAATTCATCTTTTTGGTTGAAAATTTAACTTTTTTATAGAAAATTCATTTTTTTAAGTGGTTGAAAATCAATTTTTTAAACTGCAAATTTAACTGTTTGGTTGAAAATTGATGTATTTTATTTATAATTAAGGTTTTTGGTTGACAATACATTTATTTGGATAAAAATTCATCTATCTTGTTGAAAAAGCAATACTTTTACTTGGAATTTCAGAGATTTAAGGCGTTTCCAATTAATTAAAGTTAAAAACTTCTCTTTTTCCTGTTTGTTTGCAAAAAACAACGCAATTGTCGGTTAGGAAGATCGTCAATTTGCACTAGTAGATTTTTTGATCCAATAGATTAAGTCATTTTTGTATTAAATGGAAGATTGAATTGAGCCAAAGTACTTTTGATATCTGAAGATTTACTATGAAATTGCTACATTTCCAATTTTGAAGTTGTCTTCGAATGCTGCTTAGATCGCGATTTTTAATATTCTAATTTGAAATTTAGAAGGAGAAGGAAAAATCTCCTACAAAAAGTGAAAAAAGGTTTACATGTTGACGTTTGATTAAAAAATCTGATTACGGAAGATGAAAAAAGTACCTGTATTCTATTTCTAAATGAATATCTCTATTCTTACCATGACAATATATGTCATAACAATCACAATCTGTATTGGACTCACTATAATACTTATGGTATTGAATACAATACAATAGTATAAAGATTACTATACTACTAGTAAAGAATATCAAAAAATCACTCCAATTTTCCAGTTAGAGTAATAAATCCAACAAGAAGAAATTGCAGATTCCCTCCCTCGGATTTGCGATCATGCATTGAAGGGTGAAATTAATTGTTTTAATGGCTCTTGTAGCGTTTACGAGGCGCTTGATGTAGGATATCGGTTAAAGCTTGGGGTGTTTGGATGGTGTCATGGACGCTGGTTGTTTTATGTAGGTCGCGACGCGTAGGAAGCTAAAGCCAAAGGGGTAGAAGGCAGTATGTGTTTCGCCATGCGGGGGCTGTTCTATAATCTATGTATACTGGGGTTTGTCGGCAGAGCCGAAACGGGACTTTTACGAGGCAGCAACGGCCGATAAGGTGAGCTTGCGCCACCGGCGGGGTTTATTCCACTACTGCACCCAAGTGGCTGTTCAACCTCTCCGAACTCACTACGACTCTACTACAGTTTATTTAAAACCATTTACACGTCCGTACAACTCGCAATCGTCAAAGATTTTCTACACTCTCTTAACATCGATTGCCCTACGAGATTTCATTTTTCTCGTACCAAAATATATTTTTATCTATTCTTCACATATTCTTTATTAGTGATGCCGTTTAATACGAGACTTTCTCGATATCGTATCGGAAAATCTCGTTTTTTTCTCGTATCGATATCGGTTTCTGAGACTCCAGTATCGGCTTTGTCTCGTATCGATGCAGGGCCGGCTTAACCAATAGGCTAATGTAGGCTATAGCCTAGAGGCGCACAGTTGAGCAAAATGTCAAAATTGGTTTCAAAAGAGCCTAGAACCCAGAATTCTTGATAGATTTTGACATTTTTTCTTTGGAATTACACTTAACTAAGTTTTAAAGAAAATTATAAAAGCCGATTTTTGATTTTTTTTCTTTATCGCACTTCTGTGTTAACAAATAAAATTTTTAAAAATTGTCACTCTTACAAATTTATTTTTTATCTTTCCGTTAACAATTGTGATGAACTCGGCGTCAATCAAAATCAGTACAGTGGCACCTAAGCTAAAAAATTAATTCATGAACGAATTTTTAACAAAATACATGAATTTTCAGAAAAAAAAGATAAATATTTAACCAAAAATTGAATAGTTTAATTTTTCGTTAGAAAAAAAAGATTTTCAACCAAGAAAAAAAACAAATTTTCGACAAAATAGTTTCATTTTCAACCAAGGAGATGAATTCCCAACTAAAATGATGAATCTTCAGCAAAAAAAGTACATTTTCAACAAAATAGTTCAACTTTCTAGAAAGTAGTTGAATTTGTATCCCAAAAAATTAATTTTCAAGCAAGAAGATTAATGTTCCACCTAAAATAAACGAATTTCTAACAACATATTGAAATTTTTAACCAAAAAGATGAATTTTCAGCTTATATGATAAATGTTTAGCAAAAAAATAATTTATAACAAAGTAGTTGAACTTTTAATCAAGTAGTTGTATTTTCAATCAAAACAATGAATTTTCAACCAAGAAGATTTATTTTATATCCAAAAAAGCGACTTTTCAACAAAGTATTAAAATTTACAATCTGTTTTGATTGAGGATACAACTATTTTGTTGAAAATTCGTCTTTTTTGGACAAATTCAACTATTTCCCATTTAAAATTAAAATATTTTTGGCTTGAAATATCAAATATTACATTTTTGGTTGAGGATTCATTTTTTTTGGTAGAAAATTCAACTACTTGGTTAAGAGTTGCACTGATTTTTTTAGAATTAATTTTTGTTTGCTTAAAGATTCATCATTTTCGTTGAAAATTGAAATATTTTGTCGAAAAGTAGTTTCCTTTTGTTGAAAATTAATTTTTCTAGCTGATAATTTAAATATTCCATTTTTGATTAAGAATTCAACTTTTTTATTGGGAAATTCGTCTTTTTGTCTTGAAAGTTCCACAATTTCCAGAAATTTCATCTGTTTTGATTAAAAATGCAACTGTTTATTTAAAAGTTGAACTTTTCGTAGAAAATTCGTTTTTTTTTTTGGTTGACATAATTTCTCTATAAAATTAAAAAATGTTGATTGGTTACAATAATTTTTATTGTGCGCCACTAACGGTAAAATACACAGTCGATTTGTTGAAAAAAAGGTTGAATCGTAGAATCGTCATCTTTGAAATTTATTTATAAAAATTAATTCAAATATTTCATGAACTAATTTTGTATCTTAGATGCCACTGTACTGATTTTGATT
>JAUMHM010000005.1:21082863-21106264 GCA_032362435.1 Melikaiella ostensackeni | reverse complement strand
CAAGGTTGTAAAAGGTGTCTGGGAGAATGGAAAAGAGGATTTTGGATTGTGAAAGGAGTTTAAGGGGATGGAAAAGGGGAATTTGGATTTTCAAAGGAGTCTGAGGTGGTGGAAAAGGGGATTTTGAATTGGAAAAGAAATCTGAGGTGATGGAAAAGAGAATTTTGGATTTTCAAAGGAGTATGAGGGGATGGAAAGGGGGATTTTGGGTTGTAAGGAGTCTGAGAGGATGTTAAAGAGTACTTTGTATTCAAAAGGAGTCTGCAGGGATGGAAGAGGGGATTTCGAATTTTCAAAGAGAGAAATTTTCAATGACAAAGCGAATTTTAGGTTGTAAAAGGTGTCTGGGAGAATGGAAAAGAGGATTTTGGATTGTGAAATGAGTTTAAGGGGATGGAAAAGGGGAATTTGGATTTTCAAAGGAGTCTGAGGTGGTGGAAAAGGGGATTTTGGATTGTAAAAGAAATCTGAGGCGATGGAAAAGGGAATTTTGGATTTTCAAAGAGTATGAGGGGGTCGAGAAGGGGATTTTGGATTGTAAAAGAAGTCTGAGGTGATGGAAAAGGGAATTTTGGATTTTCAAAGGAGTATGAGGGGATGGAAAAGGGGATTTTGGGTTGCAAAAGAAATCTTACGTGATGGAAAAGGAAATTTTGGATTTTCAAAGAGTATGAGGGGATGGAGAAGGGGATTTTGGATTGTAAAAGAAGTCTGAGGTGATGAAAAAGGGAATTCTGGATTTTCAAAGGAGTATGAGGGGATGGAAAAGGGGATTTTGGGTTGTAAAGAGTCTAAGAGGATGTTCAAGAGTTTTTTGGATTCAAAAGCAGTCTGGGGGGATGGAAAAGGGGATTTCGAATTTTCAAAGAGAGAAATTTTCAATGAAGAAGCGGATTTTAGGTTGTAAAAGGTGTCTGAGGGAATGGAAAAGAGGATTTTGGGTTGTGAAAGGAGTTTAAGGGGATGGAAAAGGGGAATTTGGATTTTCAAAGGAGTCTGAGTGGATGGAAAAGGGAATTTTGGATTTTCAAAGGAGTCTGAGGGGATGGAAAAGGGGATTTTGGGTTGTAAAGAGTCTAAGAGGATGTTAAAGAGTACTTTGGATTCAAACGGAGTCTGCAGGGATGGAAGAAGGGATTTCGAATTTTCAAAAAGAGAAATTTTCAATGAAAAAGCGGGTTTTAGGTTGTAAAAGGTGTCTGAAGGAACGGAAAAGAGGATTTTGGGTTGTGAAAGGAGTTTAAGGGGATGGAAAAGGGTAATTTGGATTTTCAAAGGAGTCTAAGGGGATGGAAAAGAATTTTGGATTGTAAAAGAAGTCTGAGGTGGTGAAAAAAGGAATTTTGGATTTTCAAAGCAGTCTGAGCGGATGGAAAAGGAGTTTTTGGGTTTTAAAGTGTCTAAGAGGATGTTAAAGAGTACTTTGGATTCAAAAGGAGTCTGCAGGGATGGAAGAGGGGATTTCGAATTCTCAAAGAAAAAAATTTTCAATGCAAAAGCGGATTTTAGGTTGTAAAAGGTGTCTGAGGGAATGGAAAAGAGGATTTTGGGTTGTAAAAGGTGTGTGAGGGAATTGAAAAGGAGATTTTGGATTTTCAAAGGAGTCTGGGGGGATGGAAAAGGGGATTTCGAATTTTCAAAGGAAGAAATTTGCAATTGAAAAGGGGATTTTAGGTTGTAAAGGGTGTCTGAGGGAATGGAAAAGAAGAGTTTGGATTTTCAAAGGAATCTGAAGGGATGGAAATGGGGACTTTGGGTCGTAAAAAGAGTCTAAAAGGATGGAAAAGAGTATTTTGGATTTTAAAGGAGTCTGATGGGATGGAAAAGGGAATTTAGTGTTGCAAAAAGTGTCTGAGGTTATGGGAAAGAGTATTCTGGATTTAAAAGGAGCCTGAGGGGATGAAAAAGGGGATTTCGGGTTGTTAAACGAGCCGCAGGGGATGGGAAAGGGGATTTTGAAATTTCAAAGGAGTCTGAGACGATGGAAAAGGAGTTTTTGGGTTGTGAAAGTAGTCTAAGGGGATAAAAAGGGGATTTTGAATTTTCAAGGAATTCTGAGGAGATAGGAAAGGGGATTTTTTGTTGTAAAAGGAGTCTGATGGGATGAAAAAGGGGACTTCGGGTTGTAAGAAGATTCGGAGAGAATGTTAAAGAGTATATTGGATTTCAAAAGAGTCTGATGGGATGGAAGAGGGTATTTTCGATTTTCAAAGTGGTCTGAGGGGATGGAAAAGGGAATTTTGGGTTGTAAAAGGTGTCTGGGGGGATGAGAAAGAGTATTCTGGATCTAAAAGGAGTCTGAGGGAATGGGAAAGAGGATTTTGGGTTATAAAAGGAGTCTGAGGTGATGGAAAAGGGGATTTTGGATTTTCAAAGGAGTCTGAGGGGATGAAAAGGGGGATTAAATTTGGGAAAGGAACTGAGGGGATGGAAAAGGGGATTTTGGAATTGCAGAGGAGTCTCTGGGGATGGAAAAGGGGATTTTGGATTTTCAAAGGAGCCTGTGGGTATGTAAAAGGGGATTTTGGGTTGTGAAAGTAGTCTGAGGGCATGGAAAAGGGGATTTTGGAATTGCAGAGGAGTCTGTGGGGATAGGAAAGGAGATTTTGGGTTGTAAAAGGAGTCTAAGGGGATGAAAAAGGCGATTTTTCCTGCGTTTTTTATTATTTGTTGTTTTTTATTTCTTATTGCTTATTATTATTTATTATTTATTGTTTATTTTTCATAGATCATAGAAGGTTTTTATATAGTGCACTGGATTCATGTCATTGACACGAATAAATTTTAACTTAAAATATTGTTGTTTTTCGAGAATTGAGAATTTTTTATCCTTTAAACGTTAAACAAATTGACAAATCTGTATATGTCATAATT
This sequence comes from Melikaiella ostensackeni, assembly GCA_032362435.1. NCBI lineage: Eukaryota > Metazoa > Arthropoda > Insecta > Hymenoptera > Cynipidae > Melikaiella > Melikaiella ostensackeni. The sequence continues at coordinate 21,103,390 of JAUMHM010000005.1, read as the reverse complement.
TTATGTGGTCATGCAGATTGCAGACGAGAGGAATACATTAATCAATTTGTCTTTCAATAACGAATAATATTGGCAATTACAATATTGATTCATTCCGAAAATTAAGAAAGTTTTTTTCTTATAAACGTTAAAAAAATTCGCAAATCTGTACATATCATAACTTCATTTGGCCACAGAGTGCTTCTCAATGCATTAATCGATTCTTGTTATCAAAATGAACAACTTTGATTTGAATGATGAACAATTTTGAAAAATTAAAAACTTCAAAAATCCTTAAAGATGAAAATTTTTGTACGGAGATGGCTATAAACATTCTATTTAATTATATCAACTAAATACCACTTAGTGTTTGAAAATTGTTGGGTTACAGAGCCCGGTTATACTGATAATATTGCGATAAAAAGTTCTTAAATTTTCGAATTTTTCGAATTCATTTTTTGTCCTTCTCACGATATTTTATAAATAAACCTCTACCTTCTTTGTTAACAAAGAACTTATTTCATGAAACTCTACGTATACAATTTTTTCCCCTGATATAATAAAAATTTCAAAGAAATCAACACCTAACACGATCTCTCGAAGTTTCATGACTCTAGCTCTACTTTTTTCCGTGTTATCATAAAAAGAGTATTGGTGACACACATACACACACACACGCACGCGCGCGAGCCGATATTTTTTAAGAACAATTCTTATAATATATTGAAAATTAATCACTGTATAAATGAAAAAATTTTTGTGAATAACAGTTTTGGATTATTCTTTCATGAATTTATACTCAATGTCATTCGACAACTGATCAGATGGGCTTAAAATGTGAATAATTACTTTGTACTGGAAGAGTACCATTTGAATAAAAGTGCAACATGTTAATAAACTATAAAGTATAGGATAAACGGATAATATAATTCATCTGATGGCATTGCTATCTGTAAAATGAACATTCCAGCTTTAATTTGGTATGTAATACTTTCCTCACTTGTTCATCATTTATCAATATTATAACTTCGCAGCATTTTCTATCCATCTCGTACTGGTTTTCTCTAATGAAAAACTACAGATTCGATATTTTCAAATTTTTTTCTAGTGGATATTTCAGTTGCTCCTACGAGTTTAACTTTTGTGAATCGGACTACACAGTAAAAAAAAATTTCAAAACGATACGGAAATCAATATCATTTTGATATGCAACAAAAATGATACCGAAATCAATATTATTTTGATCGGCCAGAATGAATGATCGATTTTTGAGCTCATATAATGATCTGATTCGGGGTTATGTATCAAGTCCAACCAAGATGGCCGACGTTCTTGGAGTACTTTAGCTCATATGCGAGCTTTTTATGGTTTATGATCGTGCAGTGTACTTGAAAAGTTAAAAAATAACAAAACTTGATAACAGAATATATCTTCTGTTAAGTATACTTATCACTTGCGCGCGGTTAAACAAAATATTTAAGTTATGACATCCGTGCCAATATCTGGCAACCATTTTGTTTAGTCCGACACATAACCCTGAAAGTAGATCAAAATGATCCGAATGAACAGATCTTTATGATCTTGATAGTCAAATGATCACTGGAGCAAAATGCTCTGCAACAAAAATGACCCTTTTTTTTTACTATGTACCCTCTTCGATATCTCACAAACTCCTCGGAGCCATCCTCGGTACGTTTCGCATTTAAAACCATCTTCGGGCAGCATATCTAATGAGGGTAAAACCGAGTACAAGCGTGCCTTCATAATTTGCTAAGTTATTCCATTTGCGTGCATTGTAGCTTCGTTAAACACGTACACCGTACACGAAGATTTTATGTACGATATACACGTTTCTATTGAAATGTTGAAAATTCACAAACTCTTCCCTCACTAAATTTAAAAATCCCAAATGGTTACTTACACAAGTAACAAAACTGTGTTTATCGCAATACGCCTCCACAGAGAAAAATGGAAGGTCAGCCTGACCATCTAGAGATTCAGACTGACTATATAAAAAAAACTGAAAAACTGAAATTGAAATGTTTATTTAAAGAAAATGAACACAGAAATTATTGAATTTGTTGAATTCAATTACACTGCTTCTCTTTACTTTTCTCTGAATAACATTGCACTCATTTAACTAAATTTAAATTTTCCGAAAAGCCGTCGAAATTTGTTTCGAATGAGCCCATACGAGTAGTCCAGAATTCTTCATCAAGTTGGGTATTTTTTCCCTAAATACTCTTAATTAAATTCCAAAATCAATTATAACAACCCATTTTTCAATTTCTTCTTTATTGCACTTGTGTGTTAACAAAGAACATTTTACAAAGTTGTCACTTTTACAACTTTATTGTTTATCTTTCCGTTAGCAATCGTGATAAACTCGGCGTCAATCAAAATCCATACAGTGGCATCCAAGGTATAAAATTAATCCATGAACGAATTTTCAAACAAAATACATGAATTTTCAAGAAAAAAAGATAAATATTTAACCAAAAATGGAATAGTTCAATTTTCAGTTAAAAAAAAAAGATTTTCAACCAAGAAAAAACAAATTTTCAACATTTAGTTTAATTTTCAACCAAAGAGATAAATTCTCAACTATAACAATGAATCTTCAGAAAAAAGTGAGTTTCAAACAAAAGCGTTCAAATTTCTAACAAGTATTGAATTTGCATCTCAAAACATTAATTTTCAAGCAAAAATATTAATTTTCCACCCAAATAAACGAATTTTTAACATACTATTAAAATTTTCGACCAAAGAGATGAACTTTCAGCTTATATGATAAATGTTTAACAAAAAAAAATAGTTTATAACAAAGTAGTTGACTTTTAATCAAGTAGTTGTATTTTCAACCAAAACGATAATTTTTCAACCAAGAAGATTAATTTTCTATCCAAAAAAAGCGACTTTCTAACAAAATATTTAAATTTACAATCTGTTTTGATTGAGAATACAACTATTTTGTTGAAAATTTGTCTTTTTTGGATAAATTCAACTGTTTTCGATTTAAAATTGAAATATTTTTTGGTGAAATATCAACTATTACATTTTGGTTTGAGAATTCAATTTTTTTAGGAAATTCAACTATTTGGTTAAAAGTCGCACAAATTTTTTTAAGAATTAATTTTTGTTTGCTTAAAGATTCATCATTTTCTTTGAAAATTGAACTGTTTTGTCGAAAAGTAGTTTTTATTTGTCCAGAATTCTTAATCAAGTTCGATCTTTTTTTTCTAAATACTCTTAATTAAATTCCCAAGAGAATTATAAGAGCCCATTTCTCAATTTCTTTTTATTGCACTTCTGTGTTAACAAATTATGTAAAAAAATAGTCATTTTTACAACTTTATTTTTCATCTTTCCGCAAACATTCTAAATAAACTCGGAATCAATCAAAATCAGTACAGTGGCATCTACGGTACAAAATTAGTTCATGAAATATTTGAATTAATTTTTATAAAAAAACTTCAAAGATGACGATTCTACGATTCAAAAACTTTTAACCAAACAGTTGCATTTTTAATCAGAACAGATGAAATTTCTGGAAATTGTGGAACTTTCAAGTGATTTTAGAGTCAAGAAAGAAAAAAAAATTCAGACAAATTGTTAATTTTTCAAGACATAAAGACGAATTTACTACAAAAAAGTTAATTTTTAGCAAGATAGCTTCATTCTCTAACGAAATAGTTGATATTTCAACCACAAAAGTGTTTAATTTTAAATCAGAAACAGTTGAATTCATCCAACAAAGACGAATTTTCAACAAAATAGTTGAATCCTCAATCAAAAATGGAATAGTTAATTATCAGCTAAAAAAATTAATTTGCAACAAATAAAAACTACTTTACGACAAAATAGTTCAATTTTCAACAAAAGAGATGAATTTTTAACGAAAATGATGAATCTTTAAGCAAACAAAAATTAATTCTTAAAAAATTAGTGCAACTTTTAACCAAGTAGTTGAATTTTCTACAAAAAAAAATGAATTCTCAACCAAAAATGTAACAGTTGATATTTCAATCAAAAAATATTTTAATTTTAAATCGAAAATAGTTGAATTTATGCAAAAAGACGAATTTTTAACAAAATAGTTGTATTCTCAATCAAAACAGATTGTAAATTTAAATATTTTGTCAAAAAGTTGCTTTTTTGGCTAGAAAATTATCTTCTTGGTTGAAAATTCATCGTTTTGGTTGAAAATACAACTACTCGATTAAAAGTTCAACTACTTTGTAATGAATTACTTTCTTTGTTAAAAATTTATCATATAAGCTGAAAATTCATCTCTTTGGTTGAAAATTTTAATATTTTGTTGAAAATTCGTTTATTTTGGGTGGAAAATTAATCTTCTTGCTAAAAAAATAATTTTTTGGGATGCAAATTCAACTACTTGTTAGAAAGTTGAACTCTTTTGTTGGAAATACACTTTTTTTGCTGAAGTTTCATCATTTTAGTTGAGAATTCATCTCTTTGGTTGAAAATTAAACCACTTTGTTGAAATTTTTTTTTTTTTGGTTGAAAATCATTTTTTTCTAACTGAAAATTGAACTATTTCATTTTTGGTTAAATATTTATCTTTTTTCCTGAAAATTCATGTATTTTGTTGAAAAGTCATTCATGAATTAATTTTTTACCTCAGTTGCCGATTGACGCCCAGCTTATCACGATTGTTAACGGGAAGATAAAAAATAAAGTTGTAAGAGTGATAACTTTTTAAAATTTTATTTGTTAACACAGAAGTTCGATAAACAAAAAAATCAAAAATCGGCTTTCATAATTCTCTTTAAAACGTAGTTAAGAGTATTTCCAAAGAAAAAAGATCGAAATCTATTAAAATTTCTGGGTTCTAGGCTCATTTGAAAAAAAATTTGACTACATCTATTTGGTCAAAAACGCAATACTTTTACTTGCAATTTTAGAGATTTAAAGCGTTTCAAATTAACTCAAGTTAAAAATTGCTTCCTTTCGTCTGTTTACAATAAAAAAGCAACATGACGGTCGGTTTCTAATCGTGAAGTTGGGATAGTAGATTTTTTTATTTATTGCATTAGATCATTTTGGTATTCACATTTTTTGCTGAGAATTCATCTTTTTTGCTGAGAATTAATCTTTTTTGGTTGAAAGTGGAACTACTTTGTTTTAAATATCATTTTTTTGGTTGAAGATTTATCAATTAAGTTGAAAATTCATCTTTTGGGTTGAAAATTTAACTATTTAGTTGAAAACTTATGTATTTTGTTGATAATTCAACTTTTTTGGTAGAAAATTAACCTTATTGGTTGAAAATTTATGTATTTTGTTGTAAATTCGTCTTTTTTGCTTGAAAAATTAACATTTTAGATGAATTTTTTTTCCTCATTGACTGACAAATCTTTCTTGGTTGAAAATCATCTGTTTGGTTGAAAACTCATCTATTTTGACAAAAATTCATCTATTTGTTTCAAAACACAATACTTTTACTTGACATTCTAGAGATTCAAAGTGTTTCAAGTTAACTCAAATTAAAAATTTCTTTCTTCCGTCTGTTAACAACAAAAAAAAACAATATGGCGGTCGTTTTCTAATCGTGAAGTTGGGCTAGTAGATTAATTCATTGCATTAGATCATTTTGATATTTACATTTTTTGCTGAGTATTCATTTTTTTTTTGTTTAAAATTTAACTACTTGGTTGAAAGTGGAACGACTTTGTTAAAAAATCATTTTTTTGGTTGAAGATTCATCAATTAAGTTGGAAATTCATCTTTTTGGTTGAAAACTTAACTACTTGGTTGAATTTGATGTATTTTGTTGATAATTCATATTTTTTGGTAGAAAATTAATCTTATTGGTTCAAAATTGATGTATTTTGTTGTAAATTCGTCTTTTCGGCTTGAAAATTTAACATTTTGGATGCATTTTTTTCCTTATTGACTGAATTATCTTTTTTGGTTGAAAATTCAACTCTTTTGTTGAAAATTCATGTATTTTGTTGGTTTGTCTTTTTTGGTAAAAAATTAATTTTCTTGGTTGAAAATCATGTTTTTGGTAGAAAATTAGGTCTATTGGAAAATTTATATATTTTGTTGTAAATTCGTATTTTCGGCTTGAAAATTTAACATTTTGGATTAATTTTTTTTCCTTATTGACTGAAAAATCTTTCTTATTTGAAAATTCAACTCTTTTGTTGAAAACTCATGTATTTTGTTGGAAATTCGTCTTTTTTTGGTAGAAAATTAATGTTCTTGGTTGAAAATTTATCTGTTTGGTTGAAAATTCATCTATTTGGATAAAAATTCATCCATTTGGTTGAAAACGCAATACTTTTACTTCACATTTTAGAGATTCACAGAGTTTCAAGTTAACTCAAGTTTAAAATTCCTTCCTTCCGCCTGTTTCCAAAAAAAAACAATAGCATGACGGTCGGTTTCTAATCGTGAAATTACTGTGACATCAAAATAATTTAATAATTTAATTGACTAAAAAAAGTACACAGCAAATAACAAAAAGGAAAACTGAGAGAAAATAAATTCACTTAACTCTTGACATAAAATTGACATTGCCAAACCCGGAGCAAAAACTTGTAATGCTAAATTCGTCTCGAAAGACGTTCTCGCGTCCCTTTCTTAATTGCCTAGTTTTTTTCGCCAAGAATTCAAAAGAGAAAGTAGAAAGCAGGTTTCAGGTAAAAAAGTCCGATGCCAATTTTCGTGCATTATCTTTCTTGGCAATCCTCCGTGTAATTTGTATTTTAGTTCGAAGCTATATTCGTCTCCAAAAGACCAAAAGAAGAAACGGACCCCTTGGGGGGCCCTGACAGTATCGACAGTAAAAAAAGGTCCACGATTTTTCCCCACTTTCCCTGACTTTCCTTTTTTGTCGGGGTCTTTTGGGATCTTCTTTATTTTTTTCCTATTATGTTTAGGCATTTACATACGGTTTCGGAAAAATTCTTCGGACTGATAGAGGGTAGTAAAAAAACGTCTCTTCCTTCGGCGTCGGAAGTGCAGGATGCGCACAGATGTTTTCTGAAATAACGAGGGTCTCGGGAGTTGGTGTGAAATAGAAAAAAATACAATAAAAAATATGAATTAATGCTGCAGCTTTGAACCTTGAAATAATTCTGCTTATCCACTTAAACCAACCCGGTCATCCGTTCTTGGCTTCTGAAGGCATCTGAAATACCAAATGTGTTGAAGGGTTAAATTTATTTAGCTTTCTACACCATTTTTGGGTCGGGAGAAATCAAGCAAATAAAATTGCAGATGTTTCTTAATGAGAAGATAAATGATCTTTAAATTATTTATAAATTATTTAGTTTAATTGGATTGACTTCAATGATATGTATATGCAGTTTAATTTAAGGAAATTGACTTCCTTACAGTAAAGCCTGAGATATCAAAAGTGCTGCAGCTAAATTCAATCTTCCATTTAATGATTAAAATTTTCATTTTAAATTAAATTGAAAGTAATTGAATTAAAATTAATTTAAATTTTTATTTTTACATTTAATGATTAAAATTAAAATGATTTTTGTTCTGCAAACAGACGGAACGAAGACATTTTTAACTTGAATTAACTTGAAACTCTTAATATACCTGAAATGTTAAGTAAAAGTATTGGATTTTCAACAAAATAGATGAATTTTTATCCAGGTAGATGATTTTTCAAGCAAAGAGATGAATTTCCAACTAAAAAGATTAATTTCCCACCATAAAAGAGGAATTTTCAAATAAATAGTTAAATTCAACCAAAAAACACGAATTCTCAACAAAAGAGTTGAATTTTCAACCAGGAAAGATTTTTCAGTCAATAAAGAAGAGATATTTTAACCATATAGTTTAATTTTCCACCAAAAAAGGTTAATTTTCAACCAAAAATGGAAAAGTTATATTTTCAGTTAAAAAAATAATTTCTAATCAACAAAAGCGAATTTTCTATAAAATAGTTAAATTTTCAAACGAAAAGATGAATTTTAAAATTTAGTGATGAATCTACAATCTGAGCTATAATAAAAAAAATGAATTTTTAACAAAGTAACCATCTTTATTTTCGCGTAACACTCATGACACTGCGAGTACCTGATGCAAATATCAAAACGTTTTTTTCTTTTGTTTATATTTAAAAACAGTTCTATGTGCTGTGAATACTTGAAATTAGGTGCTTCAACCTCCTTTTTATCAACTTTTAACCACTTTCAACCAAAAGAGATTTATTTTGATCAAAATAATTACATTTTTAATCAAGAAGGGCTTTTTAAAATAAAATAATTCAATTTTTAAGTAAATTAACCAAATGGTTGAATTTTTAACTATAATGATGAATCTTCCACAAAAAAATGAATTTATAACAAATTAGTTTTATTTTCAACAAAGTACTTGAATCTCCAACCAAAAGAGATAAATTCTCGACTAAATATGTGATAGTTGATATTTTAACCAAAACAAATCTCAGTTTTTAATAAAAAAATTGAATTTAACCTAAAAATATACATTTTCAACAAAATAGTTGAATCATCAATCAAAAAAAATTAATTTTCAACCAAACAGTTGCACTTTTTTCTACAAAGAATAATTTTCTAACAAAAAAAAAAACAAATCTTCAACAACAAAAAATAATATTTCAATCAGATAGTTGAATTTTTAGCCAGGAGGATTAATTTTCTACCAAAAATGACAAATTTGCAACTGAATAGTTCAATTTTCGACCGAGAAGAATAATCTTCCACCAAGAAGAAGAATTTTCCATAAAATAGTTGAATCCTCTACTAAAACCAAACATGTAATTTTCTACCAAATATTTGCATTGGTGACCGAAAAGACGAATTTCGAACAGAACACATAAATTTTTAAGCAAATAGTTGAATTTTTTACGTAAAAAAACCTAATTTCCAACCAAAAATGGAATAGTTAAATTTTCGCTTAAAAAAAGTAATTTTCAAGAAAAAAAACAAATTTCCAACGAAATTGTTAAATTTCCAAACGAAAAGATGAATTTTCAACAAAAAATGTAATAGGCGATATTTTAACCAGAAAAGATTTCAATGTTAAATCTAAAACAGTCGAACTTAACAAAAAAAAAAACGAATTTTTAATAACATAGCTGAATCCATAACCGAAACAGATTAATTTTTAACGAACAGCTACATTTTCAACTGAAAAGATTAATTTTCTACCAAAAATGATGAATTTTCAACAAAATACGTAATATTTCAATCAAATACAAAGTTGAATTTTCAACCAACAAGATTACAATCCTACCAAAAAGATAAATTTTCGACAAAATACATGAATTTTCAACTAAAGTGAAGGATCTGCGACCAAAAAAAATGATTTTTTAACGAAACATTTAAATTTTCAATCAAAAATATCAATTTTCAACTAAAATGATGAATCTTCGACAAAAAAATGAATTTGTAACAAATTAGTTTTATTTTCAACAAATTACTTGAATCTGCAACCAAAAGAGATGAATTCTCGATTAAAAATGTAACAGTTGATATTTCAAACAAAACAGGTTTCAATTTTTAATCAAAAAATTGAATGTAACCTAAAAATACAATTTGTCAACAAAATAGTTGAATCTTCAACCAAAACAAATTAATTTTTAACAAAATAATTCAACTTTCAACTAAGCAATTGAATATTCAAGCGAAGAAGATGAATTCTGAACGAAAAGTCTAACAGTTGATATTTCAAGTAAAAAAGATTTCAATTTTAAATCAAAAACAGTTGAAGTCAATCAAGAAAGACGGATTTTCAACCAAATAGTTGAATGCTCAACCAAAACAGATTAATTTTTTACCAGACAGTTAAATTTTCAACCAAAAAGGATGAGTTCTTAAAGATATTGTTAAATTTTGATCAAAATAATTAAATTTTCAACCAAATAATAAAATATTCAAGAAAAAAAGATGATTTTCTGATAAAAAATATAATAGTGGACATTTCAATGAGAAATAATTAACTTTCAAAGAAAAATAGTTGGATTTTCTTATTGTGTTCTATTAATTCAGTTCATATTTTATTTGAAAACGAGAAAAAGGGACAAAGAGGAGAATTGGGGAAAGACTGTGAAGCCTGCGGTAAATGAAATGACTAACTTAATTAAGGTTCTATAATTATTTTATTAACAGAATTTATATGTATCTTCGTTCCCTAAGCTTATAAAATCTTAGTAAGACTTTCATTTTTTTTGGGAGGGGGGGTGGGCTCAGAGGGGGGTTGAAAAATTCGGAAATCAGTCTTCTCCAAATTACTTTGATTCAACTTCAAGATGAAAGTAAAACCCCAGGATTTTCTGTGCTAATAATAAAGTTTCTTGAAATGCAATTGAGATAATAAAATTATAAGCGGGTACAAATTGGCGAGAATAAAGTTCACACTTCTTACATACATAATGGAGTGTCTCTGCAATTATAAAAAAAAAATCGAGAATCGTTTCGAGACATCTTAGACTCACAGGAGTCTCTTTATAAGATAAAAGTTGAAAAACGGAGTAAGTTAACATGAAGTTGGGTTGTAATTGCAGATTGAGTATATAAAAACGTCTGGTGAAATTAAATTTTGTCTCGTTGGTGCGTAATTTTCAAACTAAATGGCGGTTGGAACAGCCTCTTACAATCGTGTCGGACAGGTAATCGAGGATGCAAGCCTTTCCAAGTTAGCGGCTCATTCAGCAGCTACCGCTTCACTCCACTGGTTGGCTGAATGCGGCATAACAAGCCACCGGTCAGCAACTCGAATCGTTTTCGCTGGTAATGGTCACCATTCTCATTTATATGGTGACCAGGCAATATTATTAGCCGATTTGAGGAAGAAACTTAATGCCTGGCGGGCACGCGTTGACGATCCGTCGGCAAAAGTAAAACAAACTTATGCAACTGAGAGAAGTACCATTTGAGTTTGATGAGAGTGGAACGAGTTTCTGACTTAATTTTACGACTGGACAAGTAACAATTTGTTGGTATTTAAGATTCCGGAGTTATTTAAGATCTGAGAACTCTCATGGAAACGGGAGACTTTGCACCATTTATTTCACTGATGAGTGATGAAATGGTATAAGGACTCTTTCTGATGTTGATTCATTTCCTTGAGCTGGTCTCTATTTTTAATGGAAATTTTGATATGATTTATGACAAGGTTAAGAAAATTTTAATATAAATATGTTTTTTGTTTATACTCTCTTCCTTTTACGGGTTGTATCATTTCTCCTATCTTCACCCTTATCTTCCTCTCCACAAATATCTCTTTTATCCTATCTATCAAACCTTCATCTACTCCTCTTTTTCATGACCATTTAAAGCACCCTCCTATTTACGGAGTCAAATGCTGCTTTGAAATCCACAAACAGTGCAACTAGTCTCCCTTTCTTCCGCCCCAAGTTCCTGTTGACTAGAAAGTTGAGCACGTTTATGTTATCTGTGGTCTCCATCCCTTTCCTCAAATCCGTTTGGTTGTGTGGCATACTTCCCTTTTAAATTTAATTTTTTTTTCGCATTAGAAGAAGTTTATATATGTAAGCATTATTTAAATACAATTTTCCCCAAAATCATGCTAACACAAAATAATTTTCCAAAGAAATCTTGGGGAATATTTCTTAAAATTTGGGAAACTTTGCCCAAATATTGCGGGGAAAATTCCCCAATAAATAGTGTGGAATATTTCCTACAAGTTAGGGAACTTTCCCAAAATATTTTTTAGGAAATTCCCCAATAATGGTGCGGAATATTTTCTACAAGTTGGTGAACTTTCCCGACATATTTTAGGGAATATTTCCTAAAAGTTAGACAAATTTACCCTAAAAGTTGGGAAACTTTCATCCAATATTGCAGGGAAAATTTTCCAATAATGGTGTGGAATATTTCTTATAAGTTGGTGAACTTTCCCGACATATTTAAGGAAATATTTCCTAAAAATTAGAAAAATTCAGCCTAAAAGTTGAGAAACTTTCACCCAATATTGCAGGGAAAATTTCTCAATAATGGCGTGGAATATTTCCTACAAGTTGTTGAACTTTTCCGACATAGTTTAGGGAATATTTCCTAAAAATTAAAAAAAATTACCCTAAAAGTTGGGAAACTTTCACCCAATATTGTAGGGAAAATTTCCCAATAATAGCGTAGAATATTTCCTACGAGTTGGTGAACTTTCCCGACATATTTTAGGGAATATTTCCTAAAAATTAGAAGAATTTACCCTAAGAGTTGGGGAATTTTCTTCCAATATTGCAGGGAAAATTTCCTATTAATGGTGTGGAATATTTCATACAAGTTGTGAAACATTTCCCAAGAAATTTTGGAGAAAATTTCTTATAGTTTAGTTGAAAATTAAAAATAGTAATTTGGTGAATTTTCCTTATAAATTATCAAGTTTATTTTATGAGACTGGAATTTACCAACCGACCCGCTAAAAGTCTTGTAGACAGGCCCTAAAAAAGCGGTTCTACTCTATTTTTTAAAAAGAATTTAAAAGATTTTAAAGATTTCAATGGATTTTAAGAGATTTCAAGGGATTAAAAAATATTGCAAAGGATTTCAACAGCTTTCAAGGGAATTCATAGGATTTCCAGGGGTTTTAATCATTTTAAGGAATGTTCGAAGAAAAGGAGTTTTATGGGATTTCAAGAGATTTTTAATTATTCCATACATTTCAAAGAATTTCACAAGAATTAAGGGATTTCAAAGATTTGAAGAGATTTTCAAATATTTCAGGGGATTTCACAGAATTTTAAAAATTGCATGGGGGTTTAAAGAATTGTAAATAATTTCCCAAGGTCTCAAAGGATTTCATAGGACTTCAAATATTTCAAGGGATTTCAAGGAAAATCCTCAGTTTTCAAGTATTTTCACGGGATTTCATGAGATTTCAAGGAATTCCAAAGATTTTTGGGCCTTTTAAAAGATTCCAAGGAATTTTAAAGAGTTTTAAAAAATTTCCAGGGATTTCAAAATATTTCAAAGGATTTCAAATATTTTAGGGGCTTTTACGGGATTTCAAAAACTCAATGCGGTTTCAAAGAATTTCCTTGACTTTCGGAAAATTTAGAATGTTTTCATAGGATTTATGAAATATTAGTATATTTTAAAAGATTCCAAGGGATTCAGAGGATTTCCAAGTTTCTCAAATATTTCAAAGGATTTTTAAGAAATTTCAACGGTTTTCAAAGGATTTTATCAAATTTTCGAAGATTTCAATAACTTTAAGGGATTTTGAAGGCACTGAATGTAAAGTATTTTAATGCATTTTCCAGAATCTCAAAGGATTTCATAGGACTTCAAATATTTCAAGGGATTTCAAGGAAAATCATCAGATTTCATGTAATTTACGGGATTTCATGAGATTTCAAGGGTTTTCCAAAATTTTCGGGCATTTTTAAACATTCCAAGGAATTTTTAAGTGCTTTAAAAACTTTCCAGGGATTTCAAAAGATCTCAAAGGATTTTTAAATATTTTAGGCTATTGTTAAAGATTCCAAGGGACTTCAAAGCTTTGAAGGGATTTTCAAATATTTTAAGGGATTTCATGGGATTCCAAGAATACAAAGCGGTTTTTGAAAATTTCCTTGACTTTCGGAAAATTTAGAAGGATTTCATAGGATTTATAAGATATTAGAATATTTTAGAAGATTCCAGGGGGTCCAGAAGATTTCCAAGGTTCCCAAATATTTCAGAGGATTTTTAAGGAATTCCAACGGCTTTTAAAAGGATTTTATCAAATTTTCGAGGATTTCAATAATTTTAAGACATTTTAAAGACACTGAATGTAAAGTATTTCAATGCATTTTCCAGGATTTTAGAGGATTTCATAAAACTTCAAATATTTCAAGGGATATTATAATATTTTAAAGAATTTCAAAGAATTTATTGACAAGAATAAGGGATTTCAAAGGATTTTAAAGATTGGAAGAGATTTTCAAATATTTCAAGATATTTTCAAAGATTTAAAAATTTTTTAAATATTTTAGGATGTTTTAAAAGATTTCAAGGATCTTTCAATAGAATTCAAGAATTTGAAGGATTTCCACGGGATTTTAAATATTTTATGGTCTTTCAAAAGATTACAAGGAATGTTCAAGAGCTCAAATGTAAAGGGATTTCAAAGGATTTCAAAGGATTTGAAATATTTTAGGGTATTCAAGGAGATTCTCAGTGAATTTTAAGAAATTTAAATGGATTTTATAAGATTTCTGAGGATTTTAATCAGGGCCGAATTGTCATACAAAATCGGCCTGGAAAAATTTGAATGACTAAGAAATGGGTCACTGAGTCAAATCAGTAGGAATTCTCAGTGTTTCATAATCTAATCTCACCTATTCAAATAGCTAGAAATGGATCACTGATTGAAATTAGTAAGGATTTCTACTGAAAATCAGTGAAATCCTGATTCAGATTTAGAGAGCAGATTTCATGGAATTTCACTGGTTTTTCAACAGTCAGAAAACGATTTGGTCGAATCAACCAAATTTTTGTTGGTTTCACCATACAATATGGTCATATGGACAGCAAAATATTTGGTTGTCTCAAACAAATTTCATGGTTATTTTAACCAAATCCTTTGGTAGACGCAGTATTTGGTTGATTCAACCAAGAAATTGGTTGGATCCATCAAATATTTCTTTGAATCAACCTTAATTTGTTTAATTGAACCATATTCCCATGTATACCCAAGAAAACTGTTTTTTTGGTTCAAGAAATTTTTTTTTCTGAGTGAAGGGATTTAACGGGATTTCAATGGAATGTAAAGATTTGAAGTGAAATTTTGTAATATTTCAAGGGAAATCAAGAAATTTGATAAGATTAAAGGGGTTTTAATAGGATTTCAAAGATTTGAAGGAATATTATTTATTTTTAATTTTATGGGTCGCTGCGAGCGGCCCGATTGCACCGATTCAATCTCACGCCCACTCAGCCCCTATGCACTGATTTAAATTTTAAAAATATGTTCTCATTGAATCGTTCAGTGACATCTTTACTGGTTTTTCGAAAGATGTCGTTTTTAATTAACCAAAGTATTAAAATTGTTTTTAGAAACTTTTTGTATTGGCATTAGCGTCTTATGAGTATATATCATTAAATGCAGTAAATTGTATAAAATATTATTTTGGCAAACGTTTCGGCCTGGGATAGGGGCCCTCTTCAGTGCCAGATGTGTACTTAAGGGGGTCTCTACCTTTTCAGGTGAAAAAATCGATTTTTTGCGATTTTTTTATAAAGACAGATTTATTTATTTTGTTGCCAATGTTTTAACATTCAATTACCGCATATTACAAGAAGTTACAATAATTTTTTGATGATAAAAGAGTGATAAACAAGCGCGTTACAGCCAATCTACGAGGGATCCAAAAAAGGCGTTTTGCAGTGAGTAAAGAGGCTCAAGTCTGGTTCATCTTAAATCAAAAAATCCAACGGCATTCGTTAGTAAACAATTTTTTAACAAAAATTTAATTTGAAAAATCGATTTTTCAAAACCGAAAAAGGTAGGGACCCCCTTCATAAATTAGGATTTAATTTAATCTTTGGTATATACTATTTGGTATAAATCGATACATGCTTTCTTAATTTAGTAAATTGTATACCAAATAGCGTACACCAAAGATTAAATTGATTCTTAATTTATTAAGCACACACCTGGCACTGAAGAGGGCCCCTATCCGAGGCCGAAACGTTTGCCAAATTCATATTGTATAGAATTTACTGCATGTGATGATATATACCCATAAGATTTTAAAGGTTTAAGAGTATTTTGAGTGATGTTAAAGTACTATAGAGAATGTCAAAGATTTCAAAGGAGTTTTATGGGATTTCAAGAGATTCTTAAAAAATTTCAATAGATTTTTAAAACAATTCTAAACATTTTATAATGATTCTATACATTTCAAAGACTCTCACAAGGATTAAGGGGTTTCAAAGATTTGAAGAGATTTTCAAATATTTCAGGAGATTTCACAGAATTTGAAAAATGGCTTGGGGTCTTAAAGAATTTTCAAGAATTTCCCAAGATTATATGTAGTAATTATGATTACATGCAGTAAATTGTATAAAATATGAATTTGGCAAACGTTTAGGCCTCTGATAGGGGCCTTCTTCAGTACCAGATATGTACTTAATAATTGAGGACTTAATTTAATCTTTGGTATACACTATTTGGTATAAGTCGATGCATGCATTCTTAATTTTATAAGTTGTATGCGAAACAGTTTACACCAAAGATTAAATTAAGTCTTCAATTATTAAGTACATAACTGGTACTGAAGAAGGCCCCTATCCGAGGCCGAAACGTTTGCCAAATTCATATTTTATACAATTTACCGCATGTAACGATACATGCTCATAAGACCCTAATGCCAATACAAAAAGCTTCTAAAAACAACGTTCTCATTGATATTCTTTCCTTTTGATACATTTTCAACCCTCAGAATAAACAACGTTACATTGCAAATTCAAAAATACCTAACTCAAGTCTAAATCTTGAAAAAAATATATTTGAAAATGAGGAATTCAGCATAAAAAATACGAAAAAACCTCTATTCTTGAGAAACATCTCCACCGAATTTTCACAGTAAATATTTAAATCCACGCAAGTTTTTTCTCGCGGGACCGCAATCCGTGAATCTTTTTTCAGGTCGCACCATTAATAATTCATCCCGCGGATATTCAAGCGACGTCTGTTCCGTGCGAGTTTTTGATTTACTACGAAAAAAGAGAGGTAACGCGGGCCATTGTATTCAGAGGAGCGTAATTTAATCCTCAGTAAAAAGTAAAAAGTAAAAAGTATAGGACAGTAAATTTTGCGATCAGCAAAGAGAGTGAGTGTCCGGAAGAGAAAGGCAGTAGTAATAGATTTGTGTAGTCCCGACGTATCAATTAACGTCTCTATACAATGTGGGACTAAATCAGTCGACACAGCGATAAAAGCCCTCGCAAAGATTTGCGACCAAAGTATTTCATGGACTCAAGCTCAAGCTATGGAGCGGTAGCGCCATCTAGCGGCATTAAGGACATTCGATTTAGTTATGGCTGCTCACCCCCCTTAAGAGTTGTGGGCGTGGTTCAAGGGCGGAGAATTTACTTGGGGCAGGTTCCTCTTAACGATATGACCCTATTTACTTATTTATTCATTATTCTTCTCACTACAAAATTCCTTAAGCGTTATTTCTCCTTTTCTTTAAAAAAAATCGCAAGTTTCTGCGAGTTTTGGGTCGAAAGTTACGAATTTAACGTTTCCCGGCTTAAGTGAGTATGTATCACTCCGCGGCACTATTTTAAGGTTGGCGCGAAGGTCGGGAGGTGGCAGTAGTTTCTGTGAGTAATGAGCGGCCGGTATTGGGTGGAACTGCTTTGCCGACTGCCGATCGGTTTATTGCTTAATTCTGAACTATCCTACCAGATTCTACCCACTAAGCACCTCGTAGCTCGGTAGTTCGATGATCGTCCGTAATGCGCTTTATGGTTTGTTTTTATCGACTCTTCCGGCCTTGCTCATTCTTTTTGTATAGAAATGTGTGTAAGACTGAAAGGGGCACACTCTTCTGCCATAAAACTCACAGTGGCGTAGACTCGCAGAGGCGTAGCCTATAATTGTTTGGGAGCCTACTGCACTTAGAAAAATATTTATTTTCAAATTTTTAATTTATTTTTAATTGCTTATATTTCTTAATTCATTTCATTAACATAAATTTTTTTATTTAACCAAAAGCCAATGAATATTTTTAATTGATTCGAATAAATTCTCTTTGAATCAAATTTTTAATTTTACATTGTTCAACTTTAAAAATTATAATTTCAATTCATTACATTTCAAACTTTTTTTCAACTTCTACATTCTTTGCTTTCGTATTCATCGATTTGAAATCGATCTCAATTTTCAGAGATTCAATTGGCAAGTTTAAAAATTTTGAACTATGAATTGGAAATTTAAAAAATTAAAATTAAATTAAATTAAATTAATTATAAATTTAATTACATTAAATTAATTGTACAATTCACAAGGCCTCGAAATGAACATTATTGCATTATGAGCGTATTTTAAGTTACATTCAGTGTCTTGAATTTCGTATTATTTTCAATGAGGATTATTATTGAAAATTATGAATAATATCAAGCAACGCAATTTCAAATTGTTCACTTTTCAAGGCTTCCGATTTCAATTTGAAAATGTTCAATTCCGATTTTAAAAGAGCTTTGTGTTTCAATTTTCAAGCGATTCAAAATTTGAATTTGATTTTGGAATTTTTACTTCTTTTTTTTTGTTATTCCGTTATATGTGAATGAACACAATATTATATAATTTTTAAACTTAGCCTTAAATTTGTTGTAGTTCTTTTTTTTGGAACATTAATCGATAGTTTTCTTATTTGAGTTTAGGTTTAGTTTTTTATTTTAATTTTTTGTTCTAATATATTTTTTCTTTTTCTTTTTGTAAGTAATTTATCTGTAGATTGTTGGTTTTAAACGTTTTCGATGTAAAATTACTTTCATTTCGCGTGCATTGAAACTAAAATTGTTAAGCTTACAACTTTGAAGACCTCAATTAGAAATTGTTTATTATTTAGGCTTATAATATTATAGTGAAGATTTACTACGAATCAGTCACTAAACTGAAATTCCTATTTCAATATGGAAGTGGAAAATTGCAGATTTGAAATTGTTTAATTAAAAAAATGGTAAGTTGGTGTATCTACCGCCAATTGGCTAATTGGCAAATTGGCTAATTTTTTTCTGGATAATAAACGGATGTCCTGATTAACATCGCACGTCCCACTGAGCCCTGTTTTACGGATCACAATTAAAAATGGTTAAATATCGATTTTTTAAATTTGGAATTGTTCAATTTTGAATGTATCAATTTTAAATTGTTATTTTGTAAGATTTCCAACTTAGAAAGCACAAATTTCACTGCAAAATTTTTAACTCTTATACACTGTGAGAAAACCGTTTTTTGAACAAAAAAATCAATTTTGTCAATGAAATACTTCGATTTTGAGTCTCTAAATTTAAAATTGTTGAATTTTGAGGGCTCAACTTTAAAATTTCCTAATTTTTAAAGCCATTTGAAATTGTCCAATTTTAATTTTACGTTATAAATTAATGAATTATTTATTTTGAATGCACCTTCATTTTCAAATTTGATTTGAAATTTTTTTAACTTTCTATCATTTTTTATTAATTTTTTTTTCTTCTTCTTGTAAGTAATTCATCTTTATATTGTTAATTTAGAACGTTTTGGATATAAAATTCCTTACATTTCGCATACACTGAAACTAAAATTGTTAAGTTTACAACTTTTAAGACTTGAATTGAAAATTGTTTATTATTTAGGCTTATAATTATAGAAATCTTACTACGAATTAGTCACTATACTAACATTTCTATTTATGTATTAAGGTAGAAATTTGCAGATTTAAAATTATTTACCTAATTATAAAAATTTTAATTTGATATACTTGAATTTTTAATAAATTAATTTATCAAATTTTATTCTGGTGTTGCAAAATTAGCCGATTGGCTAATTTAGAAGGCCTAAAATGGATAAAATTGTATAATTTTTAAATTACCGTAAAACGGGGCTAAGCGGGACAGCGTGGTAAAGCGGGTCACCTGTAATTTTTCATATCATAACCGAATATTGGTTTCTCTGGATAAAAAACGGATTTCCCGCTTTACCCTACACGTTTCACTAAGCCCCGTTTTATAGAGTTTCAATTAAAAATGGTGCAATACCGAATTATTGAATTTGGAACTGTTCAATTTTGAATGCCTTAATTTTAGATTGTTATCTTGTAAATTTTTCGAAATTAGAAAGCATAAATTTTATTGTAAAATTTGTAATTGTTATGTACTGCGAGAAAACTGTTTTTTTTTTCAACCAAAAAATCAATTTGCTCAGTCAAACTCTTTGATCTTATGTTTCTAAATTTGAAACTGTTCAAGTTTGAAGACTCAACTTTGAAATTCCTCAAAACCATTTAAGATTGTCTAATTCTAATTCTACATTATAAATTGATGATTTTTTTATTCCGAGAGTTCCTTCCTATTTGAAATCGTTGACTTTAAAATGGGGGGTCCCCGAAAGTGAGTTACGCCATTGTCCTCACTCACACATTTTTACTCCCAAAGTCTAAATTTACGACTCTTCAAGTTTGAAGGCTCAACTTTGAAATTCCACAAAATCATTTGAAATTGTCTAATTCTATATTATAAATTAATGAATTATTTAGTCTGAAGGTTCCTTCCAATTTGAAATCGTTGAATTTTAAAATGGAGTCCACGAAGGTGAGTTACGCCATTGTCCTCACTCACACATTTTTGCACCCAAAGTCTAAACTTAAAACTCTTCAAGTTTGAAGGCTCAACTTTGAAATTCCTCAAAACTATTTAAAATTGTCTAATTCTACTTCTACATTATAATTTAAGGAATTATTTATTCTGAAAGTTCCTTTCAATTTGAAATCGTTGAATTTTAAAATGGGCTCCACGAAAGTGAGTTACGCCATTGTCCTCACTCACACATTTTTACTCCCGAAGTCTAAATTTAAAACTCTTCAAGTTTGAAGGCTCAACTTTGA
>JAUMHM010000005.1:21064305-21082556 GCA_032362435.1 Melikaiella ostensackeni | reverse complement strand
CACTCACACATTTTTACTCCCGAGAACCTCGCTCACATTTTCCCCCTCAACGAATCCTGACTCTGTCGGTCTCTAATCCAATAACGCATGCTCGCAGAATCAAAATAAAACGGCGGCGGTGAGGCGTAATTTTATTGGCGCCATAAACCGCGCGATTTTGAATGGATCGAAGCCGTCGGCCTCTCGTCAAACGTAGGTCGGGGATCTTTATCGGCGGTAAGGAAGACATTTACGATCCATAAAGACGTTCGTATAGCCAGGAGTAGTTCCACCCCCCTCTCACACCCACTACAACCATTACCCCTTCCATGGGACTTTCAAGGGCGGCCACTGGCACGCGTCCGCCCGCCCGCTTCGAGATTTACAGGTTACGCTCCCGGTAACACCTCGTAAACTTGGCTTAACGACTTTAACCGGGCCTAACTGCTTCCTTCCTGCAATCAAACCATGACCGCACTCAACTAGGAGTCTAAAAAAATAACACTTCAAAATATTACAGGGAGAGGGAGGCTTCTACTTTAGTAACTTTACGAGGCTTCGATCTGCAGCTGTTCACTGAGTTTTTTAGTTTTAAGTTTGACGCTCTTTTTTTAATCAATTTTGTTATTGAGATCGATTGAATATGAACAATTTTGTTAAATGATTCTACGATTGTTTAACAATTTTAAAATAGTTCAAAATTTAATGCGGATTTTGTTTTTCCATCGTTTTAGAAAATAGTATATTATGCGTCCTGGGATAAAATACGCCGCTTCATCCGGGGGTGCATACGGGTTTTCCTTTAACGTATGGTGGAAAATTGCGGTTTAGAGTCATGTGAAGCGGACCGAACACTGCTCACAGAAAAAACTGGGGGTTCACTAAAGTTGCAGCTTAAATAAAAGTTTGTATCGTGAAATGGGGTAACAGCAAGCTGGGTAAATAAGGTTGGGGTAAACTCACCGTGGAAAATCGGGAGATTTCTTTGTTATTTCGAATGTTACAGCCAGTAACGTGCTGCCTCTAGCGCAGTCCGTCGGCGAAATCTCCCAAGCTTCCACAATGAGTTTACCACAACCTCAGTTACCCAGCTTGCTGTTACCCCATTTCACAATTACCTGCAACGTTTCTTACCCCCAGTTTTTTCCGTGTCTAAAGTAGTGACAAGCGTCACACTAATTTGTTGTACTAGCATGTCAGTATAAAATTGCACTAAAATTTCAGCTGATAATATTTCATAATTAAATATTAATATTCAATAGAGAATTTCTAAAAGAAAATGTATTATTATAATGCCCTCTAATTCTCCTAATCAAGAGCGCTGCCAAGTTTACTTCAAGTTGATATTTCCTTCACATATTTTGCGGAGCATACAAGCTGGCTCCCGCTTCATGAAATACGCTAACTGCTTTATGATTTGTTTCGATTACACTTCATTACCGTTTCACGCCTTTCATTATACTTAACGACTGACAGTAAATCTCGGCGCTGATTTTATCACGACATTTATGAGCGTCATTATTAGGTGGTAGAGCTTTTAAACCGTCGTAAAGTCTACGCCTTTGCGATCTGCCTCGTCTCTCCGCTGAGGGTACAAGAAAGATGATGGAAATGGAAGGGGGCTGGGAGAGGGGCACACTTCAGGATGTATGGTAGGGAGGCTAAGAACTTGAAACACTGCCCGCTAGATTGCGCTCATATGAACATTTGTATCGTTTTCCCTTGAATAATTAAAAATCGATTTTAATTTGAAAAAATACAGTGATGGGAAGTAACTAGTTCCCTTTAACTAGTTACTGTAACTAGTTACTTTTTTGGTAATGATAGAGGTAACAAAATTACTTTTGTAAATAAGTTACGAATTGGTAACTAGTTACATTTTTTTCAGTAACAATAACTATGAAAATCGTTACTTTTGTAGTTACTTTCGAAATGTAATTCACAAGTCTTTTTTACAACAATCAATCAGTTTTATTGCTTTTCCAAGTATTTTTTCATTTTTACTATTCAAATTGTGGCGGCAGATAGCCATAGAGATTTATAGCCCAATATAGAAAAATTGAACTTTTTCTCCCACCCTGGAATTCAAAATTTTATAAAATCTATTAAAAGACTTAGAAAGAAATTTGACAAAAAGTCAGAGTTAAATATTCATTTCTCTTTGGTTGAGAATTCGTCTTTTTTGCTTGAAATTTTAACAATATGATTGATTTTATTTATTTCTTTCAATAAGAAATTCAACTATCCCATTTTTGGTTGAAAATTGATCTTTTTTAGTTGAAAATTCATGTATTTTTTTGAAATTTGTCTTTTTTTGGTAAAAAATTATGTTCTTGGTTGAAAATTTATCTTTTTGGTTTCAAATTTAACTATTTTCTTGAAAATTCGTCTTTTTTTTGTTGAAATTTAAAATATTACATTTTTCATTGAATATTGAACTTTTTTTGAGTGGAAATTTTATTATTTGGTTGCAAATCAACTTTTTTTTAAAATTCGCCCTTTTGGCTTGAAACTTCAACAATTTGGTTGATTTTTTTCTGTGTTGACTACAAATTCAACTATTTTGTTGAAAAATGTTTTTTTTTTTTGGTGAATGTAACTGTTTTTGATTCAAAATAAAAATATTTTCTGATTAAAATCTCAACTATTTCATTTTTCTCAAGGTTTCATCTTTTTTCGTTCAAAATTATTTTTTTCAATTGAAAAAAATTAATGTATTTTGTTGGAAAGTCGTCTTTTTTTGGTGAAAAATTATCTTCTTGGTTGAAAATTCATCTCTTTGGCTTCAAATTTACCTAATTTGTTGAAAATTCGTCTTTTTTGGTTGAATTCAACTGTATTTGATTTGAAATGAAAATCTTTTTTGGTTGAAATTTCAACTATTATTACCTTTTTCATTGAGAATTCACCTTTTTTGGTTGAAAGTTGAATTACTTTGTTGAGAATGTTTTTTTTTGGTTGAAGATTCATAATTTTAGTTGAAAATTCATCTCTTTCGTTGAAAAATTAACAATTTTGTTAACATTTTTTTTGGTTAAACATTAATTTTTTTAAAAGAAAATTTAACCATTTCATTTTTGGTTTGAAATTTATATTGTTTATTTAAAGATTCAACTATTTGGTTGGATATTTCTATTTTTTATTGAAATGTAATAAAATGTTTTTTTTAATTAAAAATTATTTATGTTATTGCGTAGTGCTGAAGCGTTTGGTTCAATTATTAATTAAATAGCAAAAATAACGCTACGCACGCTAATAACATGTTTCTTATTTTAATTAAATAATTATCAAATTAAAATATATGCTTTAATTTAAAGGAGGTACTTTACAGTATGATTGATAATAATCAAAAGTCAAGAGTTTTCAATCCTAAATTTTCCAAATTGAAGAAATTTCAAATATAAATCATCAAAGTTACAGAATTATCAATTTTAAAACTTAAAACTCTCATAATTTTTAATTGTTAATTTTCAAAATTGAAAACTCTTCAATTTTAGAGATTGACCATTAAAAGTTCTACCATTTTGTAGAGTTACAATTGAAAATTCTTGAATTTTGAAAATATAGATTTCTAAATTATTCAATTTTCAAGATCAATAGTTTGAAGGTATGTAATTTCGAACGTTTCCTTTTAATAGTTCAGTTTTCAATATTTAAAATTACAGTTTAAGATGATGTAATTTTGAACGCTTTTTTGGAATATGTAGTTCAATTAGCAAGATTTACAATGGAAAATTCTTCAGTTTTGAATATTTGCAATTGAAGACTCTTAAATACTTAAAATGATGTAATTTTGAACGTTTTTTTTTTAAATATGAGTTCATTTTTCAAGATTTACAATGGAAAATTCTTGTATTCTGAATATTTTCAGTTGAAGACTCTTCAATATTTCATGTGTAAAATAGGAAATGATGCAATTTTGAAGATTTAAAATTGAAATTTATTCAATTTTTTAGATTTGCGATTTAAAATTCATGAATTTTTATGATTATTAATTGAAGATTCATTAATTTGTAATATGTACAGTTTGAAGTAATGTTACTTTGAATGATTGTTTAGAATATGTAGTTCAATTTTGAAGATTTAAAATGAAAAATTCTTCAATTCTGAGTATTTGCAATCAAAGACTCTTCAATATTTAATGTGTAAAAAAGGATAATGATGCAATTTTGTATGTTTTTTTAAATAGTTCAATTTTGAAGATTTAAAATTGAAATTCATTAAATTTTTTAGATTTGCGTTTACAAATTCATGAATTTTTATGATGATTCATTGAAGATTCATTAATTTGGTATGTGTACAGTTCAAAGTAATATTATTTTAAACGGGTTTTTAGAATATGTAGTTGAATTTTGAAGATTAACAATGGGAAATTCTTCAATTCTGATTATTTACAAGCAAAGACTCTTCAATATTCAATATGTGAAATAGTCAAATGACGCAATTTTGTATGTTTTTTTTTTTTTGAAATATTTAAATTTCTTAGATTTACAATCGAAAATTCTTCAAATCTGAGTATTCGCAGTCAGAGACTCTTCAATATTTGATGTGTAAAGTAGAAAAATGATGCAATTTTGTATGTTTTTATTTGAAATAGTTCAATTTTGAAGATTTACAATTGAAAATTCTTCAGTTCTGAGTATTTGCGATTTAAAATTCATGAATTTTTATGATTATCAATTGAAGGTTCATTAATTTGGAATGTGTACAGTTTAAAGTAATGTTATTTTGAATGGTTCTTTATAATATGTAGTTCAGTTTTGAAGATTTAAAATTGAAATTCTTTCAATTTTTCAGATTTTTTATTTAAAATTCATGAATTTTCATGATTATCAATTGAAGATTCATTAATTTGGAATGTCTACAGTTTTAAGTAATGTTACTTTGAACGGTTTTTTAGAATATGTAGTTCAATTTTGAAGATTTACAATGGAAAATTCTTCAATTCTGAGTATTTGCAGTCAAAGACTCTTTAATATTTAATATGTGAAATAGTCAAATGACGCAATTTTGTATGTTTTTTTTTGAAATAGTTCGATTTTGAAGATTCAAAATTGAAATTCATTCAATTTTTCAGATTTGCTTTTTTTAAATTCATGAATTCTTATCATTATCAATTGAAGGTTCATTAATTTGGAATGTGTACAGTTAGAAGTAATGTTGCTTTACATTTTTTTTTTTTTTAAATATATTTTAGAATATTTTTTTAGAATATGTAGTTCTATTTTGAAGATTTTAAATGGAAAATTCTTCAACTCTGATTATTTGCGATTTAAAATTCATGAATTTTTATGATTATTAATTGAAGATTCATTAATTTGGAATGTGTACAGTTTAAAGTAATGTTACTTTGAACAGTTTTTTAGAATATGTAATTAAATATTGAAGATTCACTATAGAAAATTCTTCAATTCTGAGTATTTGTAGTCAAAGACTCTTTAATATTTAATGTGTAAAATAGAAAAATGATGCCATTTTGTATGTTTTTTTTTGAATAGTTCAATTTTGAAGGTTTAAATTTGAAATTTATTATTAACTAATTGAATTCAATTAATTTGGACTTTGAACACATGACACATTAAAATTGTCATCTTTCAAAATTCAACAATTTTGACTAGCAATGATTAATTTTTTTATTTTTGATGTTTTTATAACTTGAAGCTTTCAAAATTGAAAAATGTTGTATTTAAAGTGATTAAAGTTGAGTATTAAGTGACCTATATATAAATTGAATAGGATGTTTTTCTAGTAATAATAAAAAAAGTAAGAAACAAATTCACGGGTTATAGAAATTAGCTATAATTTCCTGGTTAGTCAGTTGGATATAGCGATCAAGTAATTAATTGCCTTCTTTCATTAATTTAATTAAATCATAATATATCTTCTATCTTTTATATCTTTTCTAGTTATCTTATACCTTTATCTTATTTTATCTTTTTTATCTTATCTTATATCGTGTATCATTATATCTTGTATCATATATCATATCTTTCATCAAATCTCTTATATATGATTCAATTAAATAATACATATGTAGTAAAAATGAAGGTGCCTTTTCTCTTTACAGTCTATTAGTTGATGAGCACCTTTTAGTAGCAATAATAAAATGATACACTATAGTCTGGAAGTTTTCGTTGAATTTGATCTTTATTCATCACTAAAATACATATTTTTTATTTTTTTCTTGAACATCGGCCTTCACTGAACATATTTAAATCCGGGAAAATGCACAGAGCTCTCTTTTCGTTTCCGCATATTCTCTCTTAACTCCTTGCTCCTGTGACTCTAGGAACGCGAAATTCGCAAAATCAGGTTTTGCGTCGCTAGATTAGCATTTGAAAGTGACTATAGTTCCCTGTCTAGCGGCGCCATTGGTCCACATTTACACAACAATGAGGGGCCACGGTCTAAAAACTACCAGAATCCCTGGGCTTCGTCGTGAACGAGTCGAGAAAGAGAGAAAGAGAGAGGATGGAAGTTTTTAGTTGGGGGTTGAGGAGTAAAAAGAGGAGTGGAAAGGGGAGAAAAGGAAGAAAAGCTGAGAGTGGTTACACCGTCTCCTTTTCTCCCAGCGGGACGAGACGGCACGGGATAGGGTCTCGTGGAACGGGACGGGGTGCAACGAGGCGAACTGGCTAGAAGCTCACAACACAAAACCTAAGGTCTCTTTTTTCTCTTCTTTTTCGGGACTCAACTAGCCAGGGCCTAGCATACGCTCTCCCGTCGGGTAAGATATTTCTACACACACGCCTCGAGCCATTCCAGTCGCGGCACCATGGCCATTGCGGCGTTGCCAAATTATCTTACGTGACCACTTAATATATTTTGGATGGCCGTCACTACACTCTGTAAATCGACCTCAAAGTCGACTCTTTTATATAAAAATTTCTAAAGTTGGGTTGCCTTGCAAGGACAAATATGGAGAAATATTTTGTGGTTTGATTTAGAACCAATCTATTCAGATTATTCCATTCTTCCAAAAGAAAAGGTAATAATCCGAACCAATAACACACCTCTAAAAAATTACTAACGTTCTCAAAGATTTTTTAAAAAGTATGGAGAAAAGAAAGAGTGTGAGGATGGTTTTGGTTGACCCTTTCTTTTTTCTCCCTCTTTTTTCTTTCTGTTGTGTACAATTATTGTACATCTGTCTCTAATGAGCAGCAAAGACAAGTAGTCTCAAAGTCTGTTTTTGAATTGTGAACTTTTTGGGCGTTCTTTTTCAGTACACATAAAAATTTTCATTAGAAAATAGATTTTATTTCGATCTTTAAGAAATGGAGAAATAGTTTTTATGAAGAGTACTGTATTACATTTTAGAGTATTATGGTACTAGTAACCATTGCTCGAGCAAAGGTACCCTTTTTAAACTGTTAAGTAGTGGTTATTAGATCAGATCCAGGGTGTTTACTCACCTGGAAAACCTGCAATTGTCAGGGAATTTTTATATACCTGGAAAAACCTGGAAATGTCAGGGAAATTTTTCTCAAGTCAGGAAACTTTTTCGAGCTTGCTTAATTTTTTTTCCCAAGTTGTAATAAAAAAATTGAATAACAATAATTTTTTATTTGTAAAAGTAGCTTTTATAGTACCGGATTTATCCTGCCTTAAATCCAACTTCGTATCATTTTCACTATTCTCATGAAAATATCTTTTATTTAAAGAATTAATATGTTAAATATGCCCTGAATTTTGAGTGTGAAGATGAAATAAAAATTTGTTTCAATTATCATTCAAACTCATGTAATTTAGGAACAAATTTAAGAAGTGAATAATTATGTTTTAGTATTATTAATTTATTTACTCATTCGATGGTGATAATTAATATATTTGAAAATATTTTGTGATCATTTTTCAAAATTTCCTAAATTAAACACAAGATTGATTTTCTACCGAAAAAATATGAAATTTCTACTAAAAGAAATAAATTTTCAAACCAAAAAGACGAATTTTCAACAAAAAAGTTGAATCTTTAATCCGAAAATATGAATTTTTAAATTAAATGATGAATCTTCAACCAGAAAAATGAATTATGAACAAAGTAGCCCCACTTTCAACCAAATAGTTCGATTTTCAACCCAAAAATTGAATTTTCAGCAAAAAATGTAATTATCAATTCTTCAACTAAAAAAAATTTCAATTTTAAATCAAAAACAGTTGAATTCAACCAACAATAAAGACGAATTTTTTAACACAATAATTAAATTCTCAACTAAAACAGATTAATTATCAACAAAACAGTTGCCAACCTAACCAAAACGATTAATTTTCTACAAAAAAGTTGCATTTTTAACCAAAAAAGATGAAATTTTTATTGAACGAGATGAATTTTTAAGCCAAAAAGATGAATTTTCTCCAAAACAGTTTAATTTTTAAACCCGAAAATATGAATTTTCAACAAAAAATTTAATTTTCAAGAAAAGAGTTGAATTTTCTACCAAAATAGTTGGACCTTTAACCAAAACAGGTTGATTTTTTACCAAAAGGTTGCATTTTTAACCAAAAAAGATGAAGTTTTCACCAAGAGAAATGAATTTTTAAACAAAAAGACGAATTTTCCACAAAAGATGAATTTTCTACCTGAAAATATGAATTTTCAACACAAAAGTTAATTTTTAACCAGACACTTAAATTTTCAACCAAATAGTTGAATTTTCTACAAAACCATTAAAATTTCAAGCCAAAAAGACGAATATTGTACAAAACAGTTGTATTATGAACTCGAAAATATAAATTTTCAACAAAAAAGTTAATTTTCAAGAAAAAAGTTGAATTTTTTACCAAAATAGTTGGACCTTTAACCAAAACATGTTAATATTCTACCGTAAGGTTGAATTTTTAACCAAAAAACATGAATTTTTTACCAAAATAAATGACTTTTCAAACCAAAAGAAGAATTTTCAACACAAAACTTAATTTTTAACCAGACACTTAAATTTTCAACCAAAATATTAAAATTTCAAGCCAAAAAGACGAATATTCTACAAAACTGTTGCATTTTGAACTCGAAAATAAAAATTTTCAACAAAAAAGTTAATTTTCTATCAAATGGTTGAATTTTCAAACAAATAGTTAAATCCTCAATAAAAACAGATTAATTTTCAATTAAACAGTTTCAATTTGAACCAAAAAAGAGAAAAGTGCTACTAATAAAGATAAATTTTTAAACCAAAAAGACGAATTTTCAATAAAAGGGTAGAATCTACGACCCGAAATATGAGTTTTCTTCAAAAACTTTAATTTTCAACCAAATAGTTGAAATTTCAACAAAATAGTTGAATTTTCAACAAAACAGTTAAATCCTGAATCAAACCAGACTATTTTTCAACCAAACAGTTGCATTTTCAACCAAAAAATATGAAATTGCTGCCAAAAGAGATAAATTTTTTAACCAAAAAGACGAATTTTCAACAAAAAGGTTGAATCTTCAACCCCAAAATATGAATTTACAATATAAAAGTGAATTTTTACCCAAGTAGTTGAATTTTCAAGCATATAGTGAAATCGTCAATAAAAACAGATTATTTTTCAACCAAACAGTTGCATTTTTTTAAACCAAAAAAAATGTAACTGCTACCAAAAGAGATAAATTTTTAAACGAAAAAGACGAATTTTCAACAAAACAGTTGAATTTTCCAGCCGAAAATATGAATTCACAATAAAAAAGTTCATTTTTAACCAAATAGTTGAATTTTCTACCAAACTGTTGGAATTTCAATCAAAAATACAAATTTTGTAGAGAAAAGTGGAATTTTTAAACCTGAAATATGATTTTTCAAAAAAAATGTTTTTATTTCATCCATTTAGATATTTACAAGGACTGAAAAAACATTAAATATTCCGAATTTAAAAGTGCGCAAATCTTGAAATAATAAAATACATATGTGTATGTATGTGCATATGCACATTTTTTTTAAACTTCAGGTAAAATAACAAATGTTCAAAACAAGATATTAATATCAGATTAAATTACTACAAGCATTTGAAATTGATAAATGTCTGCGTAGAAGAATAGAAAATTTTGCAATTTCAAATTAAAAAGATTCAAATCTGAAAAAAGATATTTGTCAATAAATTTGACTTTTGATTTGAGCTAACTATATTGATCACAAAAATTTTTATTTGCACCAAATTTTCAGTAAAATTTCTTTATTATTTCGTGGTGATTGCCCATAATTCATGCTCTAAATTGGCATTGGTTGGGATGAGCGTTTTGTGGAAGGTAAAATGAGTTATTCCTCATTTGTGACCATTCGGTACTCAACGCGTCGGTAATTACTTTCGATAGTGTAATCCGTCTGTCTGCGCTGCAAAGAAGTATAAAGTAAGCGCGATGCGAGCTATATTATCCATTAAAACATTTCCACTTTCCAGGATCATTTATTTACTCCGGCCACCCAGGAGCTCACTTGGGTAAAGTGACACGAGTAAAATGTTCCTTGACTGTGTATACTCAATAAATATCACTTGTTCAATTTATTACTCGACTACTTAGTTACCGTCGCGCGCAATTAACACGCCAAAGTATGCTATTCGTGCAAAGCGACACAATTTTCGAGTAAAAACTCATGTTCCTAATCGGTGCTTTAGTCTTTAGTGATATATTATGATCAGAAAATTTCCGCTCTGAAAAGCTTTATCGTTTGCGTTTCATTTGTGCATAAATATTTTGTTTACGGGTTCAGATTGGTTCTACTAATCCAAAATTCCTGTTACCGACATTCGAGAACATGTATATTGAAAGGTTCTAACTCGGGATGTTCATATTGAAATAAAGTTGAGGATGCTGGTCGCAATTAACACGTCAAAGTATGCTCTTCGTGTAAAGCGACACAATTTTCAAGAAAAAACTCATGTTCCCAATCGGTGACTTAGTCTTCAATGATATATTATGATCAGGAAGATCCCGCTCTGAAAAGCTTTATCGTTTGCGTTTCATTTATGCATAAATATTTTGTTTACGGTTTCAGCTTGGCTTGTACTAATCCAAAATTCCTGTTACTGGAATTCGAGAACACGCATATTGTTCATATCAAAATAAAGTTGAGGATGCTGGTCGCAATTGACACGACAAAGGATATGCTATTCGTGTAAAGCGATACAATTTTCGAGTAAAAACTCATGTTCCTAATCGGTGCTTTAGTCTTTAGTGATACATTATAATCAGGAATTTCCGGCTCTGAAAAGCTTTATCGTTTACGTTTCATTTATATATAAATATTTTGTTTACGGTTTCAGATTGGCTTCTACTAATCCTATATTCCTGTTACCGATATTCGAGAACATGTACTATATATAGAGAGGTTCTAACTCGGGATGTTTTTTCAACCTCTTACATTTTATTGACAAAGATCTACCAACACATTCCAAACTCCGTGAAAGGAAAGCTGTATTTAAAATCCAACCTACCGCACATGTAAAATGCAAAGTTCGTTTATTATTCGTGGTGCTCGCCTTTAGAACAAACTGCCTACAACAATTAAAAATGCACCTTTACAATACCACTTCAGAAAACTTTTTTTTCTTACTTACTTAACACTCCAAATCCGATCCTAGAAATCACTCATTGGTAACACATACGATACGAAGGCGTTTGAGCATGTGTAAGAATTTATTACTTGTAATTATGTATATATGTGCATATGTATGTATATATATTTTTTGTTTACATTACCCAGCTCTTAATATTCCGCATCTATATATGTGCATTATAATCTATTTTTTCCTCGATATTTTGGATTACTTTTTCTTCTTTCTAATTAAAATTCGTAAATCGATCGCTGTAACAATAATTTATCTGTAATATGTACCACCTGTTCCTTAAAGGGCTAATTGGCCCTAGGAACTTTTCTTCAATGAATACAATAAATACAAGTATTAAAATAAAGTTGAGGATGCTGGTCGCAATGAACACGCCAAAGTATGTATATTCGCGTAAAGCGACACAATTTTCGAGTAAAAACTCATGTTCCTGATCGGTGCTTTAGTCTTAATGATATATTATGATCAGAAGTTTCCCGCTGTGAAAAGCTTTATCGTTTGCGTTTCATTTATGTATAAATATTTCGTTTACGATTTCAGATAGGCTTCTACTAATCAAAAATTCCTGTTACCGACGTTCGAGAACATGTATATTGAAAAATCATAACTCGGGATGTTCATATTAAAGGAAAGTTGAGGATGCTGGTCGCAATTAACGCGCCAAAGTACATGCTATTCGTGTAAAGCGACACAATTTTCGAGTAAAAACTCATGTTTCTAATCGGTGCTTTAGTCTCCAGTGATATATTATGAGGAGAAGTTTCCCGCTCTGAAAATCTTAATCGTTTGCGTTTCATGTATGTATAAATATTATGTTTACGGTTTCAGATTGGCTTTTACTAATCAAAAATTCCTGTTACCGACATTCGAGAACATGTATATTGTTCATATTAAAATAAAGTTGAGGATGCTGGTCGCAATTAACACGTCAAAGTACATGCTATTCGTGTAAAGCGACACAATTTTCGAATAAAAACTTTTGTTCCCAATCGGTGATTTAGTCTTTAGTGATATATTATCATCAGCAATCTCCCGCTCTGAAAAGTTTTATCGTTTGTGTTACATTTATGTACAAATATTTTGTTTAGTGTTCCAGATTGGCTTGTACTAATAAAAAATTCTTGTTACCGACACTCGAGAACATGTATGTTGAAAGGCTCTAACTCGGGATGTTCATATTAAAATAAAGTTGAGGATGCTGGTCGCAATTAACGCGCCAAAGTACATGCTATTCGTGTAAAGCGACACAACTTTCGAGTAAAAACTCATGTTTCTAATCGGTGCTTTAGTCTTCAGTGATATATTTATGAGCAGAACTTTCCCGCTCTGAAAATCTTAATCGTTTGCGTTTCATGTATGTATAAATATTCGGTTTACGATTTCAGTTTGACTTCTTCTAATTCTTAATTCCTGTTACCGACATTCGAGAACATGTATATTGTTCATATTAAAATAAAGTTGAAGAAGCTGGTCGCAATTAACACGCCAACGTATATGTTATTCGTGTAAAGCGACACAATTTTCGAGTAAAAACTCATGTTCCTAATCGGTGCTTTAGTCTTTAATGACATATTATGGTCAGGAATTTCCGGCTCTGAAAAGCTATATCGTTTGCGTTTCATTTGTGCATAAATATTTTGTTTACGGTTTCAGATTAGCTTCTACTAATCCGAAATTCCTGTTACCGACATTCGAGAACATGTATTCTTTTGTCTTCTGATCTAATATTTTACATACTTTATACATGCCGAGTGCCACAAACATTTTTTCAAAATAGTAAATGAAACCTGCTATTTCCCGCACCTCTTCCGTCAATCTTTGCCGCTTGAGAAGAAGTATATCTCAGCACGGCGCTTCCCTACTTATTCACCATAATATTGAAATAAGCTCTCTAAAGTTTTCACGACGAGGTGGTCGGGGGGTTGGGGTGTAAGGGTGGGTGTGGGTGTGGAGGAGGGTGCACAAGCTAATTGTGATACACTCCGCGGGGAGTCGCCAAGGCCGGAGGATGGGTTGGTCCTATATAACTTAAGAAGAAGTGGAAGCTGGAAAGAGGGGACAACGTAGTTAGTTATACGCCGAGGCCGTGCATGTTGGCAGCACTGGTGTTTTTCATTTTCTTTATATCACCCTTGACGCTCGTAAAACCATTACCCGTGACCGAGGGAAGCGCAACTTGCGTATAAACTATATATAGGTGCGCTTCACTTTGACGGTACCCAACGTCTTTATTTCTCTTCCGTCCTGTCTTCGCGCAAGGAACCCAATTTCTTCATCAGCTGCGCTTCTTTGCTCTCTTGCTCTGCTCTGTGGTAGGTGTATCTGGTTTTATGCCTCCAGGGAAGGCTTGAATTACGTGGCGGCGATTGCCGATTGCGTCGTTTCTCATATACGCGAGGCTGCGTCGATGACTTCCTTGAAAGAACGAGGTTTATCAAGTTTCCTTCAGGGAAAAATTACTGACCGCGAAAGCTGAGTGACATGCCAGAAATCTTTTTTTAATATATTATACAGGGGATCTTACTCCGATGAAATCTCTCTTGGTTAATTAATTTTCGTATATATATATATATATTTCTTTTAATTACACCGAGAAGTACTCTATAAATCTTGAATAGCCAAATTTCTCTAATTTTTGGTCAAATTTAGCACAAGCTGGTTAATTTTTAAAACGCACTTTCTAGAATTCGACTTTCAGATTATTCAATTTTAAACGCGTGAAATCAACTGAATTTGCGGATATAAGTTGGTTAACTTGGAACTTTTCACAATTTTTCCATTTTGAGGAGTTAATGCTTAAAGCCTCAAATTATTTCATCGTTTCAATTGTAAAAAAGCGCACTTTTAGAATTCAACTTTTAGGTTATTCAATTGTGAGCGCGTAAAATCAAACAAATTTGTAGTTATAAGTTGGTTACTTATTTTAATTACTTTTCGAAATTTTTCCATTTTGAGGAGTTAATAACCTCAAATTATTTCATCGTTTCAGTTAGAAAAGCGCATTTTTTAGAATTTGAGTTTAAAACTTTTCAATTTTAAACGCCTGAAATCAATTAAATTTGCTGATATAAGTTGGTTAACTTGAAACTTTTCACAATTTTTCCATTTTGAGGTGTTAATGCTTAAAACGTCAAATTATTTCATTGTTTCAATTATAAAAAGCGCACTTTTTAGAATTCGACTCTTAGATTATTTAATTTTAAGCGCATAAAATTAATCAAATTTGCGGTTATAAGCTGGATAATTACTTTTCGCAATTTTTTCATTTAATGCTGAAAACCTCAAATTATTTCATCATTTCAGCTAGAAAAGCGCACTTTTTAGAATCCAAGTTTTAGATTATTCAATTTTAAGCACGTAAAATCAATCAAATTTGCGGTTATAAGTTGCTTAATTTGGAATTTTTTGCAATTTATCCATTTTGAAGAGTTGATACTTGAAACCTCAAATTATTTCATCATCTTAATTATAGAGAAGCGCACTTTTTAGAATTCAAATTTTAGATTATCTAATTTAAACTCGTGAAATTAATGAAATTTGCGGATATAAGTTGGTTAGTTGGAAATTTTTCGCAATTTTTCCACCTTTATAGGAGTTAATGCTTAAAACCTCAAATCAGTTCAGCATTTCAATTCGAAAAACGCACTTTTTAAATTTGCGTATATAAGTTGGTTAATTGAACATTTTTCGCAATTTTTCCACTTTTAGGAGTTAATGCTGAAAACCTCAAATCTGTTCAGCATTCAAATTTAAAAAACGCACTTTTTAGAAATCGTCTTTTAGATTATTCAATTTTAAACGCGTAAAATCAATTAAGTTTGCGGATATATGTAAGTTGGTTAACTTGGAACTATTCACAATTTTTCCATTTTGAGGAGTTAATGCTTAAAACATCAAATTATTTCATCGTTTCAATTATAAAAAAGCGCGCACTTTCAAGAAATCGATTTTTAGATTATTCAATTTTGTGCGCGTAAAGTCAGTCAAATTTTCTCTTATAAGCTGGTTAATCACTTTTCGCTTTTTTCCATTTTGAGAAGTTAATGCTTAAAACTTCAAATCGGTTTAGCATTTAAATTTGAAAAACGCACTTTTTAGAATTCGACTTTTAGATATTCAATTTTGAACGCGAAAATCAATTGAATTTGCATATATAAATTGGTTAATTTGGAACTTTTCGCAATTTTTCCATTTTTAGGAGTTAATGCTTAAAACCTCAAATCAGTTCAGCGTTTCAATTAGAAAAGTGCACTTTTTAGAATTCGACTTTTAGATTTTTCAGTTTTAAACGCGAAAAATCAATTTAATTTTTGAATATATGTTGGTTCATTTGGATCTTGTTGCAATTTTCCGATTTCAGGAATTAATGCTTCGAACCTCAAATTATTTCATCATTTCAATTAGAAAAACGCACTTTCGCTTTTTAAAATTCGACTTACAGATTTTTCAATTTTAAACGCGGAACATCAGTTAAATTTGCAGATATAAGTTGGTTAATTTGGCACAATTTTGATATTTTTTATTACATTTTATTTTTAAAGGCCCGAAATTTAAGATCATTGTAAGTATAAACAATTTCAAATTGCTTAATTTAAAGACTTGAATTTTGAATCTTTTCAGAAATTTGGCTATTAAAGGCATGCAAGTTTTGTTATGTCAACTTGGAATTGCCTAAATTTTTTCAATTCCAATTAAACATTTTTTCAACTTTAAAACTGTTAACATTCTAATGTTTTCATTTTTTAATTTCCAAAGTTCAACGATTTTTAAAATTTTTTAATTTTGAATACTTAAAATCGTTTTTTTTTTGGGTTCGAATTCAAAATTTATTCATTTTAAGTTCTTGATGTATGGCATAATTTAAATATTTCGAACGCTTTGAAATTGCAACTTTTCTATGAACAATTTTTCATTCTACAAGGGCAGTTTATTTTGAAGTTTGTTCAGTTTTTTTTATAATATATATAAACTATAATAAAAACAACTATTCAATTTATGTCAAATCATTTAATTTTGAATGTGGAATTCTGAACCATTAAACTTTAAATTATCATGTTTCAAAAGTTGAAATTTCAATATTATAAATATAAACATTTCAGAAATATATTTAAAAATTCAGTTAATTTCAATATCAATCACTTCCAAATAGAAAGCATTTAGTTTTCATTTTGACATTTGGAATGTGTTCTAATATAAGCGCTTTTAACTTGAAATTGTTAATTTTATTATGTATACTATTCAGTTCGATTTACAAACAATTTAAAATTATTAAATTTCGAACGCTTTAACTTGAAACATAATTTCAAAACAGCGAAAATTTTTCATATAAAACTATTTTTTTATAGTTTAATAATTTATGTATGGTAATTTATGAGGACCATAAAAATGCTACATCCAAGCAAGCATAGCTATTTTGTAACAACAATAAATTATACAGCCATACAGTCATACAGTTATACAGTCATAAATTATACATTCAAATAATTTTTCCATAAAAATCTAATTACTCATTTAAAGTTCCGCTTTTTGCAAAAAACTTGAATTGAAGCTAGAATAAAAATTTGAAAAAACTTAACGCTAGGAACATGTGCATCCGTCGACCTGGGTGGCTCGCTAACCACAATGCGTGATATTTTCAGTTTACATACATTTATTCCTAGTAGAAATGGTACACGATGCATGAAAGAGTATAATGTATATTTTGTACGATCGTCGCACTTTTAGCTAACAAGTACTTTACATTTTGATGTGAAATACTCCCTCATGAAAATGCTGGAATATGAGAATTCCTCTTTGATGTGTTTGACTAGGATGAATCGTTAAAAGGTTTCGAAAATATTGCCCACTTTGTGTGAAAGGCGGAGAAAAAAACGGATTTTTTTGAAATGCAACGCAATGAAGGTGGCAGGTCTCTCGATCATCGAAGCGAGTGTTATTTGTCTTAAGGATTTATCGACCTGCGGATCCAAGGTCGACTTGCAAGGTTGAAATAAAAGTAAAAACAGATGTAAGCTGGCGACTTTATTCGCATGCCACAAAGATAATCGTGAAGGAAGATTAAATAGGCTCTCCAGATTCAGAAAGAGAGAGAGAAAGAGAGTTATATTCGGGAATCATTTACTTTCTTTACCTATTTGTACATTTCCCTCTTTGTCTTGGAGTTCTAGAAGGTTTCAGACTACAGAAAAATGTTTTTCATTGGTAAAACAAAATATAATCTTGAAATACCTAATTGAGATAATAAATGACCTTAAAGTTGTTTATCCAAATTTCGTTTCTCACACTTGCACAATATAATTGGATGACGTCATCGAGAACATTCTAGAAACTTAGCACGGACACGAACCACTATAGCTGCGGAATGGTCTCGATGTTAGTAAGGTAGGAATTTTAAAGAGAGAGAGAGAGAGAGAGTTATATTCGGAACTCATTTACTTTCTTTATCTATTCATATATTTCCCTCTTTGTCTTGAAGTTCTAAAAGGTTCCAGACTGCAGAAGAATGTTTTTCATTAGTAAAACAAAATATAACTTTGAAATACCTAATTGAGATGATGAATTACCTTGAAGTTGTTAACTCGAATTTCATTTCTCACACTCGCACAATATAGTTGGATGACGTCATCAAGAACATTCTAGAAACATAGTACGGACACGAACCACTACAGCTGTGGAATGGTCTCGATGTCAATAAGGTAGGAACCTAACAGATATATATAGGATGGGAGAAG
>JAUMHM010000005.1:21044563-21058439 GCA_032362435.1 Melikaiella ostensackeni | reverse complement strand
CATTACGATAGTTTATTAGTCAGTAAACTGAATTAGTCACGCCGTCGTGGGTTCGATTATATTGACCCTCAATCGTAAAATTATATTTGAAGTATGTACTGAATAGCGAATTTGCAATAATTTTTTTTTAAATCGTTTTATTTAAAAGGTTATGATCTGAACATTGGATAAAAGCGCTTATTTTTAATTTGATGTACTTATAGCTTATTTAAAATTGGTTGGAAATGCCGATTTGGAATACTACATCTAAATGAGTGCCATTATGATTACTTCCGTTATACGAAACGCACAAAAAAGTGAAGCATGTGCAGATAATTTATTATATTTCTGAATTTGGGGACTGTTCAAATTTTTTTGTTTTTTGATTTTATGAAAAGACATTTCCACTCGAGCTTCGGAAGGACATGGACAATTATTTAAAATTTCAAATGGTTGAAGATTTTGAGAATCATTCACTTCCAATGTTTGTCATTTTAAATGTAATAAACATTGACATTATGTATCGATTTAAACAAAATTGAATGTCACGCTCGATTTTTTTCAAAAAATGTATAACCAATCACTGTATAACTGACGACAAATCGTTCTTTTCCACTTTAAACAATTAAAGTGAAAAATATTTAATCCCAATATTGACTTATTTCTTATAAAAATAAACTCACTTTAACGTCCTCTTCAAAATACAATAATTATTTTCCATATTTATGGCACATGTAAATTCTATATTGATCCAAATCTGTAGCTGTAAAAAAATGTAAAATTTTTTTCACCACACCATAAGAAATTCGTGCTGGTCTTAAAGATTTATTTGTATTTTTTGCTAGGAGTTTCGAATAGGGGCTACTAGCACTTATTTTTTACGCAGTAAATGATTTTTGAACTGCTGTGACGAAAAACTGGAAACTCGATTTTTTGAAACACCTTAATAAACACCTTTTTATGATAATTTAAAAACATCAACTCACAGCTCTTTCATCAACTAAAAAAATACATATTCAAAAGCCTTTCAGACCAGGAAACAGATTTCAATAATAAAATCGAATCCTCAATCTTATCTCTATTTCTCCAACGATCTGAATAATTTTCCCAAATAAGCGAAGCTCGACGATCGTGGGCAGTCGGCAACATGTTTTATGTTTTTTCCCACGTTCGAATACAGGATTCTTTAAATTCGGAGTCCAGAGGTCCAGACCCAGAAGAGTCAGCGAAGTATATTTGTTTTCTCCTTGAGGGACCTGAGCCCCAAGTTTTCTGGCTGGGACCTGTTGGCCTAGTCCAGAAAGGTGAGATTCCGGAAATTCGATCATGGCTCGAGTATCGTAGAATGTAGTACGTTAAGGTGGGTGGGGTATGGGTTGGGTTGCAGTGCGGCGGGGGGCGTTCCAAAGGCACCCTGCATGGGGTAGGTTGCAGCTCACGCGACACTAGAGCCATCTATATCCTGGGAGATTTATGGGCTCTGACTGCAACGGCTGTGCTCGAAGCAACTACACATCGCAGTATCGTTGGGTGTTGGTTTGGTACTGCCCCCTGTCGAGAGAGCGCGCTGTTGCCCCGCAGGGGTTACGCGCAATTCGCGCTCATGCCCTGCTCGCTGATAAAAAAGTCGGACTCGATCTCAATCCGATCCCCTTGACCAGCTTGTCTCTTTTATTCGTTCCTTTTTTATGCTGCTTCCAGATTTTATCTCTTCGACAAATTCATCATTCTTAAATTTAGATTCCTGGAAATACTTTTTGTCATTTTAGAAGATACAATACTGATCAATCTGATGTTTTAGGTGTAGAGTTTCTCTGATATTAGCGATTAGAAACCAATAACACAGATTTTTTTATTGGACAATAGATCCATGTGTTGGAATGACAATTTTCTATTTCGGGTAGCAAACTGTCGAAGCTCTTAGAACCCCATATAAATTTTATTGGGAACACTAGCTCCCTCAACCTAATGGAACTTTTTGACTGGCCCGTCCTGGGCAGAGTTCTCAAATGTCCAAGAATTTATGTTGAGCAAATGCTCATTTATAGAGCATTTGAGAGAATTTAAAGCATTTATTGTTTAAACAAATATATATCATAATTAATATATATATTTTTACAAGCACACTCTATAATGAAGCAGGGTGTTTACTCACCTGGAAAACACGGAAAACCTGAAATTGTGAGGGAATTTTTATATACCTGGAAAAACCAGGAAATGTTAGGGAATTTTTTTTAAGACAGGGAATTTTTTTAAGCGTGCTTAGTTTCTTTGAAATTGCAATATAAAATTGAATAATGATGATTTTTTTATCTGTAAAAGTAACTTTTATAGTATGAGATTTATACTGATTTAAATCAAACTTCTTTTTATCATTTTCACTATTCTCAGGAAAATATCTTCTATTCAAAGTATTAATATGTTAAATATACACTGAATTCTAAGTATGAAGATAAAAGAAAATAAAAATTAATTAAAAAAAAAGAGGAAAAATAAAGAAAAAATAAAAAAAACAAATTTAAGAAATGATTAATTACATTTTTAGTATTATCAATGTATTTAGTCATTCGATGGTGATAATAAACTTACGAATATTCTGTAATTATTTGTCAAAACTTCCTAAAATAATCATATTAAACATAAGATTAATTTTCTACTGAAAAAGACGAAGTTTCAACGAAACAGTTAAATTTTTAATCAAAGGGATGAACTTCCAACTAAAATGATGAATCTCCAAACAAGAAAATGAATTATGTATTAACAAAGTCGTTCCACTTTCAACCAACTAGTTGAATTTTTAACAAAAAAAGATGAGTTCTCAACGAAAAATGTAATAGTTCATATTTCAACCGGAAAAGATTTACATTTTGAATACAAAACAATTCAATTCAACCAAAAAAGATGAATTTTCAACAAAATAGTTCAATTGTCAACTAAAACAGATTAATTATCACAAAAAAGTTGCTTTTCAGCCAAACTGTTGAATTTTTCACCAGAAAAGATGAATTTTCAACGAAAAATGTAATATGTAGTTGATATTCCAACCAAAGAAGATTTTATTTGAAAATCAAAAACAATTGAATTTAACCAAAAAATACGAATATTTAACAAAATGGTTGAATCCTCAAACTAAAAAAGATGAATTTTCTACCCGAGAGTTGCATTTTTAAACAAGAAGATGAATAATTTTTTATGTTACTTTTGCCGAATACTGATCGTTTTTGGAGAAACGATTTAAAAAAAAGGTAATTCCCAGCCAAGCAGTTAAATTTTCAATCAAATAGTTGAATTTCTGCCAGATTGTTGAATTTTTAATCAAAAAATATGAATTTTCAACCAGAAAGTTAATTTTCAATCAAGTAATTTAATTTTCAGCCAAATAATGAAATTTTCTACTAAAATATTGAAATTTCAAGCCAAAATGACGAATATCCTACAAAACAGTTGAATTTTGACCCAAAAATATGAATTTTCAAAAAAAAAATTAATTTTCAACGAAATAGATGAAATTTCAACAGAATAGTTGAATTTTCAACCAAAACAGATTAATTTTCTAACAAACAGTTGCATTTTTAACCAACAAAGTTGGAATTTTTACCAATAGAGATAAATTTTTAAACCAAAAAGACGATTTTCAACAAAAGTGTTGAATTTCCAACCCTAAAATAAGAATTTCCAATAAAAAACTTAATTTTTAACCAAATAGTTGAATTTTTAATCAAAATATTAACATTCCAAGCCAAAAAGAAAAATAATCTACAAAATATTTTAATTTTGAACCTGAAAACTTGAGATTTCAAGAAAAAAGTTTATTTTAAACCAAATAGAAGAATTTTCAACAAAATAATTGAATCCTCCACCAAAGATATAAGTTTTCAAATAAAATGATGAATTTTCAACCAATCATTAAAATTTAAATACAAAAAGACGAATATTCTACAAAACAGTTGAATTTCAAACCCGAAAAATATGAATTTTCAAGACAAAAAGTCATTTTCATCCAAAAAGTAGAATTTTCAACCGAATAGATGAATGTTCAACAAAATAATTAAATTCTTAACTAAAACAGATTGATTTGCTACCAAACAGTTGCATTATAAACCAAAAAATATGAAATTTCTACAAAAAGAGATAAATTTTTAAACCAAAAGGACGAATTTTCAACAAAAGAGTTGAATTTTCAACCTGAAAATATGAATATTCAACGAAAAAGTTAATTTGCAACCAATTAGTTGAATTTTTCACCAATATTTTAAAATTATGAGTCAAAAAGACGAATATTCTACAAAAAAGTTGAATTTCGAACGCAAAAATATGAATTTTCAACAAGAAAGTTGATTATTTCACCCATTTAAATGTTTGTTTGGACTGACAAAACATTATTTAAACAAAAAACTCGTGAAATGGTATACATATTCCGATTTTTTTGTGTTAATTACTCAAAATTTGACCAATCACAAGTGGATAAGAAAGAGTTATTCAAGTATTATGCAATGCTTTGAATTTCGATTGCTTTAACGAATGCAGTAATTAATACTATTAAATCTAGAAATCCCTGGAAAAAACCTGGAATTGTCAGAAATTTTTGTCCCAGGAACCCTGTGAAGTAAATATATATTTGTTTAAATTATATACTGTTTTATGAAAAAATATGTTTTTTATTGCTTGGACTTCTCTTATCATTTGAATTTAGCGCTCTTTCTAATTTGAAGAGATAAATTTTCGCGCGAAATTTAAATACTGTGATTATAATTCGAGTAATTTTTAATGACTTAAGCTACTCAAGCGATTACAATTTGAAATAAAACGTGAAATGTAAGCAGGAACACATTTCTGCTTTGAAAGTTAATAAAAATCGAAAACATGATTTTCTAAATCCTAATTCAAAATGCTCAAAAATGCTCATTAAATAGAGCATATAGAAATCGAACATAGTCTCGAGCATATTCTCATGCTTGTAAGAATTTCTCCGAGCACTTAAACTCTTTAAACACTACCCCTACCAACTTATTTATGTGAAAATTCTCCTACCAGGAAATAATTTTTCACTTCTCCTCACACACGGTAAAGAGAAGGAATTATTTGAGGGCTAATTCAGGTATTAAAATAAGACTCAAAGCAAAACAGTCTCGACTGGTACTAAAATGAGACCACTATTCGGATCCCAGCGTCATTTGCTTTAAATTAAAAATAGCTGAATGAAATTATCCTATTCAAAAACAGGACACGCAAAAAATGATACCGTCAAAAAAGAGATATCTAGTTTTTACAGTGCAATGAAGCAAAATAAAATAAAGTTACAATTCTCTCTGCGAAACTACAATTGACAATTTTGCAAAGAGAAATGCGAAATGAATCTGATACTAAGCCAGACGTCAAATAAACTGCGTCAGTGTCAAAATCAAAAATAAAATAAAACATTAAGTGGAAAATATCATTTTCAACAGAATTCAATTCTGACGTTGTTAAAATCCAATCTGTCACATATGAAAGAATACGTACGTCAGTGAAAATATTGAGTAACTCAGTAAAGGTTTCGAAGAGTAAAATAAGCTTTATAATGCCATTTGGATTCACCGAGCTCGAAAGCTTCAGCAGTGAATGCACCCGAAGGATTAATTTCAACTGGAGTTAGAATAGCAGTGATTACTATATTTTTGATTTCTCATCAAGGAAATTCTACGGAAATATTTTCGTAGGAACTTGAATGGGACAGTAGTTTGCTTATTTAGAATGGATTCACCTTTTGCATTGCAAAATTTTCTACCGAGACTCAGGAAAACGTTTATTTAATTCAAAAAACATTTGTTTGAATGCATTTCATTTCATTTAAACAAATTTTCATTCAAAACTTCATTTGAATTTAATCAAATTTTACTTGAATCAAACAAGCTTCATTTAA
This sequence comes from Melikaiella ostensackeni, assembly GCA_032362435.1. Taxonomy (NCBI): domain Eukaryota; kingdom Metazoa; phylum Arthropoda; class Insecta; order Hymenoptera; family Cynipidae; genus Melikaiella; species Melikaiella ostensackeni. Next base: position 21,052,558 of record JAUMHM010000005.1, on the reverse strand, counting down.
ATTAAACGAAAGCTATGCTTTAAAAAAACGAACTGTCAACTATTACGAAATTTTCCGTAAAATTAACCCATCTCCAACTGGTCCAGGACTAGTATTACAAAAAATACTGTAACGCTAGCCCTAGCGCTATACTTGCTTGGTTAGTCTTACGGAAAATTTCGACTCTAGATTTAAAAATAATAAGCTTGACCTTAACAAAGAATTTGTTTGATTTAAACAAATTGTATGTGAATCAAACAAGAAAAACTGCTTTATAAAGATATGATACTGTTGCTTGAATTGAATAACAATTTATTCGACTCTAGATTAAAAAATGATAAGCTTGACCTTAACTAAGAATTTGTTTGATTTAAGCAAATTGTATGTAAATCAAACAAGAAAAACTGCTTTGTAAAGACATGATACTGTTGCATAGTATCTACAGAAAAATTTTTATTATTTGAAACAAAATATTTACTCTAACAACAAAAAACGACCAATTTTTAATTGTCCATAGCTACACGTGTACCGAAATGTCGGATTCTTCGGTACGAATATCGGGACTTGGAAATGGGGCTATTTGTACTGAAATTTAGGCACAAATAGCCGCATTTTTCCGATACATGTAGACACTCCCTTTGAAATTTAATTTGTATATAATTTCTTGATTTGCATAGTACCAGGGCTGCCACAGCTTAATTTACTTTAAAAAAAGGAAAAAAGTGACCTATTTATACCGAAAAGTCACCAAAAGTGACTAGTGTGCACTAAAAATGTGACTTATATTCTTCTGAATTCAAAGTAATTCAAAACAATTTGATGAAATTTATAAGAATTCCAGGTCAATTAAAAAAAATTCAGGGTAAATTCAAAAGAATTCAAATGAAATGAAAAAAAAATACAAAATATTTTATTGATTTCAGTAAAATTGGAGTGAATTCACAAGAATTTGAAGTAATTCAAGAGACTTTAATGAAATTCATAGGAAATCAAGGTGAGTTTCAAAGACTTCAGCGTGAATTCAATGAAACTAAAAAAAAATGTTTAATCCGTTGAATTGAGTAAAATTGTGTGAATTTAGAAAAATCCAAAGAATTCTGGGTGAATTCCAAAAAATTCAAGAGAATTCAGGATGAATTAATCAGAGGTCAGGGTGAATATCAAATACATTCAAATGAATTGAAAAAAATCCAAAACATTCCATTGATTGCAGTAGCATTGGAGTGAATTCAAAAGAATTTAAGATTATACGATGAAATTCATACGAATTCAAGATAATTCAAAGGAATTCAAGAGAATTCAAGGGAATACAAGAGACTTTGATGAAATTCATAAGAATTGAAGGTGAGTTTGAAATACTTCAGGGCGAATTTAATAAAACTAATAAAACAAAATTTAATCCATTCAGTTGAATAGAAATGAGTCAATTCAGATTAATTTGAAAAATCAGGGTGAATTCGAAAAATTCAAGAAAATTCTAAACCATTCATGGTAAATTGGAAAAAATTCATAAGAATTGCAAAGAATTAACAGGAATGTAGGATAAATGAATAGGAGGACAGGGTGAATTCCAAATGAACTGAAGAAAAAAATTCCAAAATATTCCATTGATTTCAGTAACATTGCAGTGGTTTTAGAAGAATGCAAGAACATTCAAGAAAATTCGATGAAAATTATACTAATTCAAGATAAACTTAAAGGAGTTCAGGTTCAATTAAAGAAAATTCGAGAATGTGCAAAGGAATTAAGGATAAATTTATAAGAATTAAGAATTAATTCAAAATAATTCAAGTTAAATTCATTCATTTCAGTAAAATTCAAGTTCATTTAGAAGAATTTAGAAAAATATAGGGTAAATTCGAAAAAATGCAAGAGAATTACAGGAAAAATTCAGGGTGAATTTAAAAGTGTTCAAGATAATTCAAAGGAATTCAGGATGAATATATTAGAATTTAGAATGAATTTATAAGAATTCAAGTTAAATTAGGAAAAATTCATGATAAATTCAAAAGAATTCGAATGAATTGAAAAATAAAAAAATCCAAAATTTTCCACTAACTTCAGTAAAATTGGAGTGAATTTAGAAGAATTCAAGGAAACTCAAGAGACTTTGATGGAATTCATAATAATTCAAGGTGAGTTTAAAAAACTTTAGGGTGAATTTAATAAAACTTTAAAAAGATTTTAAAAATCCATTGAACTGAAAAGAATTAAATAAATTTATATAGAATTCGAAAAAATTTAAGAGAATTCCAACGAATTTAAAAAAATCAGGCTAAATCAATGAAAATTAAGGTGAAGTTCAAATGAACAGGAAAATATTTAAAAAATCCATTGATTTCAGTAACATTGGAGTGAATTTAGATGAATTCAAGATAGCTAATTTCCTGATGTTAAATTGTGTCGATTTCTTGGTCAAATAATTTTTGGAGAAACGAGAAAAAACATACCCCGACCCGGATTTGAACCGGGAACGCCACTATTCATAAGTGGAGCGTTAACCAATTACCCCACCGAGGCCGCAGTAGATCGTTTCTTTTTTCTCCCTGGGTGGCATAATTGGTTAACGCTTCGCTCATGAATAGTGACGTTTTCGGTTCAAATCCGGGTCGAGGTAGATTTTTCTTCGTTTCTCCAAAAATTATTTGACCAAGTAATCGACACACTTTAAGGGGTATGGCCACAGTAGCGGGTGCGAAATCATGGGTATATTCAACAATTTTTTTTTGTATGGAAAATTAATTTAATTATAAAACTAATTATATCTACATGAAGCTCCAACATCGAAGAATCAGAATATATATATTTTTTTTTTCAAACAAAATGGCCGACTTCTGTTAGTTCCTTTTCGAAGCATTTTTTAGGCGCTCCGGGGCGTGACAGCTAGCGCAGCCACAATTTTTAATCTAGAACGAAACTAAAATATTTCCATTAATCTACATAAGAATACCTAGAGAAGCACATAAAGAAATAAAAAAATATTGATTTTTCCGAAAATTGCAGGCATTTGAAGTTAACAGTCGAATTTTCAGTGAAAAAATTCGTATAAAAATTCTCACAAAATGTAAAGTTTCAAATTTATCAAAAATTCCTCACGTACTTCTCTGCGAAATGCAATTATATAGACGTGATTGAAATTTGAAGTCAATCGGATAAAAATTGTTACAGTTATTTGTCACGCCGATTTGAAGAAAGCTGTTTTGAGGAAAGCGCGTTTAAAATTATGCATACAACAGAAATTCAACGGTTTTACTGGCATTTGAAGATACTCTATGGGTATAATTTTGTACACGTAGATAAATAAGGCCCTTTATATGCCTTTCTAAATTTATTGATTGATGGTTAGACATGCCCAATAACTTATTTCATTTAATTTATTCATTCGTAAACATAACTGATGTCTACGAGCGCGCCACACGCAGCCTTACGTTATACGTTCAAAATTGGTTTAAAAAAATGTTTTTTCTATGAATCGAATAGCAGCTTATTTTTATGATGTTGAAGGATCATTTGAGCCAAGAAAAAAAATCGATTTTTTTAAATTCTTCTGTGGCCATACTCCTTAACATCAGAAAATTAATTAATTACACTGGTAGACAAAATAACATCAATATCATGAATTCAAAGAAACTCAAGAGAATTCGATCAAATTCATACGAATTCGAGATGAATCTAAAAGAATCCAGGGTGAAAAAGAATTCAAGAAATAGGCATAGATATAGACCTAATTTCTCTATTTCAATTTATGAGAAGACAAATGACTAAAGCAACCTTTTCATTTAAAAAAGTTATCTTAGTGACTTTATCAGGAAAAAGTGACTGAAAAGTGATTTGAGAAAAAAAGTGACTTAAAGTGACTGCGTGGTAGTCCTGTAGTACTTATCAAATATTTTTTCAACTCCAAGTGTTTCTCAGTGTAGGAATATATTTCCAGTATTATTTGTAATTAATGATCGTGAATATTTTATTAAGTATAGTACGTGTAATTTGAGGTCGGGTTTATGCAAACTGGTATTACTTAGTTATGGTTCTAAATTCACCTTGAGTGATATTTGATATCCTGAAGATTCTACTTTGGGATTTAAGTGGAGCGGATATTTGCAGAACATTTAGATCTATTGGTCGTCGAACTTCAACCTCATGCTCCAGAAATCTCATGGATTATTCAGAGGAGATATTATAGAAAATTCATCAGGGGTTTACAAGGCGTGTCACGCAGTATCTGATGTATTGTGTCTAGAAATAATGTTAAATATTGATAAATTTTTTCCTGCGTCTTACTCAGAAAAAAAAAGAATGACCGTGTGCTCCGAAGGTGATATTGTTCGAAATAATTTGAAAGAAATTTCATATGAATAGCATATATGTGGGTGATTCAGGCTGTCAACTGATTTTCGTCCACCAAATTCCCGGTTACTTCCCGATTTTTTCTAGGTCGTAAATATCAAATCTCCTCTTACTCCTTTTCTTTCTAGCTTGCGAGGATTGCGAGGCAGTTTAATGGCTTTTAGAGATTTCAGTGGATTTCAAAATAGGTATTTTGAGGGATTTTATGAGATTCGGAAAGATTCCCTTATGAAAAAATTTTATCGGAAATTTAGTACAGAAATAAATATTAAAATATGGAAAGAACTGATGTGATCTCTAATGAAAAATTAGAAACATACTTTAAATAATTCAGGGTCTTATAAGCAAAATAATATTTTTGCAATTCATGGTTTTTTTAAAATTACAAACAAATGTCATACAATTTTGATGACTTAATTTAAATTTTTTAATTTTCAAAGTCCTTGAAAATCCTATAAAATCGCTCGATTATAAAAATAACAACTGTAATCTTAACTAAATCTGCGCAGATTTTATGCATTGCGATATCTTATTATATTCAAGCAAAATAATATTTTTGTAATTTATGGTGTCCAAAACTTACAAATGAATATAATTTAAATTCGATGTTTTATTTATCTGCCTACATCTGGTTAATATGACAATTGTTATTTTTAAACATATCTTCGGTTTATTTTTTGGCATTCTAATTGATAAATAATTCTTAGATATAAATGTAATATGTTTTTGGTATTAGAGATTAATTAGTGATTAATTATTGAATAATGATTACGATAAACTACCTTCAATCTTTTATTACGACAGTTTCCAGGCGGAAAATTATACATAGTGACCAAAATTGCATATAAATTTTCTACCTTGGTTTAATTATAATTACTTACATGTGTTACGAAAAATAACTGTGATGTTCACTAAATCTACGCAGATAATTAAGCATCGAAATTGTATTATATTTCCAATATGTCTAAAAAAAATTTCAGCATAAATAACTGAAGAGGGCCACCATCGTGTCCCGAAATTTCTGAAGCAATTATAGCTTAATTACACTTATTTTTACATTTACATTTCTAGTTTTGATTGAAGTGAAAAATGCACGAAAGGAATTTTCCACAAATCTTGATTGAATAGCCGGAAATAATCCACGAGCTTATTAAAAAATATCACTTATCTACATGTCCTGATTTTGAAAATAGAACGTAAAGTTTGCTTTGCAAAATCGTTATTTTTAAAAACATTCGAAACATTATGAAAGGGTTCAAATTAAAAAGGTCTTACACAACGAAGTAGAATTTCATAAGAATTAATTATTGATTATTATATCTCTGAGAGAATACTATTTGTTCGGAGCTTAAACATTGTTCTCAATTGTTATAAAATTTTTGAAACGTTATAATTTCCAAATACTTTTTTTCATATCATAATTCTTTAATTTATTTTTCTTCTCATCACGATTATTAAAAAATATCACATTTTCAATACTTTTAAATGTGATTTTCGATTTAAATTTGTATTCCCGGTTTTCTCGGTTTTATTCTCATTCACGGGCATTTCCCGGGTTTCCCGGTTAGTAGACACCCTAGTGATTCTACTAAATGGGACTGTTCTCAGTTCGACTTTTGTGGCAAAAAATTTTTAGATTCTGAAAATTTCTCCCCTGAAATGAATTCTTACGACCTTCAAAAGTGAGAGTGTGATTCGCGCAAAATAAACACTGAAAAATATTGATATTTTAGAGGTAGTTTTGCACCGCATCAGTTCACAGTGGGCCCGGAGATCCGGTTCCGTGGACAAAAGTCGGCAAACCCATTAAATTGTAAAAAAATTAATTCTAATTACGCCTACATACGGTTTTTTTGGGTCGTTGATTCCGAATGTGAATTCAAAATTTCAAAAAACAAAGTAGCGGAACAAATATGGCGGGCAAGTATTTCAAAAAATTATTGGATTTACTCGAAACGTGGTATTTTAGAACATTTTATTAAGATACAAATTTTCATTACGAATAATTCAAACTTTCTATTGTTTAAACAATTTGTTTAAAAATGCGGATTACAGGAAAACTAATAGCACGATTCGATTCTATGGGAAAAATTACATCCCGCGCAGAAATTTCGAAAAGGTTCTCGTGAGACTGTGACGAGTTTTCCTTATTTCCAGTCGGGCTCTATTGGGGAAACTTTTCAGCACCCTATAGGTAACGTAATGCATTGGTCGGTGTGGGCCGTACTAGACTTTCTAGTAGCGTTCTAGTGGTGGTAGTAACTATGATTTCCGTCATCATAACCGCATAATCCGCAAACATAACCTCATTTTCATCGCAGTTTATTTCTTTGCCTGGAAATTCTGAAACAGTTAACGTAATGAGATATTTTGTAGAGAAGGTTTAATAAAAAATAATATAAATAAGAAGTGTAACAAAAAATGTCAATTGCCTAATTATAATTGATTCATTTTGATTTTCGTGTATCACGCTTTTTGTGCGTTCACTCATCTGGCATTTTTTGTATTATATTATTGGTGAATATTTTTATCATATTGTGTTATTATTGAATTGTATTTAATGCTAAATTATTAATACATTACACAGCTCCACAAAAAAAAAGTTGTCAGCCTTAGAAACCAGAGTAGGCTTACCCTATGTTTTTGAGGTCGCTGAATCCGAATCCGGAGCCGGTTTGGCTGCATCATGTCACATTTGGTCCCTAACTTCAAAAAACATGGAAAATCGCTGATTTCAGGTGAAACTATGATTCCCGTCTATGAAAAGTGGTCATATTCTATGTTTTCGAGGTCACTGAGTACAGATCCGGAGTCGGTGTGGTTCTATGACGTCACACTTCGTCCCTTACCTCAAAAAAAACGTGGCAAATTGGTAATTTTATGTAGAACATGCAATTTTTCAGTACCAAGTGGTCATATCCTACGTTTTCGAGGTCACTGAGTACGAATCCGGAGTCGTTGTGGTTTTATGACGTCACACTTCGTCTCTTACCTCAAAAAAACGTGGCGAATTGGTAATTTTATGTAAAATAAGTATTTTTTGAATGCAAAGTGGTCGTATCCTATGTTTTCTGGGTTCCTGAGTCCAAATTCACAGCAAGTTCCTTTCAATTCACGCCCTTCCTAAGTATCGCACTCTTTTATCTTCGAAAGATCGACGTAATGGATTCCTCTTCCTTTTAACTTCTTTCTGTATATGTTCTCTCTTCAATGTCGAACAAAAGTCTGCCATCATGTTTTTATCCCACCTCTCTTGGTAGCAACGTTCCATCTCTCTAATATCTTGATGGAATCTTTCTCCATGCTCTTCACTGTAACCACCCAAAATAGAAATTATAGAATAGACCATTAGAAAATGGTCAATATGGGAATTTAATACATGTAACTTCAAACCCATATTACAACCCATTTTACCAAAGTTCTGTATCATGTTCCTCACAATTGTTTCGTAATTATCACTCTTGTGGTTCCCTAAAAAGTTTCCAACAACTTTCTAGGCTTAACCAAGCTGCTTTTTGCACATAGTTCATAGTTGTGACGGAATTCTGATCCCTACACATTTTCCGAATTAGAGGTACATCGAATATTCCTACTTTTAGTTTTGCATCCGATAGTTCTGGGAATTGTCCTTGAAGATATATAAAACAGCTATCTTCTTCTTCTAATGCT
>JAUMHM010000005.1:21013655-21030344 GCA_032362435.1 Melikaiella ostensackeni | reverse complement strand
GGTGTACAACGACCAAACGCGACGTGGCGCTGTACAATGCCTTAACGCGACGTGGAGTCGTATGGAATGAAGGCGTCGAATTAGTCTTCATTATTAAAAAAGGTCCATCCTTTGTGGTAACAAAAATCTACCTTTGTACGAAATACAGTTGATTAATATTATGTATTCCTACTGGAAATGGTTTATACGTTCCTAACAGTTTAGCCTAAATGCGACGTGTAGCCGTATGGAATAGAGGCGTCGAATTAATCTTCGTTATTAAAAAAGGTCCATCCTTTGTCGTAACAAAAACCTACCTTTGTACGAAATACAGTTGATTAATATTATGTATTTCTACTGGAAATGGTTCATACGTTCCTAACAGTTTAGCCTAAACACGACATGGAGCCGTATGAAATGGAGGCGTCGAATTAGTCTTCATTATTGGAAAAGGTCCATATTTTGTGGTAAAAAAAAATCTACATTTGTACAAAATACAGATTATGTATTCCTACTGGAAATGGTTCATACTTTTTCACTTTAAAAAAAATGTATATTTTATCTATACAAAACACATTTATGAAAAAAGAAATTTTAGATTTAGGATTTCCTTGGATTTGAGTTTAGTTTCAAAAGTTTTAAATAAATAATTCATTGAATAGACTTTTATTAAAATTCTACACATGGTTCCCTTGAAATGACTTCAAGCCAAAGGTGCGAACACCAAGAATGTTTCTCTTGATTTTTAATCTGGGATGTGTTAAAATTTACTGATTTTCTATTATTGCAAAATCTTCGCTTGAACCTTTGTCAAAACAAATCAGTTTTTAATTTCCAAAAAATAAATAATTTATAATCTAACTTCGTTTTCATGGGAAACTTGATTTCTCGACTTCATTATAAATTTCATTTTTTCTTATTTCTGTTCTTATGTCTGTTCTTTATATCTGTTTTAACTTTTCTTGGTATAAAAGAGTGAAAAACGAATTTTTACCTCTCAAAATAAAAAAACCAAGTTTTTCGAGAAAACGAAGCGAGATTAAAAATTATTAAGGTGTATATGATGCTTTCTTTAAAAGAGAGATAATCTCTTTTTTTTTTATTTCGGAGGTACTAATTTTTTCACTTAAGTTTTAAGTGTAAAACTTCTTAACTCTAAAAAATGGTGAAAATAATGTTACCATAACCGAAGGATAAATTAATGAAAACTAAAGTTAATAAAAGCTTGAAAAAATATTTTTTTTTTGGTTTTAAAAAAGAGGAAAACATTTTGGAATTTAAGACAATTTGTGTTCACTTACATTTAGTTCATTTTATCTTCTATTTGGTTGAGCTTAAATACGATTTAGTTGAATTAATCCTTAATCCACTTAAATTCCTTCGAATTCCTTTGAATTCCACTAATTTCATTTTAATTCCCCGATATTCAAACGTCACTGTGAATAAAGTTAAATTCACCTTTAATTTAATTTATTAATGTTCAATTCCAGTGAGTCACATTAAATTATTTGAAATTACATTGAGTTTTTATAAACCCTATTAATTCATTTAATTTCACTTGAAATCATTTAAATGAACCTTACACAATTTAGTCAGATTCTAATAAATTCATTTGAAATATTATTTCATTTATTTGAATTCACCGTGTACTTTTTTAAGTTCCGTGGAAATGATCTTGTGAATAATCAAATTTCTTCGATTTTTGATATTTATTTTTTTATTTATAACAAAAAAAAAACAGGAAAATCCTTATGACTGTTTATCAGGGTGTCCTAAAAAAACTCGATGGTCTTTTTTTGCATCATGCACCTCCGAAACTTGTTCCATTTGCTAAACAAATAAATTCGTATTTATGCTTTATTGAAAAAAAAATTTGAATCGTGGTCCTGGGACCTTAAACAGCCTCAAAATGACTGTAACTATTAATCAAAGTTAATTTTCGTATAAAAATAATAAGTTTTTTGCTAGAAATACAACTGATTTTTTTTTCTTTATCGCACTTATATGCTAACAAATAAAATTTTTAAAAATTCTCACTTTTACAACTTTATTTCTAATCTTTCCGTAAACAATCGTAATAAATTCGGCATCAATCAAAATCAGTGCAGTGGCATCTAAGGTATAAAATTAGTTCGTGAACGAATTTTCAGCAAAATACACGAATTTTCAAGAAAAAAATATGAATATTTAACCAAAAATGGAAAGAAAGAAAACAAATTTTTAAGAAAATAGTTCATTTTTCAACCAAAGAGATGCATTTCCAACTTATATGATGAATGTTTAACAAAAAAATTGATTTTCAACAAAATATTTGAGCTTTTAACCAAGTAGTTGAATTTTTAACCAAGAAGATTAATTTTCTACTTCAACTGTTTTCGATTGAAAATATAAAATTTTTTTGGCTGAAATATCAACTATTACATTTTTCGTTGAGAATTCATTTTTGCAGTAGATAATTCAACTACATGGTTGAAAATTACATTAATTTATTAAAAATTATTTTCGTTTATTCGAAGATTCATCATTTTAGTTGAAAATTCATCTCTTTGGTTGAAAATTAATTTTTTTAGCTAAAATCTTAACTATTTCATTTTTGGTTGAATATTTATCTTTTTTGGTGGAAAACCTCACTATTTAGTTGTAAATTCGTCATTCTGTTTAGTAAATTATTCGGTTTTGGTTGAAGAATCAACTAAATTGTTGAAAATCGTCTTTGTTGAATGAATTGAAGTGTTTTTGATTTAAAATTAAACACTTTTGTGGTTAAAGTATTAATTATTTTGGTAGAAAATTAAACTATCTTGTTGAAAATTAACTTTTTTGTAGTAAATTCGTCTTTATGTCTTGTTGGAATTTCTCTTCTTTCTTGCCTCAAAAATTACTTTTGGTTCAACAAATAATTAGGAGTTTTGTTGAAAGTTCATCTCGTTTGATGGAATTTTCTTCCTTTTTAGTTAAAAATGGAACTGTTTGATTAAAAATCAATCTATTTTAATTGAAGATTCGACTCTGTTGCTAAAAATTAATTTTTTTAGGTTGAAAATTCAACTATTTTTGTAGAGAATTCAACTATTTGGTTTAAGATTAACATTTTTATCGAAAATTCATCTTTTTGGCTTGAAATTTCTACACTTTCTAGAAATTTCATCTGTTTTAATTAAAAATGCAACTGTTTGGTTAAAAGTTGATCTGCTCTGTTGAAAATTCGTCTTTTTTGGTTGACATAATTTGTTTATAGAATTAAAAAATGTTGATTGGTTACAATATTTTTCATTGTGCGCCACTTACGGTGGAATACAAAGTAGATTTGCTAAAAAAATATTTCGAATCGTAGAATCACAAAGTTTGAAATTTGTTTTTCCAATTTGTTTATGAAAATTATTCAAATATTTCATGAATTAATTTTGGATCTTAGATGCCACTGTACTGATTTTGATTGAATCCGAATTTATTTAGAATGTTTTCGGAAAGATAAAAAATAAGGTTGTAAAAATGATCATTTTTTTCACTTTATTTGTTAACACAGATGTGCAATAAAGAAGAAATTGAAAAATGGCTGTTATGATTTTTTTTTAAATTTAATAAAGAGTGTTTTTAGAAGCTTTTTGCACTGGGATTAAGGTCTTTTGAGTAGGTAACATTACATGCAGTAAATTATATAAATATGAATTTGGCAAACGTTTCGGCCTCGGATAGGGGCCCTCTTCAGGGTCCCTATCCGAGGCCGAAGAGGGCCCCTGTCCGAGGCCGAAGAGAGCCCCTATCCAAGGCCGGAGAGGGCCCTTATCCGAGGCCGAAACGTTCGCCAAATTTATATTTATTTAATTTACTGCATGTTATGTTACATACTTATAAGACCCTAATGCCAATACGAAAAGCTTCTAAAAACAATTTTAATACTTGGGTCAGTTAAAAACGTCATCTTTCATAAAACCAGTAAAGATATCACTGAACGATTAATTAAGAGTATTTCGACAAAAAATATGGAACTTGATTTAAAATGCTGGGCTCTAGGCTCTTTTGAAACAAATTTTGACGTTTGGCTCCACTGTGGTGCGCCATGAAATCGAGGCGGGCGGTTTGGGGGAAATTTAAATTTAACTGAATGAGTGCAATGCGAATCAGGAAAAATTGAAGAGAACCAGTATAACTAAATTCAACAAATTCAATAATTTCTGTGTTTATTTCCTTTAAATAATATTTTCTTTGAATAAAAAAATAAAAAAGTTTTTTAATAGAATCGTGAAGGGTGGGGGAAGGAGTATAAAAACCTAGGGGCGCCATTTTACTAAAGCCGGCCCTGGATATATTACTCCTAATTTTTAAAATAAATATATTTTGTTCCTAAAGTTCGAAATAAAAACTATATGCTTATTAAAATTTTTTGTGTACTGAAGAAGAACACCAAAAAAGTTCACAATTTAAAAATAGATTTTGAAACTACCTGTTTTTGTCGCTCATTAGAGACAGATGTATTAAAAAATGTGTTACTGGTTTGGATTATTACCTTTTTCTTTTTGAAAGATGGAATAATCTGAATAGATTGGTTTTAAATCAACTAACAAAATAAATATAAAATAATGTTAAAAATAAAAAAAATTAAACAAATTTGTCTTCATTTTTTGTTTCAGGTGAGTGGCTGGCTACACCAACCGTCTCTGTAATGCCAAATAGGTATCGATGTGTGTATCTGTCGATAGTCAGTTTATCGGTTGCGGCGAACGGATGCTGCACCCGGTGAGTGACGAACCCTGGACTCCCGTAGCTCACTTGACCAATACCCTAAATCAATCAGCCACGTCCAAGTTCCGTACACTTAATTAGAATACCACCGTAGGTCCTGAACCTATCGTAGCCTGTTTTAGATCGTGTAGAGTAGAGTCTTCAGGTTGTAAAATTGAGAGCGAACGAAGGGAGCGATTAAAAATATTAAAAAAAAACAACAACAACAACAAAATAAAAACTAAAACAATCCGTGCGAACATGGGAGGAGTCGCGCCGTTCCGTGGGAATAAAAGTGCATGAGCATAAAATTAGGAAACCGAAATACGTAATCAAAAGCTACAAAATATACATTAGTTCGTAGTAAAATTAGATTAAATTTGTTTGTCGCGTTCGAGAAGACGAGTGCACGATTGGGTGGATGGAGAAAGTAATGGGTGATTACGGAGCGATTGTAAGTATCGGTGATCCCGGATCGGTGTACAAATTTCTTACTGAGATCCTCTTTTTTTATTATTTACATTTATTATGTTATTTTTTAGTTAGTTCGCTCCAACGCAATAAAAGTGCAAAAGCTCAGTGCGTCTCTTCGAGCGACGACACGATGACTGCTGTTGATGTTATATTTTTGTTATTTTTATTGTCTTCGCAGCGATTCAAGAATTCGTTTACACCGTTTCACCCTCTCTTTTTAAAAATTCAAAATTCAATTCAAAATTGCTCTATTAATTTCGAATCCAAACACAGAGGGAACACTGGATACTTTACATTTGGTGAATTATGCATTGAATGTACTTACACCGTACGCTAAACGACTGCTAGGCAACTGTAAGTACATTCACTGTAGCTTTTTCATAAAAGTAACTACAAAATTAATGTGTTTGCTGGTCGGAAGAGTAAACTCAAGGAGTTGGTCGTAAGGTAAACGGTGAAAACGCTCTTCTTTCGATCGTTAAAGTATATAAATATATATTCATGTTCGAAAGTTTTGTTATTATTGTATAGAAACAAATATGACGTATTCGCTCAGTACCTGCCAAGGGGGTGGTAACGAGTACGCGCTGTTCGATCCCAATGCCGTCTTTAAAAAAGCATTTAAAGCAAGCTTCGTTTTTCGACGTCGTCCTGAGAGTGATAAGACGATAAAAAGAAGCTACAAAAGAGCAAAAGATACCCACGTATGTACGTACCTACCTAGTACCTATAGGCGCCTTTGCCACACCCAGAAAAGGATTTACTCAATCACTGTTTTAATATCCGAAATTTTTACTTGAGTCAAAAATTCATTTATTCAAAGCTATTAGTATAAATAAGAACACTTGGCTCACGTAGAAATAATGTATGCCTGATTAAACACCGAGTTTTGTCAAAGCGGCTTTATGGTAGCTTCGGGCATCTTCGGCTGGCTTTCCGAACGCCGATTGAGTTTTATCATTCGGAAGGGGTATGGAGTGGGAGCCTAAGCCCACTTGAGCGAACCGAAGGCTCCCGAAGCCACCCTAAAGTCGCTTTGACATAGATCGCTTTGTCATATGCCGTTATGTCATAGACCGATTATGCAAACGGGCTCTGTCAAAGCGACTTTCGAGTGGCTTCGGGCATCTTCGGCTGGCTTTCTTAACATTAGGAAAGGGTATGGAGCGGCAGCCTAAGCCCACTTGAGCGAATCGAAGACTCCCGAAGCCACCCTAAAGCCGCTTTGACACAGACCGCTTTGTCATATGCCGCTTTGCCATAGACCGGACTTTGACAAAGCCCGTTTTTATAACCGATCAATGAAACTAAAAAGGTATTATTTCAAAACTTTGTTTATCTCTGTTTTACTTTATTTATATTATTTTAACCAAATTATATTTATTTATATTAAGACTTTACTTGTATGAACTTCATAAAATGAAGCTTAAATTAGGTTCTTGAATGAAATTCTAGTGGTGATTAAATGTTTTTCTGGATGAGAAAACGCATGGCGCTACCGTAACAGTAATGTTATTCTAGTTAACAATTGTATACGAATAGGAACTAAGTGAAAACCTGGAAGGACGTAGCTAAAACGCAGTATTTCTAAGAAGAATGTAATGTTAATGATTATTTATTTTGTGGATCTCCGAACGAATCTCTCTCATCGCTCTACTGTACTATACGTGATTAGGCGAGCGGGTCTATTTAGACGTAGACTCTTTCTATGCATTATAGCTGTGTTTTCTGTGTGAACGTTTTACGTGCAAAATTCTTTTTTTGTAATATATTAGAGTATTAATTATTTACTGGTATGATCCTGAAGTATGTATCCAATGCGACCAGGGCCGCACCTGCTTCCTATGCATTAAAAAGTGGATAAAGGAACAGTCTTAGGGGCGGTTGCCGTTCTGAACGCCAAATTGTAATTTTATGCTGATTATACAATTGCTAAAAAAAATAAATGCGATCCGAATCTAAAAGTCTTGACTCATGAATTTTTTGCCGTGCGCCCCTGGCCGTGGCATCTATCCTCTCCAAATTCCTTTGCCCTTTTTATCTATAATTTGTTTTCCAAGTGCTTTCCAAGATGCCTCCATTCCATACTGCTCCATATCGCGTTTAGGATTTGTACAGTGCCACGTCGCTTTTGGTCCGTGTACAGCTCTACCTCACGTTTGGTCGCTGTATAGCTCCAAGTCCTGTATATAAGCATTGGACCTGGAGCTGTACAGCGAACAAACGCGACGGAGTGCCGAACACCGACCAAATGCGATGTCGTACTGTACACTGCCTAAAAGCTACGTGGAGATGTATGGAATGGAGGCGTCGAAGTACACTGTTAAAAATGAAAGAAAATACAGGATTCTTGGTTCATTTAAGATATCGCTAATAGGCCAGTCAGTTGAAAAAATTATTTAACATAATTCGAAAAGTTTTCAAAATTTGAGGACGGATAAATTTGATTGCAAATACAATAAATCCCATTTTGCAACCCTATTCGAGGTCCAGAACGTATTAAAAATTATAAAATTCTGATATTCTGCATAACTATTCCAAACAAATGTCAAAACTTTTCCAAATTAGTCGTAACGTTTTTCAATGCTTTTTCCACAATTTATTAGATTTGCAACCATTTTAG
This sequence comes from Melikaiella ostensackeni, assembly GCA_032362435.1. Lineage (NCBI taxonomy): Eukaryota > Metazoa > Arthropoda > Insecta > Hymenoptera > Cynipidae > Melikaiella > Melikaiella ostensackeni. The sequence continues at coordinate 21,022,546 of JAUMHM010000005.1, read as the reverse complement.
AGGTCCGGAACTTAAAAATGCTTGAATAAATCATGTTTTCGTGAATAGCTTGAAGGAAAATTTGCAAAAGTACTGCAAATTTACAGGTAAGTTTTAAACATTGTATCAAAGAGCTGTGTGAATTTGCAACCAACTTAGTAGCACAGAAGATACTTTTTTATATATAAAAGTAAAAAAAAAGTCTTGACAAACTTTATATGGTTTCAAGTTTTAATTTTATATTAAAATTTTATATTTTATCAATTTATCTATCAGAAAAATGGCAAAAGTTTTGAAATTTATTTAAGTTTGTACGTTCAAAAATAGCCAAATAGTGCATTTGTTAATGAGATTGTTCAAACAATTATCCATTTTTATTGGATGACCAAATATGATACTTAGGTTTCATTTCCAGGTAATATATGATCGATCTCGTAGGAAAAACTTTATTTATTCCATTATAAATACCTGATATGGTTAATTGTTTGTAAGACTTGCTTATGAAATAAGAAATTATTTATGAACATTCATTAATGCAACTAAAAAACTCTTCTTGTCCATAAATTGTTCAAATTTAGTGCGAATCAAGTGACGAATCGCTGCCCATCCCCATGAAACAATTTTCATTCACTCATTTGTTTATAACAAATTCAATGAATTTTTGAACATTTGAGTTGCTTTTGGACGTCTTTTTTGGATAGTCGCTTCATGTTTTCTCGGTATTTTTGAATGAATCCAAGTCTTTGTAAAAAACCGGTACACTTCAGAAGTCAACATTTTTTTTTCATTTTTGTTATTAAATAATTTTTTTTTGAATCCGCCATGACAGTGTGATGCGGAATTTCATTAGGTTCCATTTAAAAAAAAAACGTTCAATTCGGACAAGAATTGTCTTCTGAAAATCAATTTATCCACGAACGTTTTTTTTGCCCCAGTGTGCAACGGGACAAAGAATGTGCGTATGGTAAATTGAATATATCAATTATCAACCCAAAATTTTCATTCGAATGGTCCAATTCGAAGCCGAAACTTATTGAAAATAAACCAGCAGTATTATTTGAATAAAAATGTTTTTAAGATTTTTATAAACAAAATTAGTGAATAAAAGTTAAATTTTCTTCATTCGCGATACTTAAATATATTAGACACATATGTTCAGAAGAAAATGGAAGTTCGATAATGTGAACTTGAAATTTAAACAATTTAAACATTATTTCCTTATTATTTATTACAAATTTAACAATCAAATGCATAATTTGTCCACTTCTCGGCATATAAGTTTCATTTGTCTAGCATAATCAACTATAAATGTTACACCAATGACCTTTTGGTAAGATACTTTGCAATTAGAGAACAATTGTGTCTTATTTAAATTAATTAAATAAACAATTGCATTATTTGGTCGTGCTTCAGTATATAAGTTCGTTTTTTCAACAGAATCATGTATTAGAAATATCACACCGGCAAAGTTTTGCTGTAATACTTTGTAATTAAACTATAATTGTGTTTTATTCAAAGAAATCTGATAAACAAATTCATAATTTGGCAATTTTTAAGGATGATAGTTACTTCGGTTTACATTGTATCTTTTACACTTGGGGTTGATTCTCCTGAAAAATGAAATCTATTTCTTGAAAATATGAAAATTCTGCATCATTACTTTATTAACATCTGCATAAGCAATAGAAAATTTTCGTTAAGTACTTATGTAGGTATCCAAAAAGGCAACATTAGCAACATAATGTTAATTTATTCTGCTGAAAAAAGAACCTTATATACTGATTCACATATAAATTATGCATTTATTTATTAAATGTATGCAAAGTATCACAGCCACAGGCATAAGAAACATATTAGCAGTTGATTCTGCTGAAGAAAACTAAACTTATCTAATGAAGAATTGTCAAAAAATGCATTTGTTTATTGATTTTCTTTAAATAATACAGAATTGTTCAATTTTTAAGTATCATAGCAAAAGGTTATTGGTGTAATATTTATAGTTGATTATGCTTGAAAAACGAAACTTACCATATATGCTGAGAAACGGCCAAATTATACATTCGTTTATTAAATGTGTAATAAACAAGTAAAATTTAATGTTTAACTTATTTCAATTTCAAGTTAATATTAATATTTAAGTAATGAATTTTATATAAGTTTCGGCTTCGAATCGGACCATTCGGATGAAAATTGTGGACTTATAATTGATATGTCCATACGCACATTCTTTGCCACACTGTGCGGCGTGTATATGACAAGAGAAGTAATCCTAAGTTCAAGTTGTGTTAGGTGATGAAATTTTTATTTTAACAGGTTCAAATATTCATTTTTTTTTTAAATGCTGCTCTGCAACTTTTGCAGGGACGATCTTTTGATAAAATTTGTATCTTTTGAGATACAGGGACAAAAGTAAAAAAAAACGAATTTATGATGTAAAAAAATGGATTTTAATCCTGATTATTGAAGCAAATAATGATTTTGAATGACTTAAATGATTAAGTGAGGTTTATTCAAGTATCCTGAATACATTTATATGAGAATTTCAAAGAATTAATTAATTTTAAAGTATTTATCAACCTTTAATTGAAGCTGTACAGCTACGTTGACGTTGCCATGTTGAGTTTTTATTCGAAACAACCTGTATTAGATTTTTTGACAATTTTCGATGAAATAAACCTACTTTCGAAGAAATTTTGGTTATTTCCTATGAACTAAATTTCACTGTATAGAGCTTGCCCATTAGGATAATTAAAAAAAAAGTTTCGAAATTGAATACGCACACTAGCCCAAGTTGTACCTTTTTAGTCAACCAAATTTTTCAAACAAAAAATTCGAAATCGGCTACGATTTAGAGGCCTCCCATTGGAATGTTGTCCTTTTTATTGATTTTTTTTGTTTTTATTTTCTCAATTTTCTCAATTATTGTACATAATTTAATGAAGAATTTTCTAACTCACTTTCAAGAACAATAATAATTTTATCTTAGTTGTTTTGAATTTTTCTATGATAATATGCTATTGGATGTGCCAGTTACCAAATAAAATGAGTAAAATAAGCAATTTTACTTTATTTAAGAATAATAGGGTTTTATTATTGTTATCATTATTATTGGAAATTATTGTGGTAAAAAAGTGTAATATATTTTAAATTAGAGTCATTTATACCAAAACATGCCTAGTTGAGCTTGGCAAGTCGAGAGAAGTGAGAGCTTTTTTGAAAAAATACATATGTCCGCAGTTTATTTAGATTCTTGAAAAAAAAATTTTTGTACAGAATTAATGTTTTTGATTATCCCTGTTTACAAAACTTTTGAAATTTTTCTTATGTATTAAAAATATGACATCTCAATTATTGTTAATTTCACAAGGATCCGTATTATGTGTGGGGCTGCAAATTCACACTTACATGAGGAAAAATACTTCAAATAGTTTGTCCAATTTGCGAAACTTTAGTTTTTTTTTTAATTTATAAAAAACATGACATCTCAATTATTGTTAATTTTACAAGGTTCCGTATTATCTGTGGGGTTGCAAAGTTAGTATAAGGTGTGGGAAATTATTTAAAAAATTTGACACAAAATTTCAAAACTTCCGTAATTTTTCTGATAGATGTATACTCAATATAAAATTTTTGATGACTTTCGGATATAAAAAAGTATTTTCTGTGCTACTAAAATGGTTGAAAATTTACACATCTCTTTGATACAATGTTTAAAAGTCACCTGTCAATTTGCAGTACTTTTGCAATTTTTCCCTATAATCAATTCATGAAAACATTAATTATTCAAAAATTTTTGAGTTCCGAATCTTTAAAATGGGTGCAAATCTAACAAAATGTGGAAAATGATTCGGAAAAAGGTTACAGCAAGTTTGCAGAATTTTTTTTTTCAATACTCTTCTTGACAAATAGAATGTTTTTCGTATTTTTGAACATGTTCCGGACCCAGGAAAAGGTTGCAAAACGAAATTTATCATTATTGTAACCCATTTTATCCATCCTCGAAAAAATGAAAACTTGTGGAATTATTATTTTTTTATTTGATTTTAATTTCAATTTTTTATGTCTTCACTGACCTGCCTGTAAGAGAAGTTTCCTTACTGTAATTTTTAAACAGTGTAAGTGAAGATTCTTTATAACGTTTTTAATTTTTGTCGATGTATCTTGAATTCAGATTGTTTTAGTTTCTTGATTTTCTTATTTTTTTTTTTAGTTTTTCTTTCATGAGAATGTTAAAATGAAAGGTAGATTGAAAGAAATATACGTTAGAGTTGAAACTATTACATTTGCTTGCAAAGTCTTGAAGGCTCCCATCAAAAAGTTACGATCTAGGTACAACGGTAGTTCTGGAACACCTTCCCTCTTGACTCACTTGAGGAATGGTCATGTCGAGAAAATTCTTGATCCTTGCTGCATGTACCCGGGAATCTGCAACTTCAGGGCCGACGGAGAAACTATTTCCGGGATGTGGAATTCATTGTCCATCGTAGCAATAGGGGGGGGGGGGGATAACGAAAATTATTTTTCATGTCGCAAATATTTGTCTTGTATTTTAATTAGTGTTGCCGCCGAGCGAGAAATAGCGAGGGACGAGACGAGACGAGAATGTGACATAACGATGTCTCGGCATTTCTCGCCTCGTTTGGTCTCGTCTCGTTTTGCCTTGTCTCGTCTTGTCTCGTTTTGTCTCGTCTCGTCTTGTCTCGATTTGTTTTGTTCTTCTTCGTTCTCATCTTGATTTTTCTAGAATTTCTTGGCAGGTGTTAACCAAGCTGCTCAGGAATAGTCAAGATGCTGCAGACAAAGGGAAGAGGTGCATTCTGACAAAAGATATTTCTTCATTGACCATTTTTTCCTGACACGTCGATTTCACAAGAGAATATTTTTGTTAATAAATCACTAGAATTTTTGAATCAAATATTTTCAGATTATTCGTCGTATGCTGATAAATTTATATCAAACAAGATATGTTTTTGTAGCCGAAAAATTTAAAGCTGTATTTTTATTTGAACAAGATCAACAGGCAGAAAAATTTGTCGGAGGGTATCACAGGTACATCCAAAAATATCAAAAGAGTTCATTTTTCAAATCTAAACCACAGATTTTCAAACAAGGAAAGTCAATTTTTAACCAATTAGTTGCATTAACAACCAGATAGTTATATTTCCAAGCAGAAGAGACAATTTTTCAACAAAATAATTCAACTTTTAAGCAAATAGTTGAATTTTCAACCTACAAAGATGTATTTTCGACCAAATGGTCGAATTTTCAACAAAAAAGATTACTTTAATAAAATAGCTGAATCTTCAACAAAATATAATTAAACGTTCAACAAAATAGTTGAATTTTGAATCAAATAGCTGTATTTTTAAACTACAAAGATGAATTTTTAACCCAGAAGATTAATTTTCTACCAAAAGCCGAATTTTCAACATATATATGAACTTTCAACAAAATATTTGAATTTTTAAATGAAAAAAATTAAGTTCTCAACCAAAAATTGAATGGTTAAATTTTCAGTGTAAAAAATTACGTTTCAACAAAAAAAAACGAATTAGTAATAAAATAATTCAATCCTCTACCAAAGTGATGAATTTTCAACAGAAGAGTTAAGTTTTCAAGCTGAAAAGTCGAATGTTTTAAAAAACAGTTGACTTTTGAGAGGGAAAAGATGAATTTTCAACAAAAAAGTTAATTTTCATTAAGAAAGATGACTTTTCAACTGAATAGTTGAAATCAACGAAAAAAGAGTAATTTTTAACCAAGTAGTGGAATCCTCAACCAAAAAGATGAATTTTTTGCCAGGTATTTTAATTTTACACCAAAGAAATGAATTTTCTACCAAGAAGACTAATTTTCTAACAAAAACGACGTACTTTTAACAAAATACATTAATTTTCAACAAAATTGTTCAATTTTGGAGTAAAAAATACGAATTATCTACAAAAGAGTAAACTTTTCAGCCCAAAAATATGATTCTTCAACAAAAAAGTTAATTTTCCATCAAATAGTTGAATTTTTAAATGAAAAGTTAAATTTTTCACCAAGTACTTGAATTTTGAACCAAAAATATGAATTTTCAATAAAAAAAGTTAATTTCCAACCAAAATAATAATAAATAAATAGTTGAATTCAACCATAAAAGATGAATTTCAAACCAACCAGTGGAATTCTTAACCAAGAAGATGAATTCTTAACAAAGAAGATTATTTTTATACCCAAAAAGATGAATTTTCAACAAAATAGTTAAATGTTCAATCAAAGAGGTGAATCTTAAAAAAAAATAACAGAGCAGTACAACTTTCATCCAAGTAGTTGAAAATTCAACCAAAAAAGATGAATTTTTAACCAAATATTTAAATTTATAACCAAAGAAGAGAATTTTCTACGACGAAGATTAATTTTTTACCAAAAAAGACGATTTTTGAACACACTACATTAATTTTCAACAAAATTGTTGAATTTTGAAGCCAAAAAGACGAATTGTTTACAAAACCGTTGAATTTTCAACCCAAAAATATGAATTTTCAAGAAAACAGTTAATTTTCTACCGAATAGTTGAATTTTCGAATAAATAGTTGAATTTTAAAGCAAACAGTTGAATTTTCTACAAAAATTGTTGAATTTTCAACAAAAAATATGAATTATCACCGAGACATGTATTAGTTGATATTTCAACCAAAAAAGATTTGAATTTGGAATAAAAAATGGTTGAATTCAACCAAAAAAGACGAATTTTGAATGAAAGACATAAATTTCCAACCAAATAGATAAGCTTTTCACAAAAGAGAAGTTTCAACTGAAAAAGAGAAATTTTCAACTAAAAATAGAATAGTTAAATTTTGGAATAAAAAATTAATTTTTAACCAAAATTGAAACAAAGAGATGAATAGAGAAATCGAAAAAGCAAAAAATCAAGAAAAAGGGGGAAAAGGGGGAAATAGGTAAAGAGTGTGAAGTCTGAAATACGAAAGTGATACTCAAACTATTTTCAATTTAAATATAATTTCAAATAAATAGATTCATAATTAAAAGCTTTTATTCAGTTTCGAATTCTATTTAAACATTGTTTCAGTCTAAAATGTTCCATTTTCAACCTATTCAATTTGAATCTTTTTAATTAAAAAAGGAAAACAACTTTTAAATATTTAGCAATATTTGACTGTTCTTTTGAAATAAATTTATAAAGCAAATAATCAGAACTGAACAATCTGAAACAGAAAGCCTTAATACAATTTTGGAGTGTTAAATTTAAAGTTTAAACTTTACAATTTAAAGTTTTCAATTAAAAAATGTTTGTAGTTTTTAGTGAAAGTGTTGAATTTTTATTTTCAAAACATAATTGAAGAATTATTAATTTAAAGCGACTTAAAATAAAAATAACTTAACGCCTAATTTAAAAAGTTTTTTTATCTGAAAACTTTTCAAATTAGAAGTTTAATTATTTTTATTTTGAGTCGTTTTAAATTAATAATTCTTCAATCGTGCTTTAAACGTCAAAATTCAACACATTCATTTGAAAATACAAAAGTTTTTCAATTGAAAAAATAAAATTGTAAAGTTCAAAATTTAAATTTAGCAACTTGTTGAATGTTGAAATTGTTAAAATTGTTAAAGATTGCTGAAAATGTTGAAATTTTGTTTCATGAGAGAAATCAAGAAGAGAGAGAGTTTATGGAAATGCAATTTATAAAGAGAAAAAGTACCAAAGCTATATATAAAAAAAATTTCTAATTTAAAATTTCTTAAAATTGTATAATTTTGAACATTTACAAATTTATTGATTCATTCTTCAATTTAGATCATTGAAAGTGACAGCGTGGGTTTACATTTTACAACCAGAAATCTTTGAACTATCCAATTTATAAAAGTTACAAATTCAAAATTTTGCAGTATAACGAAATTTAATTTAAAATTGTTCAATTGAAAAGTGTTAAAAGCTTCATTTTGTACGTGTAAATTATTCAGCGTTCGAACTAAATATTTTTTAAGCTTCAATTTTGAAAGTTTAAAATTCAAAAGAGTTCTGCTTTAAAGTGCTTAAACTTGCAATTCAGTTTTGATAACTGCCAATGGCAAAATGTTCAGCTTTAAGGAGTCGAATTTTTTAATTTCAATAACTGTGAAAAATATTTGAAAACTGGCAAAAAAAACCGGAAATGACCGGGAACTTTTTGACTCCATTAAAACGTCCACCCTGTATGAGATACGTTCACCTGTGACAAAAACTACATCGGCAATAGTTTTTGTGTATAAACTTATAATGCCCTTGCTAAATTCACCTCTGATATACATATGCGAAATGTCATTTTAATTGCAGGGTGTCCATTCTGCATTTAATAACGCGTTTTATTTAAAAACGATTGTAGAATCTAGTTAAATTAATAAAAAGCTCCTAGGATTCATCGAAAAATTGTAATTGATCGTAAAGTTTGTCTCAAAATTAACGCGTAGCTTGTGTAACGGTGACATTTTTTACTTTGACAACGTCAAAAACATCTATGGATTTTTATATTTCTTTATGAAAAAATGTACTCAAATTTTACATTATGAAATATAAGTAAAAAGAAATATATACAAATATATATATATATACGTAAGTGTCGTGATGCCTAATTAAAAAATCGATTGTATTCTGATCTTGTTATTGATATGAAAGCGTCCAAATTTCATCAAATTTCAGCCATATGTAATAGTGAAAGGTATTTTACGTATGAATCTACATCAAATAGATCTGCACTTATTATAATGTATAAAAATGCAAAGCAATCGGTTTCTTAAATGTACCGACAAATATATTTTATTTCCCAAAAATAGAAATTAGACGCCACATAATCTAAAAATCCTATTTTGAAACATTTTTTAAATTGAGTTAGTGTTTAATTGAGAAAACTCCAAATGACTCGAAGCTGTAC
>JAUMHM010000005.1:21002379-21013555 GCA_032362435.1 Melikaiella ostensackeni | reverse complement strand
TCAACTTGCTCTCGGAGTTGTTGGTTAGAGAAAACCTTTCCATTTTCTGAGGATTCCAGCAATAAATCAAGAAGAGGTTTTTTTTCCCCTAAAGCTTCATCTGAAAATGATTATTTTCAATTAATAAAAAGTGAATGGAAACATGAATGTTTATTAGGATGTCAAAAATGTATTGGAAAATTTTTTCTGTGCTTGTGGGCCACGATCCTCCTAATGCGTTTCCAAATCCAAAAATGAAATCACACATTTTTCAAAATTTTGATTTTATTAGGTAATTCTATGTATCAATCATATGGGTGTGACACCCTTAACAAACTCTCTCGGTGCCCCAAGAAGTGCCTTTTGATCAAAAAATGTCAGTTCGTCACGAAATCTACACCTTTGATCACTTTATTCACGCTTTTTTTGCCCAAAAATGATTATTTTTCGTCTACTGGAATATTTATGAATATTCATAAGTAGTTTTTAATTATTTAAAAAAACTCAATTTGCTTAAATAATTATTTTTTAATAATTTCTTTCGAACAAAATCATAATCTAGGTTGCCTTTTAATATATTCTATACGTTTCCGCTACCTCAGCTTTTCTGTTTAACAAACATTCATTTGGGCATATGCCTGAAACCTTTCGCTTTTATGTCCGTCAAAGATATTAACGTAAGTTTTGTAAATTAAAAAAAGATTGATTCGGGATATCTATTAGAGTGTAAAATATACTGCACGAATGCTCTTAAATAAATACTCTAGATCAAAAGTAATTGAAGTTTGAATGTTCCATTTTTAATTAAATCAGCTTGTTTCGATCCACATTTTCTTATGCTTTTTATGCTTAAAAACTATGGCAATACAAGATAAGGTTATAAAACATGGAATGCATTTCAAGTTAATTGAACCAGATTCATGTTCATTAAAGGAAATCTGTATTTCGTTCAATCCAAATAAAGTTATAGGCTTTGAAATGATGTCCCTCGATTTTGACATTTCGACTGTTGTGGTTATATTCACACGGTTTATTCATTAAAACAAACTTGCACACGTTTAAAAACTACTGAAAGTTAGAATTTAAGTAATAATAAAGGGGAGAAACCAATCTACACTATTGTGCGCGTTTGCTTCAAAAAGGAATAGTATTTCGAAAAAATAACTCGTCTGCGTATAAAATTTAAAAACGACCATTATGACTATGATAGTGCTTGAAATCGAAGTATTAACACAATTCATACTAGTCTATCTTTGGTATATGGCTTGGTCAAAGCTCATAAAGTAGATTTACCTTCACGACCAGTTATTTCGACAAAAGATTCACCCATGAGAAAATTAGAAGAACTCCTTAGCAAAATTATCAAAGAATGAGTAACCCTTCCGGAAAGGTCAAGAAAAAATAATGCTGCCTTTCTAAAATTAATTGAGAATGTTAAAATACCAGTGAATTTTGTTTCTTTGACGTAATAGCCATGTTTTCTAACATTCCATGTGAAAGAGTTAAACTTGCCTTAGAAAAAAATATAGGATATGGTCAAACTTCATACTAAGATTTCGAAAAAACAATTTCTTGTTGCTATGGAATATGTTTTCAATTCTGTTTATTTTAAATTCTAAAGTAATTTTTATAGAAAAAATTTGGAACTCCGATAGGCTCAGTCTTGTCTCCAATTCTTGCTGAAATTGTGATGGAAGATTTGGAAAATGAAGTTTTTGATCAAATTAATTTTGAGTTGGACTTTAATGCAAAATATGTTGATGATTCTGTAATTTCTTTACATTCGCAAAATGTGGATACCCTACTTAATGTTTTCAATATAGTATATATCCATGATTACAGTTCACTGGGAAATTGAAACGGAAGGTAGATTGAATTTTCTTGATTTGACTTTAATAAAAACTGATGAAAATTATATTATCATTGATCGGCACAGAAAAATAATTTGTTTGGAAAGGACACTAAATTTTAATTCTAATCATTCAATTCAAAACAAAATAGGAGTTGTAAAAAATTTGATTGATAGAGCTCTTTAATTATCTTATCCAACATTCTGTGAAAAGAATATTGAATTATGAAAATAGATTCTTTTTCTCAACCATTATCCGATTGCCGTTATTGGCAAACACATGCATAACAGATTTGTTCAAATTAAGAGTCAAAGCAATAATCAGAAAAAAACAATATACAGGATTACAATAGATTCAATACGGTCGTCTTATCTTATTTTGGAAAAATCTCAAGTATCTTGAAATCAATGTTAGGAAAATTGGGCTTACCTACCTAACAATACATATCAATGCGCGATTTACAAATTTTAATATAGACAATGTGTTGATGTTTATGCAGGGCAAACAAGGAGGTCACTCAGAATAAGAAAAGAGGAACATAAAAATAATTTTGATAGAAGTGCAAGATATCATTCGGTCCTTTTAAAACATAGACTCATATGCTGAGAAAACTGTTTTGCTTGACCAACAAAAATGTTGTTGGCTCAACAAAATGATTTTGTTGCTCTTAAAGCAACAAAACTGTTTTTTTGGCCTAACAAAACTGGTTTGTTGGCTGAACCAAATTCTTTTGTTAGCCCAATAAAATGTGTACATAAAATGCTGTCTCAACAAAATTCGTTGGTTAGCCTAACCAAATCGTTTTATAAGCTTGACCAAATTACTTTTCTTTGAGAAATATATGTATTAAAAGAGACGGAAATCCAAAATTATCTGGAAATAGAATTATAGGATAGATTTCTAAGATATTATACCATATTATCTTGGATATTTCTGATGTAACACCGTAATATCTTAGATATCTGTCATAGTTTAACTTTCAAATAAGGAGTTTTTGTCTGCTTTAAAGAATATCTGGTTTTCTCACTGTTGCTTATGCTAATAGAGCTATGTTGTTTTTTTATTCACATGATTCGGAAAGGGATTTGGATGTTGAATTGGGTTTAAGTATTTAATCATATATTTATTGTGAATATAAAAAATCAATCTGAAACGCACATAAGTTAGTATTTTCACTTGAAGGTGTTGATCACTGATCAGCATCAGCCGAGATAAAAACCACTCATCTAAAAATGTTCACATGATATTGTCAGCTATCTATTCTTTAAACTTATCACAGTCATTAATGAACACTTTCAACATTATTATGTTTTATTAACTTAAGACAAGAATGCGCCTGCGTAGTCGCGTATCTCGTTGGTCCAACAAAAGGGTTTTGTTAAATCAACAAAACTTTGTTTAGGGTAACAAAAAAAGACTCAAAAAAATAATTTTGTTGTAACAACAAAATAATTTTGTGTCAACAACAAAAACTTTTCTGTGACAACAAAAGCAGTTAGATGATTTAAAATAAATTTCAAAGGGACAGGTTTTCAGTTTTAAAGGAAATATTTTTAAAGAATCCATCCAACACCATTCGTTTAGTGAACATATCCATTTAGGTACATGATTTATTTATTTATTCTTTATTTATTATTTTACTTAGAAATCTATATTATCACTCGTATCAAAAATAAGGGATGAATTACAAAAAACACAACTGAAAGATTGGTCGAGTTTCTACTAAATATTTACTAGTATTAAATATAAGGAATAAATATTTAAACGCATGTATATATAAATTATAAGCGAAATATGAGTTATTTAAAGAATATTTAATTCAGTAGAATTTTTATGAAATTAATGGATTTGATTTTCGCTTTTTCAAAAAAAATATAGTTCCTATTTTTTTTAACGGGAATAAATTGTCAATTTTTTGATAGCTTATTACGAGTACAAATGGTCATAATTGTATTAACGTACAGATCTCTGCAAAATGAGGAAAAAATTCTTCCTGGAAAATTAAAAAACAAATTCTCTATTAGAAAATTGGATAATCACAGTTTATTAGTATCTAACTTGAACAATAGAATATTACAGTTGTGGATATTTAATAAAGCTTATTGCAGAATTTACAAATATTTATGTTACAAAGTAGTTGCAGATATTAAAAAATATTTATAAAGTTAGTCTTATAATTTAAACCTTCAGTTACAAAACCTAATATTGTTGTAAAAATTAAGTATCCTTTGGCAACTAAAAATTTTTGTGTTCATGTATTTCAAAAATAGGAATACTTCTTTCATATTTAGAACAAAATAGAAAATTTAATTGATTTAAGAAAATACTTCAGCGGGTACAAAATTGAAGAAGTATTCGAGTGAAAAAAAAAATACTTCCCAAATAATAAATTATGAAAGACTTAGGAAATTAAAAAATAATGTTTATGTTTCTAAACTCATTCTGAAGATGAAATAAAAAATTTGTAGTCAAAATCATTCTTCTGAATTTTAAAGTATTTTCTTTTCTCGGCCATGGCAGAACTTTGAAATAAACATCCCATCAAATTTTGTAACACTTTCTTTAAGAAAAAATAAGTTTTTGAGAAAAATTTTGTTTCAATCACTTTCATTTTTGCGCACCGTCCTTGACCACCTTGTTTTATGGGATTTTTCATTAGCATTTTTAATTATTATTTAAAAAATACGACGGCTCCTATCCGCGTCTAAACCAGCCAAGCGCTGCTTAACTTCGGTGATTAAAGCAGGAGTCTCAAACAAATCCATGTATCCAAGCGGACACAATTTAGTTCTTGTGATAAAAATAAAAAATTATTAATTTTTCTTGAAACTTTTCAATTTTTACACATTAAAGCATATTATTTTTATCCATACCAAAACTTTTACCAAAATAATTAAGATAACTTAATTTACTGACTTTCTCTAATAAATATGTAAATATGGTCAGTGAGTTGTGTTTTCCATTTATATTCCCAGTCTTTATTTTTAAAATCGATGTCATCTTCTTACAAAAAATTTTAGGACGCAGACATATTCTGCCCTGTTTTTTAAAGATCACCGATAACTCAAAAAAATCGAAAAATGAGTTTTTTATGTCAATGAAATCGTGGAAGAAAAATACTATCAATTATGCAAACCAGTTTTGAAAATTCTTAATACTATAAAAAATAATTATTTTATAATTATCGCAAGAACACCGTTAACTCAAATTTTGTCGAGAATAATTTCGTACCGTTACCTCGAGAAAGTGGACCACAACTTTGTGAATTAGAGAATAGATTGCCGAATACATTACAGAAAAATTCATAACAATTCCGTCAACTCGAAGATAACGGCATTCTCTAAATTATTCGATGGCTTTTTGGCGCTGAAATAATTTGTAAAATCACCGTAATGAGTTAACGGCATTCTTCCGTAATATTAAGGAGACAGAAAAAAAGTTTTCATTTCGAGAAACGCTGTAGCCAGACTAATAAAAATTATTAATTTGAAAATAATTATTAAAAAGGTTCACAGCAAATATATTTTTACGGTAAATTTATTTATTTGAAATGTAAGCACTCCTTTAGTCTTTCTTTGTATTTTTGAAATACCTTTAAAATGTGCTTTTGAATATTTATATTTAAATGAAAATACCCTCTTGGCTTCAAGTCTGAAACGTTTATGATTTAAATATTATTAATATTTATTTGTTTTCTTACAGATAATTCAATTAGTAAATAAATTAATAATAAATATTTCGAATTATTGCTTCCAAATTCGTAACGTTAACTCAATTGTCGACTGTTAATTAACATTTTAACTTTTTTTATGTGCAAATTGTAAAGACCGTGGTCAGACTAGCGATTAAGAATGATTTTTTTAATCCTTTAAATAAGCGTTCTAAGCGAAAAAGTTTCAAACAGTTTTTGTCGATTTTCTCGGTTTTACTCTTTCTAAGTTAACGGTGTTCTTCAAAAACAGGGCAGAATACTTTATCTAGCATTTTTGTACACAGCTTTAACAAAATATATAATAAAAATTTTATGATTCAATACTCAAATATTATGATTTATGTATCGAATAATGTTATTTCTTATATTATTGAAGCAGGTATAATATATTTTTTTCTTTATATACTTATAATCCCAAATGAATTTATTATTAGTATCACAATCGTCAAATAAATGAGTCTGCTGAAAGTGCTGAATGTTCTACAAGTTTACTTCCCGCACATTCAATATGCATACTTCTCCATTACATTTTTTCGTTGCGGATTTGGGACGCCGATTCGACAGGGGCTTTAGAGGATGAAAGTGCATCAAAATCCATTAGATACGTATTTTTTCTTTCGAGCCAATGGGACTTAGTTTCCGAGATATCGAGGTTTGAGTATTTACGTTTGCGGGCTCAACTCGCCACTGCCAGGTGTGGACCGCTCAACTCACTACTGTCAAGCGAAGCCCGCTCCACTCGCCACTGTCAAGCGTGGACAGCTCGACTCGCCACTATCGAGCGCGGACCGAGCTCAAAAGTGTAAATACTCAAACCTCGATATCTCGGAAACTAAGGCCCATTGGATCGAAAGAAAAAATACGTATCTAATAAATTTTGATTTACTTCCACCTTGTGAAGCTCCAGTCGAATTCCCGACCTCTCTTTTCAAGTTAATATTGGCCACTACTGACTTGATACCACGGCAGGATCAAACTTGGTACCGCGCCAGTTATTTGCCAGTAGTAGGCCAGTACATAACAGTTATCGTTAGGTATTTGCCTGTACTAGGGTGCAAAAAAAACCTATCAATTGAAAAATTTCACTTATCACCAAAATCCAATAAGATGAAAAATGTCTCCTCATAAAGCGATTGTCCGACCCTCGATTATATCCAAGGCTACAAGGGCGACGATTTCAAAACCCTCTTTCTCATTGCAATTTTCTGACAGTAGATCGAATCTCGCCGTTATTTCGTCGAACCGTTATCAATTTCTCGATAGTGGCTCTGCGTCTGACTACGAAACGTGCGATTGTCGCTTTACGACGCTTAAAATCACGGTTGAACATAGTCCAGCGTAGTGGGCCCGGACCAGTCCGGTTGTAACGGCCACTACGTTGATCCGGGGTCGAGCTTCCTCGGATATCCATAAGTCTCT
This sequence comes from Melikaiella ostensackeni, assembly GCA_032362435.1. Classification (NCBI taxonomy): domain Eukaryota; kingdom Metazoa; phylum Arthropoda; class Insecta; order Hymenoptera; family Cynipidae; genus Melikaiella; species Melikaiella ostensackeni. The sequence goes on along the minus strand of JAUMHM010000005.1, from coordinate 21,006,595 downwards.
CGACGGCGAGCGATATTAATATGTTATTGCGGAAAGACGCCCTCATGAAAGTCGACAAGGACTGCAAAAATATGTTCCCTGTATAGGAGTACGAGGGTGTGTTTCCCTGTTTCCCCATTTCCCCGTTTTCCCGGGTTCGGGGCCGACTTGGTGCACACAGTCGACACACGCTCCCTGTCGTCGTAACCCGGGAGGATGAGAAGGGCGCGAGTGGAATTCAGCAGACGCCATTTGTATTAATGAAGCCCCGACAATGGTGCACGCCCGATGAATTATGTACCTTGGATGAAACCAAACGATATGTGGATCTGGGCACGAGGCTCCCATTGATCTCTCGAGTCCGATGACGTCTCATCTCATTTTATCGGGACGTAATTGTATTTACCTTTTTCTTGGAATTTCCACCGGCCACCCTCGACCGAGTTGGTTATTGCAATTCGAAATAGATCCAGCGTAAATCAACCTGGCTCTCTGATGTTATACTTGGTTCTCAGGAATAACAGGAAATATTTTTTTTGGAGGGGGGGGGGGTATTAGGTCGATTATTTATGTTTTTATAGAAGTTTTGTCCAAAAAGCTACAAATCAGGCTCAGCAGCTTATGCAATATTCCAGTTTAAAAGGTATAGCTATACATACTAAAGAATTATACGTAATAAAGAATAAAATGAAGAATTATGCCTAAAAGGTATACAGTGTTAGAAATTTCTGGTGGAACTTTACATTAAATGTATTGGAAGTTTATTTCCAAGACGTAAAGTAACGTTTCAATACATGACAATGTAATTTTCAAATGCTGGTATTGAAATATGGTTATACATATAACGTAATGTTGTGGAAGAAAATTTAAAAAAAAATCGAAATTTGCAGGCACGGAGACTTGAATTCTAAGCGCCAAGCTCTAAGTCAAGTGCGAGACCTAAACTGTTTCTGAGACGAGTCACAGGGGTGCCTTCCCGTCCCCCAAATGCTTGAGAATAATGAAGATGCACCTGAAAGCGCGAACGCTGAAGAAAGACCCAACCCCCATCGTACCCCACCTTGTTACAACTCCTAAACTTTGCCTGTCTTTTTATGGAAAACTATCATCTTTACAGTAAAAATTAATACAACATAAAACCTGTATTTTGATGAGATCTACAACTTTTGTCTGAAATATTTTTCAAAATTCTCATTGATTACGGAAATAAATGTAAAAAAACCATGATTATATGAATTCATCAAATCCTTTTTGCCCTGATCACTAAATTTGCGTCGATTTTCACTATCATATTCGTATTCAGAGCATCAAAATACGTAATTATACGTCGTTTCGAAAAAATTGGAAGTCCGACGTTTTCAGAACTACACCCAAAATTTTTAACAGTTAGAGGTGGCACAGAGAAAAAAATTTTCTTTGATTTTAGAGGAGGCCACCCGAAAAGCTTCCATTTGATGAAAAAAACTGAATTTTTAAAAAATTTTTTGAATAAGGGGGTATAGGTTGCCAGGGCAGTTGAATCCACCCCAAACGTAAAAAATTCATATTTTCTCACATGATGGACAAACAATTTTTTTTTTGGCCTAAAAATCGTAAGAAATCGCTGAGAGAGGTAAAAAATATAAAATTTAATAAAGTTGAAAGACCACCGATAGATATTCATAAAACACTTGTGTTATTGAAATTTTGATAACGGTAATTGAAATATCTGTACGGGAAAAATTTGAATACGTGGTTAATGAATTTCAAAACAGAAAATTTTTATAAATCCGGATAGATTTTAATAAATATTTTTAAAAAACCTAAACTTTATGACCGCATATGAAATTACACAAATATATATGGAAAAACTGTATTATTTTAAATAGAAAGAAGTGCTTGTTTGCTTAAAAACTCAATATTCTTTTGTTGTGAAAATTGATGTATTATGAACAGTCTTCAATTAGAGCTTTCCAAGCTTTTAAGGTGTATTACAATACATGTAGTATGTAATCGTATGAAGCCAATAAAGAAAAAGAACAAATTATAAACTTCAGGAGTTCATGTTAACATATACCTGTAAACTTAGAACATAGATCAAAAAACCTTAAATTTACTAATGAAATCACTTAAGGCATCTCCGTGTTTTTTGGCGTCCATGTCGTAAGGCTGCCATTTTATTTTTTGAACAAAACTTTCATTTATTTTTGACAATCCGTTTTACTTCTGAGTAATGTATCTTGAATTTAAAGAATTTTTGATCTTCATAAGTCACGGCGTAGTCTTCATAGATGGTGATGGTGTGTCAAGTGCTTCATTCTTAAGCATGAAAAATATGTTTTAATTCGTCCGCGATAAGTATAATTATTTAAGAAATGACATTTGAATAAGCGCAATTTTTTTTTTAATCTGGTGTCCTGATTTCTAGGCGGAATTTACTGTTTCTTTGCTGTTTTTTCGTACTGCTGTTAAAGACGTAGCAGACGACGGTTTTTATTCCATGAATAAACTCTTGCTGAATAGCACGTAAACTTTAACCGTGGAAAATTTTACCTGCAACAAAATTTAACTTTAATTTTTCCTGTGTGGGTACATATGACTTAAAAAATAAACATTATTTAAAATCGTTTAAAAATTCAAAGAATAGCCACATTATTAGATACAACAATATTTGAAAGAGAATATGAGTGATCTTTTTTGAAAAAATTGTTAAATATGTGATTAATTATTAAAAAATTAGTTATTTGGATTTTTTTTCACCTTAGATAACAATTGTGTTCTCGATTCAATCTTTGTTAATGATGGCTTATTTTGTTCCTAAAAAGATTCTCTAAAATTATATTCATGGGTTTTTTTTTTTAAATTAGCAAGTCAGTTATTATATGTCGGTAATATAGCACTAATTGAGAAATATTTTCGTCGCTTAGTGTACTGAAAAATGAATAAATATTTAAGTCCTTTGTTAAGTAAATATTATATGCTTTTAACCTATTACTATACCTTTTTTATGTATAAAACTATTTTGAATGTTGAAAAGAAGGATTATTAATTTTTAAAAGTAATACATTTCGTAATATTCGAAATTTGCATAATCAAAAATCTTATGTAAAATTGAAGAAAAATGGTATATTTTCATGAGTATAAAACTCATTCTTGAAAAACGCTGTGGTTGTTTTGTTGAAAAGTTGAACATTAAAGTAAGAGATTTCTTAGAAAGAAAATTTTTCAAATAGAGTAAAATTTTTGTTTGTTTAATCTAATTGAGAAAACTAGAAAAATTAATAGCATACACAAACAAAATAGTTGACTAATTATGTAGCGTTTGTTTACTTTTAATTTAGATCAGTAGTTTTTGAAGATTTGAAAGAGCATTTCTATTTCTAAACAACAAATTATTTAAATTATTTAAATTCTGTAGAACTTGAAATTTTCACAATTTTCGGCAACGGCTCTTACATTGATTTGGTAGTACAAATAAAAAAAGTGAATATAATGCATCACCAATTGCATTATTAATGTATAAATAATAAATTTTGATGTGAAATTCCAAACATCGTATTGGAACGTAAAATTTCAGTAAATTTATTGTAAACTTACAATACATGTATTGTAATTTCCAAGCACAAATTTCTTTAAATATAGATTTAACATTTTGTGAATTATTACTGAATAATGCGTTTCTGGGTATTGGTCATCCATATGCCATACTCAACTCTTTATTTATTTATGAATAAACACTGGGACCATCGATTTTTGTATTTTCAATGAAAATGTAATGCATACCATATGTACAGGAAACCTTCATTTTCCTCATAACTCTGTGTACAAAAAATGTATTGTAAAATTACATTACGTTTTGGTAATAAACTTTTAATACATTTACTGTAAAATCACAACATAAATTTTCAATAGTGTGCGCTTTGGTATATTGCGCACATATGTGCAATCGTCATTCTTGATTTTTCAAATACAGTATATATGAATTTCAATTCATATTCTTTATTGAATGAATTTTCAATCACTTCTGTACTTGGAAAGGTGATTGAATTTTCAAGAAATTTTAACTAAAATTAAGAAATAAGATTCGGGAAGACCCGTATCTTTTCGTTCTTTTATACAATTGAGCTAAATCTGAAATGCTGAAGATTTCCACGTCAAAATGAGGTGTCTTCATATAGTGACTTCTACTATCGGCGAGAAAATTCGAGTCCTCTGGCTTTGATATTAAAAAAGTAAGTGAAGAAAAAATGGTAGCTCA
>JAUMHM010000005.1:20950228-20963490 GCA_032362435.1 Melikaiella ostensackeni | reverse complement strand
AGTTCACAATTCAAAAATAGACTTTGAGACTACCTGTTTTTTCGGCTCATTAGAGACAGATGTACAATAAATGTACAAAACAGAAAGAAAAAAGAGGGAGGAAAAAGAAAGAGTCAACCAAAATCATCCTCACACTCTTTCTTTTCTCCGTCTTTTTTATACTACTGGGGGCCCAACCTGTCTCGTAGCCAGTTTAGACTTCCTTATCAGGGATAATTTATAGGATAACTACAATTATGGATAATGAAACATATAATAATTATGTATATGTGTATGGCACTTTTCTTTGTAACTAAATTCAAATATATTTATTGAATTTATTAATATTCTCATTTAAAGTTACTTGAGTCAAAACATATTTTCTTATTAATATGATATATCTGTTTCGGAAAAACATGAAAATTGCATTCTATCAATAATTATTTCTGTAATGCATCCAATCTAATTTTTTAATAATTGAATAAATTCAGATCAAAAAAATATACCCTCGTTGTCTACGAGGAAGATGCCATACTAACAATATGTGCATATTATTTACCATTGAGTATTTTATTTGCACTGTCTCTAATATTGTGATTTTTACAAATATTTTGTTTTCAAATATTTTTAATATACTTTCAGTCTACTTTATTTTGAATTTTTTCAAGCATAATATAATTAAAATGTCATCCTGGTACCTATTATAAATATAATAATATTGCCGGAAGGATGTACATAATTTGAGATATAGTATTTATTTTCAATTCAAATTAATCTCAAATTTCAATGTTTAAAATATTTTACTATCTTATTATTGTTTCTTTGGAGAAAACTCTGAATCTTGATCTTTGGGGCAAAAACTTTCTGTATAGTTTCTTGAAATCTATTGGCATTTTTTGAACAGACGATTTGGTTATTTTGGTTATTTGGTTATTTTCTCTCTCAAAAAAAAAAACCTTTTTGTTTTTCCAAGCGGCTACATAGTTGAGTTCAGTCTTATGAATTCTGTCATTCAGTATACTTCGTGTTTCTTTGAATTTTCTTGCCGGTGAAGAAATTTTATCATAATTAAACAAAAATTTCATATAAAAAAACTAAACAAAATTTACAAACATTCTTTTAAAAATAATTGAAAGTTTTGTTTAATTAGTGTTGTGGTGAAGTGTTTGCCTAACTTTGGATTGCAAAATTTTTGATGTGATACGCAGGAAGTTATATTTAAAAATTATTTTATCTTTTCTTATTTCCATGTCTTTGCTAATATAATTTTCAGTATAATTGATGAAGAAAAAATTTGACGGAATGTGATTTTATGAAAGATATTACTGAAAGTCCTCTATAGTATTATCACATGAATTTATTCAATTAGTAAAAACTTAGATTGGATGCATTACATAAAAAGTTATTGATAGAATGCAATTTTCAAAAAGAGATATATCATATTAATAAGAAAATTATTTTGACTCGAGCAACTTTAAATGAAAATATCAATAAATTCAATAAATATATTTGAATTTAATTACAAAGAAAAGCTGCCATACACATATACACAATTATTATATGTTTCATTATCCATAACTGTAGTTACCCTACAAATTACCCCTGTTGAGGAAGTCTTAATTGGCTTCGAAACATGTTGGGTCCCCAGTAGTATGATAAAGACGGAGAAAAGAAAGAGTGTGAGGATGATTTTGGTTGGCCCTTTCTTTTTTCTCCCTCTTTTTTCTTCCTGATATGTACATATATTATACATCTGTCTCTAATGAGCCGAAAAAACAGGTAGATTCAAAGTCTATTTTTGAATTGTGAACTTCTTGGGTGTTCTTTTTCAGCACACAAAAAATTTTGCATAAAAAAATAAATTTTAATTCGATCTTCAAGAAATTTTAAAAGAGATACATTAAGCAGAGATTGGTTCCAATCTGCAGGATTGCCTATGAATACTTAAAATTTCTTTTAATTGAGGTTGTTAGTGATTAACTCAATTTACCAAAAGATATCTATTTTACTCAAATATATTTCAAAAATTTGACAACGTTGGTAATTTTTTAGAAATGTGTTATTGGTTTGGATTATTACTTTTTTCTTTTTGAAAAGTGGAATAATCTGAATAGATTGGTTCTAAATGAACCCACAAATGTGATATTACAAATCCAGGGCAAGGCGGTAGCAGTTTAGCCAATTTTCTTGAAAAAATCTTTTCATTACACAGGCATGATTTCAGCCCTTTTCAATGCCCATGAAGCGGAGCTTAAGTTCTACTTTTCAATCTCTAGGGAGTAAAAAGTACATTATTACTCCCTAGGGAGTAAACAGTGACGTCAGAGGCGAATAATGAAAATTATCAAGCGATTAGTTGATCGCGCTAACAGATTGTTTGACAGATTGGACCAAATTGAAGTGATAAGTTACCATGAATTACCGATAAATTACCATAAATTACTACAAAGTACCGAAAATTTTGGAAATTTTTGGATATGTTTCCAAAATTCCTGCATGCGAGCAGAAATCATGCCTGTGTTCCAATCTTGTCTGAAATCGTGCATTTGTTATAAAAAATATTGTATGCACCAAGAGGAAGGGGACTTTTTACGACTCGTGTATTTTTTCAGTACTCGTCTAATGTCGCGCAATGGGGCCGAATGAAGTACCCCTGGGCAAATTAACTTTTAGCCAAAACTGTTTACCCGATTTGGATGTTTTTTATTTTTAAATTGAAGATTATAAAATTTTCAAAAAAGTTTTTGAGGCATATTTTTAAAAAGTTATTTAACTTTTTTTATTTAACAATGAATATTCATTTAAAGTTTTTTTCCGAGGGTGCCATTTTGTAGGAAGTTATCCAATTTAGTCAAAGTACACAGAATTAGTGCAAAAACTTATCATGAATGACACCTAGTAGTATCAGATGCATAAAAAAATATTTACAACTGTTATAAACAAATGAGGCAACAAAACTTGTTTCTTAGTAAAAACGATATATTAAAGCACTCAAAGTGCTATTCTTTTCAATTTTAAACTTTTAAAATTGGAGCTTAAAATTTTTTACATTCAAACGCTCAATAATTTGCACGTGTAAAATGAAAGCTCTCAACATTATGGATAATTTTAAATTAAATGCCGTTAAACTACAAAATTAAAATTTGTTAACTTTTATGAATTGCACGGTTGAAAGATTTCTGATTTAAAAATATACATCCACGTTATAATTTTAAATACTCTCAATTGAAGAAATAATCAATATATTTCTAAATGTTGAATATTATATCATTTTGAATCAATTTCAAGTTAGAACCATTAAAAATTGAACGATTTCAAATTTCGTTTAAAAGTAAATACTTTTTGAATTAGAAATTGAATTATTACAGTATACAGTATTTGAATATACGATTTGAAATTGAATAAAAACGTTTAATTACGAATCTACTACATAACTTGAACTTTTCAAAAAAATAAAAATATTTTATGAAGTTTAAATCGGACGTTCACATTTGTTTAACTACTAAGGCTTTCGAATTGAAACAGTTCAATTTTTAACGTTCAAATTTTTGAATAGATTTTCAAGTTTTTTTTTGAAGTTTTGAATAGATTTAGAATCGTCTTGTAAAATAAATTTCCCAGTTTTTCCCGGTCTCAAAAATTCCCGGTCATTTCTCGGTGCAGCGGCCACTCTGTTTCAAAATGATTACTTTTAGGGTAAAAATTTCAAAATTCAAAAAGGTCAAAAAAGTACATTTTTCGAATAAATTGTTTTTATGTTTTTGTAAACATCAAAGTATTTATTTGTTCTGACAAATTTTTAATTGTATTTTTTTCTTCAAATTTTATTTTTTCTTCATGTTACTATTTATTTTAGTAATTTTTATACCATTTTTGATTACCGCATGTGAGGTGGCAGCTTTTCCAATCAATCTTTTAAAATTTTGTTATACTTTTTGCATCTTTCCGTTTGAGTGATTATTAATTTGAAGAGCGAGTATTTATTATTAAATATTTTCTTTGCAAGTTCAAATACAATAACAAAATGAAACAAATATTAAATAAAATAGCAATAACAATTCAATAGTAGAATTAACTTTTCAATATCATTTTTTAAATTTACATCACACGGCGAAAAAAGTCTAAAGAAACAAATTTTCTTGAGCTTATTTTAAAGCTGAATTTCCACACAATTTAATCCAGGTTTTGGCAAAAATGTTCTGATTTTTTCTTGGATTCTGCCAAGATCTGAGCTTAGAATAAATAAGTCGTAATAATTTTCAATAATGAAATAATGAAATAAGTGTTACGAAAAGTAGAATAAAGTAGAAATTTTTAAAAAGTTGTAAAATCACAGTTATTATTTACCTTAGAACAGGAATTAATTGACATACAGCAAAGAAAAAACATATTTTTGAAAATTTCGTGTAAATAAAGAGGCTGGGTGAGATTAGGAGAGGCTGTCTCTGATTGGTCGAAAATTTGAATTTCTGCTTTTGCCGGCTTTATCAGCTGTTACTGCAAAGATAAAACAGATTACGCTCTTACTCACAGCTTCTAACCAAAACTGGGCCTATCTTAGGAATCACGCATCTTCTATGTTTTTTACTACACTATTTTCTCAAACAATATAAAAATTAATAAAAAGAACAGCGGTTTGAAAGCTTACAAAATTATGCATATGAAATAACACTTACTTAAAGTTTCAAATCACCACAAACTATCAAATTAGAACTTCTAAAATAGGTAAGAATTCATAATCTAAAGTGCTAAAGTAAATCTTACTTTCTGCTTTTATTAGTTTACTGGCGTTATTGAAATAAACATTTGGTAATTGACTATGATGTTCGTTTTATAAGTAAGGAGAATTTCTCGCGAGATGGCGCCAAAATGAACTTTGTAGTATATGGCCAAAAAATAGCACTCTTCAAACCAAACTCTATCAAGGTTCAGCGAAAATCGATGCTTAGTGATAAAACATTTTTATTTAAAAAATTGGACATCCGCACAGATCTAAGTCGAGTTGGATGAAGTTTACGGGGAGTCTGTTCCTTCGTTGAAAACCATTTATTTTTTGATAAACGAATTTAAACGTGGCCGAACCACAACTAAAGATGAAGCGCGCTCCGGGCTCCCAATTGAGGTCACCACATCGGATATGGTAGAAAAAAATTATCATTGGTTTTAACAGATCACCGAATCAAGGTGCATGACATTACTAAGGCTGTGAGCATCTCCACTGAACGAGTCTGTAACATCTTGCACGAAAAACTGGAGGTTGACTCCCGATCAAAAGCGCAACCGAAAAGACTTTTCAGTGCAGTGTTTGACGAAGTTTAATCAGAATCCGCAGGACTTTTTGCATCGATTCGTGATTATGGACGAAACTTGGATCCATCACTATACACCCGAGATAAAGCAGCAGTCAAAGCAGTGAGTAGTGCCTGGTGAAAGAGCGCCAAATGAGGCAAAGACTGTTTTGTCAGTTGGGATGGTGATAACCACAGTATTTTGAGATCCCCAAGGAATTATTTTTATTGATTACTCAGAGAAGGGTTGAACTATAACAGGAACGTACTATGCACAACTACTGGACCGGTTCAAAATCGAGCTACGAAAATAAACGACCACGATTGGTACACAAAAAAGTGCTGTTTCAACACGATAACGCAACAGCTAACATCTTCACAATCGCAATGATTCTCGTCCAGTGAAGAAGTAATCAATGCCGTAAATGCGTATTTTGTAGACCTCGAAAAATCTCATTTTTCTGAAGGGACGAAAACATTGAAATCTCGCTGGACTAAGTGTGCAGTCCTCGAAGGAGACTATGTTGATAAATAAAGGCAAACTTTCCAAAACAAAAATGTTTTACTTGCTGTTTCACCAAACTTATCAACGACCTCGTATAAGGGTACCGAGCACTATTACACATAGGTATTTTATGAATACAATTCGTTCATACGAGAATATGAAGGAGGCCCTTTTTGTGGAACCTTTTCCCTGTAACTAAAAAACGCATAAATCCAAAATGAATAAAACTAATCTGTTTTCCTTCGTCACTACCATATTCTTATTTGCAGAGCATAAAGTGGACCCTTCGGGAGAGAATGGAATCGAATTGCAGTTAGGAGGGAATAGTTTAGGACCTTAGGTCCTTCCGCATTATAAATATGAGACGAAGAGCCGTGATAGGCGCGATGGGACGAAAAAAGAAATAGATTCTCGCTCACCCTCCGGATAAAGAATGAGAGTTAGCGAAACAAAAGGCGCAATAATTGTAGGGACCCCCTCGGGAGAAGCAGAGAAGTTAATAATGACGCGCGAAGAAGCGCCAAGTTAATTTGTAATGGCTCGGTGTGGTTGGCTGATGGGCACGCCTCTGTATTGAGTGCTTTCTAAGTGGTAAAAGAACCAAGTAGAAAAGTGGGGTTTTTCGAGGGGGATAAAAGGGGGAGACCATCATGGATATGCAGATCAGAGAAGGGTGGTGTGGCGGCTGACAGCAGTATAATAACTTGCCCCCAGCGTGTACGGTTCTGAAATAATGCCAAAATAATGCATAACCCTTCCATCTTCAGTCCTATGTTACTATGTTGCCTCATGACATGCAAAAATGAAGCTTGCATTTTTTAAAGAGACGCTTAGACTACGTTTCATTTAAAAATTGCTACACATTTTTGAATAGACTGTTCACAGAAAAAAATAGGATAAAGTGTACAACAATCGCAGTACGGAAAAAACTGTGGGTAAGAAACGTTGCAGGTAATCGTGAAACGGGGTAACAACAAGCTAGGGAAAGATTTGCTGCAACAAAAATTAACTTTGCCGGTTAAACTTGACATGAGACGAAAATAATTTTGAGTTTTTAAATTTGCGTCGGTAATTTTTCGCTTCGTAATGTTTGATTTTTATTCCAAAAGTAGCAAGAGTTACGACGCCAGCGCTATCTACCGTCGTTTGAGTTAGTTAAATTGGAGCAAAATGGCGAGTTAAAGCCTGTCAATTGCTTTTTACTAAGTGGAGTAAAATAAGTTGTAGTTCGTTTGCAATAGTCTAAGCTATTTTAAAGAAGATTTATAAGCAAGAACGATGTTATATTTGTGTTTTTTCTTACCGATTTCACGTTTTAATTTTATTTGTTCACTAATGTTTTACTTAGCACAGCTATCGAAGTGCCGTAGTAGTGACGTCAGATTTATTCTCCTAACCTCGATGGAATTTTCGCCTGAATAAGTTCGATTTTTAACAGTTCGATAATTTATATTCAACATATGTTATCTTTTGTTTTTTTTGTATTGCAACATTTTTTTCTCCAAGGGGGGTATTAAAAAAATTGCTACACAATTTTAAATAGACTGTTGCGATAGTTTTTTTCTCTGAGGGGCGTATTCAAAATTTGCGGTAAATAGACCGAAGATGAAGGCATTGTTTGAATTTTATAAAGAGATATGACGTAGATATAGCTCAGAAAACGTGGATTATTTTTGCTGTGAGCAAAATTGAACGCATCTAAATCACGTGGAACGTGGTGCCCTCTAGCATCTAGAAGGTGAACAGATGTCTTTTCTGAATGTGAAAATAGAAAATATGATATAAACTATGTAAATGGAAGTAGCAGTAAATAATAGTAGGTTCCAATGTGTCCTGCTGTTACGCTTCATACTTTGGCAGCAATTGTTTATTGTTTAAATAAATTTAGTTAACAAATTCATTATTTGAGCATTTTTCAATATAGAAATATCGTTTTCTCAGCAACATCGACTACAAACATCGCCGAGATAATCTATTACTATGATTATTCGCAGTTAAACAATAATTGTACATTATTTAAACAAATTGAATAAACAAATGTATTTTATGGCAACATACTAGTTATTCATTCTGCTGAAAAAAATGAAGCTTATCTATTGAAAAATTGCCAAACAATACCTTTGTTCATTAAATTTGTTTAAGCAATATACAATATTGTCCAATTGCAAATTATCATACCAAACGGTCATTGGTAAAATATTTATAGATGATTCTGCTAAAGAAAAAACAAAAATAATTTATTGAAAAACAGCTAAGCAATGCATTTGTTTATTAAATTTATTTGAACAATACATAATAATTATCTAACTGCAAATACTCAAAGCAAAGAACCACTTATGATATGTTTGTAGTCGATTCTGTTGAAAGAACAAAATTTCTATAATGAAAAATGTTCCAGTAATTAATTTGTTCGGTCATTTAGGAATACCCAGTCAGTTTAAAAATAATTTTCAATTGTTTAAACAATTTTAATTTGTTTGAACATTTGTTTTTTTCACGTAAGTCACGAAATAAACGTATTTTCTAGATATGAGTACATTAATCAATGATAATAACAAAATAATTTTACAATTATTTAAATAGTATGTGTTTGTTCAAGTATATAGTTTACCTAAAAAAAGCAGAAGAAACATTTTATCTCACAAAATTTTACACAAATTTTAATATTTTAAAGTAGTAATTTATTTTGTAAGAATATTAGTAAAGGCTTAAACAAATTTAAATTGTTTAGACAACATTATTTCGTTTGAATATTTTATTTTATTTTTTTTTGAAGATTGAAATATCTTCAAGTACTACTTTGTTTTGTAAAAATACTCTTAAATGTTTAAACGAATTGAAATTGTTCGAAAAAATTATTTTATTTTACTGATATGTGTTTTTTATTGGTAGAGAGATGAATGAAGAAATAAAAATAAGGCAAGATTACATTTTCTCCTCTATACCGATGAAAAACACCTAAAATCAGTCAAGAAAAATAAATTTTCCAAATAATTTCAATTTGTTTAAACATTTAAGAGCATTCTTAGAAAACAAAGTAGAGTTGTTTTTCCTTCTAATTTACTACAAACTATCTCGCCAGTGATATGCAGCGATGAAAATTTGTCTTCCGATATTTTATGCATATTTTTTAAACAAATTATATAAACAAATGCCGATTATCGGCGCTTACTGGAAAAGCATAGTTTTTTTGCTAATCGTATTCAAATTATAAAAGCCATGATATTTACCGATGGAAATTTATCATCCGATGATATTTATTAATTGTTCAAATTAATTATATCATGGCCAATATAATTTGAACACGATTAGCAGAAAAAATATTTTTTTTTTCAGTAAATCCCAATAATCGGCATTTGCTTGTATAATTTGTTTAGAAAATAAGCATAAAATATCGGAAGACAAATTTTCATTACTACACATCACTCACAAGATGGTTTATAGACAATTAGAAAGAACAAACGGTTTTCTTGCATTTGTTTATATAAAATGTTTTTAAAAAATTTTAACGAATATCGGTTGACAAATTTTCTTTAATGCACATCACTGACAAAACAGCTTGTACTGAATAAGAAGAAAAAACGTTCCTTTTTTGCTCATAAATGCCGATAATAAGCACTTATTCAAATAATTTGTTAAGAATAATTATAAACAAATATTGTTTGACAAATTTTCTTTAGTAAACATCACTAACAAGATAGTTTGTACATAATAAGAAGAAAAAACGATCCTTTTTGCCCATAAATGCCGATAATAGGAATTTATTTACATAATTTGTTTCAAAAATTAAAAAAAATATTGGATGACAAATTTTCATGATCAAGTCTCATCCTGAAGGTAAAAGCAAGCAATTTTAACATACAAATATATTTTACAAACAGACAATCCATCATGTTGACTATTCGTTAAACTAGTTCGTTTACAGCAGTTAACTTCACAAATCAACAATTTTTCTTTCTTTCATGTATCCCAGCGCACTAAAGACAAGCGATATCGAGAAAAAAGAAAATTTTTTTCAAAAAGATGAAAAAAAGTCATAAGATTTGACATTTGTTTTTCTCTTTGCATTAACGTAAAAGTTTGAAGAAACAAAAATTCAAAAATCAACTGTCATAATTTTTTAAAAAATTGAACGCTGATTTTTTTGAAAAAAAATCCAGATTCGGTAATTCATTGCCTTCTACAAATTATTTTGTGCCCCGTTTTTTTATTTCACTCCACTGTTTTTACGACTTATATTATTATATTATATAGCGACTTATTATTATTATTACGAAAATTTCTACGGCTTCTACTGAACAATTCATCCACTGGAAGTTTTTGATTGCTTAAACTTACGTCGATAGACTTTGCGGTTGAAAATATTTCAACGTTCTTCGTGAACTCACCCAAAAAAAAGTAACAACTGTGTTTCATAAGGAAGAAGATAAACTTTAATTACCCTACCAACTGAAGTATAGAATAAGACATAAATCGTCAAAATTTTGAGTAAATACTCAGAATAGTTTTCTATTTCGAGTGAGTTGAAGTTAGAAAAAACGAAAATTTTACGCTGTGCAAAAATCTTGTTCTTACCAATTTTTTCAAAACCGAAGATAATTAGAACTTTTTTCCATAATATGGAAAATTTGTGCAATTCAAATTGCTACAAGTGTATGTATTTAAAAAATTAAAATTCAATAGTGTTTGGAAAAGCTGCCGGGGGCCTTCCCACTTCTCGAAAAATATTTTGCAGGGTTGCTTTTGAATACTTAAGATTTCTTTTTATTGGGGTTGTTAATGATTAACTCAATTCACCAAAAAATATTTATTTTACTTGAATATTTAAAAGAAAAAAATTTTCAGAACGTTAGCAATTGTTTAGAAATGTGTTCTTGGTTTGGATTATTACCTTTTTCTTTCTTGGAAAATGAAATAATCTGAATAGATTGGTTCTAAATCAGCCCACAAAATTTGATCTTGGCACTATGACCTTGATTTTCCATGTTCTGTGTACATAAATCTTGTAATAATTTTTTCGAGTTCCTTCAATTTTGCAACTAATTAAAATGTTAACCTGGTGCTCATCAAAAAATAAGGTCGCCAAAAGGTTTTACATACGTTCAGGTAAAAGAAATGATACCCTCGTTGTCTACAAAAAATGATATTTTGAGCAGGATGTCTACTCACCCGGAAAACCTGGAATTGTCAGGGAATTTATATATACCTGGAAAAACCTGGAAATGTCAGGGATTTTTTTTTAAGTCAAGCAATTTTTTCGAGTGTGTTTAAATTTTAATAAAATTATAATATAAAATGAAATAATAATGATTTTTATTGATAAAAGTAACTTTTATACTCATAGTACTGGATTTATACTGATTCAAATCAAACTTCTTTTTATCATTTTCACTATACTGAGTAAATTTATTTTATTCAAAGTAATAATATGTTATATATGCACTGAATTTTAAGTATGAAGATAAAATAAACATTTCTTTTAATTATCATTCAAATTCATATACTTTAGGAAAAAATCCAAGAAATGATCAATCATTTAGTATTATTAATTTATTTAGTCATTCGATGGTGATAATTAATATATTTAAGAATATCTTCTAATCATTTGTCAAAACTTCCTGAATTAAGCACAAGATTAATTTTGTTTGGAAAAAGACTAATGTTCAACAAAATAGTTAAGTTTTCAATCAAGAAGATGAATTTTCAACAAAATAGTTGAACCCTTAACCAAAAAAGATTATTTTTGAACCAACAGTTGCATTTTTAATGAAAGAAGATGAAATGTCTATTAAAAGAAATGAATTTTCAAATAAAAAAGACGAATCACCAACATGAATCTTCCACAAAAACGTTAATTTTCAATAAAAAGTTGAATTATCTACCGAAAAAGTTGAATCCTCAAACAAAGCAGATTAATTTTCTGCAAAAAAGTTGCATTAATTTTTTTTTTTAAACAAAAAAGATGAAATTTTTACCAAAAAGATGAATTTCTAAACCAAGAAGACGAATTTGCAACCAACAAAGATTTTTCGGTCGAGAAATAAAAAATTTAACGAAATTGTTGAATTTTTAAGCAAAAAGACGAATTTTCAACAACAAAGAAACTGAATTTTCAATCCGAAAGTATGAATTTGTAACAATAAAGTTAATTTTCAACCAAATAGTAGAGTTTTCTACCACTGTTGAAATTTCAAGCCAAAAATAGAAATTTTATAAAAAACAGTAGAATTTTCAACCCGAAAATATGAATTTTCAACAAGAAAGTTAATTTTCAACCATATAGTTGAATTTTCAACAAAATAGTTGAATCCTTAACCAAAGCAGAATTTTCAACAAGAGAATGAATTTTTAAGAAAATAGTTAAATTCTCAACCAAAACAGATTAATTTTTTTTCTAAACAGTAGCATTTTTAACAAAAAAAAATGAAATTTCTACCAAAAGAGATGAATTTTCAAACCAAAAAGACGATTTTTCAACGAAAAAGTTGAATTTTCAACCTGAAATAAGAATTTACAACAAAAAAGTTAATTTTCAGCCAAACAGTTAGATTTTCAACGAAATAGTTAACTTTCCAAGCCGAAAAGACGAATTTCCAACAAAATAGTTTTATTTCTTAACCAAATAGCAAACTTTAATTATCCTAACAACTCAAGTATAGTTGAAGACATAAATCGTCAAAATTTGGAGTAAATACTTTGAATAGTTTGTTATTTAGAGCGAGTTGAAGTTAGAAAAGACGAAAATATTACGCTGTACAAAAATCTTGTTTTTACCAATTGTTGTTGGATTGAATTGTTGGATTGTTGTTGAAATTTCAAGCTAAAAATACGAATTTTTCAGAAAGCAATGGTAATTTTAACCCGAAAATTGAATTTTCAACAAAAAAGTTAATTATTTTACCCAATTAGATATTTACAAGGACTGAAAAAACATTATTTATAATAAACTCACGAAATTGTATACATATTCCGATTTTTTTTATCTTAATTACTTAAAATTCAACCATTCACAAGTGAATAAGAAATTTGGTTTATTCAAGTATTATACAATGCTTTGAATTTGAAAGGGTGTAAGGTTGATTGCTTTAAGGAGTTAGGGTCAGTCGTAAGGCCAAAAAAAACGATTTTTTTGAGATTTTTTTTTGAAAAAAGATTTAATTACTTATTGAAAAATGTTGTACAGTTCGAATAACACACATTTCAAGAAGTTACATTAATTTTTTAAGGTAAAAATATCGATAAACAAGCAATTTATAGCAAATATGCGAGCAGAGGTCTAAAAAAAAGGTGTTTTGCCGTGCGCATGATATCTCCAGAAGGGCTCAACTGATCATTACCAAATTTTAACCAGTTATTTTGAACATAATTTTGAAGTACTTGAACGATCGATATTTCAATATATATATATATATATATATATTTTTTTTAACCGAAAAATGAGCGATTTTTTCAAGGAAAATAAAAATTTTGTGTTTACACATCCGCCATTT
>JAUMHM010000005.1:20848096-20880440 GCA_032362435.1 Melikaiella ostensackeni | reverse complement strand
TGCTTTGACTGCTGGTTTGTCTCGGGTATACAGTGATGGATCAAGGTTTCGCCCGCAGTCACGAATCGATGCAAAAAGCTCTGCAGATTTCGTTAAAACTTCATAAAACATTGCTCTGAATTGGGCGTCCGGAGCGCGCTCCAACGAAGGAGCACCTCCCCGTGAACTTCACCTAACTCGGCTTTGATCTTTGATCAGCCGTCCAAAAAAAAAATCTTTTATCACTGTACAGAACTTTTCTTTCTCCATTTCGTCGAAAACTATTGACACGCTCACTTCAAACGTATGCCAAACGCAAACTAAGCGTCGGTTTTTGCTGAAGCTTGGTAGAGGTTAGTTTGAAGATTGAAGCTTCTTAGACATATACTACAAAGTTCATTTTGGCGCCGTCTAGCGAAAAATTTACCTTATTTATCAAAGGACCCTCGTAGAACCATACAATTTTAGAAACGAGGTGGAACCTCGGCGAACCTTTGATTCAAAAAATGTCTATATCGTAAATTTTTTAAATGCATGAGTTGAAAGTGAGGGAATTCAAAGCCATGCTAATATCCGTATTTCTTATTTACATCGCATTAATTTATGACCGAATCCCGAAAACCGATTTCTCAAAAACTTGAATAAAAAAATACATTTCTTTAATTTAAAGCATACTAGAATAAAGGGGACTTGCTAAAAGATCATGAAATTCGGAGCAAAGTTGCTTCAACTCATCTGCGTTATGAAAAATAAGTCTTTCACCAAAAACTTTGAAGTCGATTTTTGGCCACTTTTCGGTGTCTCTCAGCCCACTGTGCGTTGGTAGGATATTTATCGTAACAAGGACTTATGGCGACAGATTTAGGAATTAGGGTATCGCGTTAGGCCCGGCCTCTAGGATGGGTTTCCATGGAGCTTGTGTGATACACAGGCAGGTAGGTTTGAAATACAAATTCCCCTGTCCTAGGCGTCCTGGTGGCCGCGTATGGGCCCACGTGATACCGCTATAATCCACGAGGATTATCCTTCGTGTTCGGCGCTCAACCCGAGGGGCTATTGGACTACCAAACTGGCCGAATATTCCTATCGTGGAATCTCCACGCCAACCGCTCTCGCGACACACGCATACACACACACATTTAGACTCACATAGCCATACACAATTACAAATCTGATTCGCAGACGCGCGACGAGGACACGAATGTACCAACCGTAATCGAATGCAACCCAGCTCCGTCGAATATTCATGTGAGATTGCCGATAATCGATACGATTACCATTTTCGCTGACAGTTCTCCTGGACGCTGAAAAGAGATTACGATGTTTTTTGGTCCGATTGAGTTAATTTAATGTGGTTTCGTTACAGGGAACAAGAATTCCCTGAGAATTCACTTGCTGTGTTCAATTATGCTGAATAGTATAAAGAATCTTTGCTCAGTGATTCAAAAGTTCAAGAATGTTTTTTTGGAACGAGAAAACTTTATAATTTATAATATTGTAAAGAAGATTTTTTCAATTGACATAAGGGTCTAGAATTATTTCATTTTATTTTATATTTTCTTAAAAATAAATTTGTTTAATTCTTATAAGTGTCAAGCTTCCCAAATAATACGAAATCTAACACGTTTCGTCGTAGGCTGACTCACTGGACTCATCAGTAAGGCATTGTGAATCAGCCCTGCCTCATACGCTTTAGAATTTGATTGATCTAGAATTCATTATATTCCAAATCTTCAATTAATTTTCAATTTTTGTAAGTTTTAAAATAATTTGTATGATACATTTCGGACACGGATAGAGGCCGAAATTCAACTTTAATGAGATAAATCCTATGGTAAATTTTTACTGTAACACAGAGTGGTGGAGGAAAGAAGGAGATGAAGACAGGGATGATAAGACTTCAAATATTTTTATCATGTTTCGGACCCTATCCGTTGCCAGAATGCCTAATATGTTCTATGTTAGATGATTGAACAATTTTGTTTGTACTAAAAATTCTACATAGGATTTGTGTCTTTAAAGTTAGAGTTCGGCCCCTATCCGTGGTCGAACTGTCTTAGATAATATTAATTTAAGACTTACAAAAAAAATTAGTTGAAAATTTAGAATATAATGAATTCTAGGTCGATTAAATTCTAAAGCGTATAAGGCAGGGCTGATTCACAATGCCTTACTAATACGGATTGACGCGTCACTCAGCAATCATAATAATTATTATAATATTTAATTGCTAAGTGATTTGTAAATCCGTGGCACCCCTTCCCCTATTGCAGCGAGTCACGTAACATAGAGTGGTGGAGGAAAGAAGCAGATAGGATGTCTTCAAATATTTTTATCATGTTCCAGCCCCTATCCGTGGCCAGAATGCCTAATATGTTCTATGTTAGATGATTAAAAAATATTGTTTATGCTAAAAATTTAACATAGGTTTTGTGTCATTAAAGTTAAAGTTCGACCTCTATCCGTGGCCGAACTGTCTTATATAATATTGATTTGAAACTTAAAAAAATTTGAGAATTATTTGAAAATTTGGAATACAATGGATTTTAGATCAATAAAATTCTGAAGCGTATAAGGCAGGACTGATTCACAATGCCTTCCTGATACCGATTAACACGTCACTTAGCAATCATGATAATTATTATAATATTTGATTGCTAAGTCATTTGTTAATTCGTGACACCCCTTCCCCTATTGAAGCGGGTCCCGCAACATAGAGTGGTGGAGGAAAGAAGCAGATGGAGACAGATAGGATTAGTCTACAAATATTTTTATCATGTTCCCTTCCCTATCCGTGGCCAGAATGCCTAATATGTTATATGTAACCAGTTTAAAAAAAAATTTTATACCTAAAATTTAACATAGGATTTGTGTCATTAAAGTTAAAGTTCAGCCCCTATCCGTGGCCGAACTGTCTTATATAATATTAATTTAAAACTTACAAAAATTGAAAATTCATTGAAAATTTCGAATATAATGGATTCTAGATCAATTAAATTCTAAAGTTTATAAGGCAGGGCTGATTCACAATGCCTCACAGATACCTATAAGAATGAAAAAAATGTATTTGAAATTATATATATATATATATATATATATATATAAAAATATATATAAAAATATATATATAAAATAATATATGCAATTCGAGACCCTAATGCCAATTAAAAAAATCTTCTTCACAATTTTATACTTTGGCTCAATTAAATCGATATCTTTCGAAAAAACAGCAAATTAATTC
The DNA here is from genome assembly GCA_032362435.1 of Melikaiella ostensackeni. Classification (NCBI taxonomy): domain Eukaryota; kingdom Metazoa; phylum Arthropoda; class Insecta; order Hymenoptera; family Cynipidae; genus Melikaiella; species Melikaiella ostensackeni. The sequence goes on along the minus strand of JAUMHM010000005.1, from coordinate 20,877,220 downwards.
ATTCAACAACTTGATAGTTTAATTCAATTTTTTACATTAATAAAATAATTCCTATGTGAGGGAAAGCTGTTGCTTCAAGGTTGAAGTGGACATCTTTATTGACTTTGGACTGTGTTTACAAATCCAATTTTCAATTTATAAACAAATAAGAAATTAATTTCCATTATGCAAAATGGTATAAAGAATTTTTGCTTTATGGTTGAAAATATTGAGAATCTTTAATTTATGCTTTTTATTTAAAAAAATGAAAATAAAATATATAATATGAGCATAAGAAGTGAAAATTATTATTTTTTGAAATCTGTTTTTGGGGTTTGTGAAAATTTTATGGTATACTATAATTTATGATCAAGTTCAAATTTTTTGAAATATCAAAAAAAAAAACGTTTCTTTTGAAAATTTAGATAACATTTTTTTTGAATGAGTGCGTTATCAACCAAATACAAAAAATGTAACCTTTGTTGATATTTAAAAAAATCCAAATTAAAAAATTATTTTTTTAACAATACGATTTTAAATTATTTTTATTTGTTTTTATAAATTGTACACATAAAGAATTAGCAGTAATTTTTGCACCTCTGTGGCGGCTATAAGTTTTTTTTTTTCAAGCCACACTCGACAATGCATGACATAATATCAATTTTTTGATGCAGTTAATGGAAACAGACATGTATGGAAAAGGAGCATAACTTTCATATTGTTCTCAGCTTCTCGTTTTATTGATATTTTCCTTAATATTTATAAAATAATATATCAAAATACTTTTATAAAATTTTTAATACGAAGCTAGCTAGACATTTGAAATTTAAAAATCTAAAATAAAATCGTACTGCTGTAAGTTTACAAAATGTAAGAAGTAACATTTCACGATATTTTCAGGAACGTGAATGAAAAATATGTGTATAATAATTATTATTTTCCTTCTTTCACTTGCAGAATCAGTTTTTAAATAACAACCTCTTTTATTACTTTACATTATTACTGAAACCTGAAATTTATAATTTATTTCTGAGGTCAAAGTTGTAGAATAAGTTCCTCTTTTTGTATTACAAATTTTACTTTAGAGAGAACGAGTCAAAATTTGTAAATTTTTTAATGATGAACATGTTCAGTTTTGACACTAGAGTATAAATTCGAAACAGTTTCGCAAAACACGGTGATATTTCTCCCTAAAATGAAAGTCTACCGAAGTTGACAGTTGCGTGCCAGCAAGTGGCATGTTGAACATATTAACATTCACCCAGAATGTCTCACGTACACCTCGGATTAAGATAAATATTTTGTACTTGATTAAATACGCATATGTAACGTGTTAAACTGTGCAAATATATTCTGAAATATATCAATTTCCGGAATTGCATTGCAATTTTGAACTTCGTTCTCACAATTAATGTAAAGAGTTGGCATAACAAATTGCCATGTCGAATTTTTGTAGCCTTTTATGAAACAGATCAATTTTTTTTCATTCTTTAATTTCAACTTTTTACCATCGTAAGATGGTACAAATTGAGTGGATATAAACTTTAAGTTCTTTCAAGTTTGACTTCTCAAAATTAGATTACGGTTTTTAAACTAGCATTTCCTTCAATTTGCCTTTCAATTATATATGGATACTTTCAAATTTTGGTTACTAGTTAATCAAACTATATCTTTCAAATAGTAATTCCTGTCTATGCTCTTCAGTTTCGGTGCTTACACAGATTGGTAATACTTCTTCATTTAAATCATCAAATATGATAAGTGTACTTTATTTAAATTTAGCAATGCTGTAAATTGAGGTGTTTTCAAATTTCAATTTGAAATACTCCAAACTTGGAATTTCTTCCAATTTTGCAAATCTGAATTTCTTTCGAATTAGAATTACCTTTGAATTTTCAATTCTTTTTAGTTTCAAAACATAATGGTTTAAAAATCCAATTTTGTGGTTTTAGGACTTAGGCATACGATGACTCTAATTTTTTAACTTCATAGAGAGGAGAGCTGATAAACAGATATTTGTTGTGTCGACACTCATGATAAAGAAAATATTTCAAAACGAATTTCGTGTGAAACGAAAAATAAGTTCCAGAAATTTCCCTGCGAGCCGGATTTGAGACGACACCTCCTCTATTCATGAGAGGTACTTTGACCAATTCGGCTAAAAAATTTTGAACTTGCATTTCGTCAACCAAGTTGAAAGTTAACCCACCTTCGATGTTTCTGAACGTGTTTTCGGCCAATATATTTGATTAATTGTTGACCTAATGCAAGTTCGAAAATTTTTACTAGCGTGCTGTGATAGCTGATTTGGTTAAGGCCCCTCTCATGAATAGAGGAGGTGTCGGTTCAAATCCGGCTCGCAGTGAAATTTCTGAAACTTATCTTTCGTTCCACAAGAAATTTCTTTTGAAGAATTTTCTTTATCATGAGCGTCGATACTATATACATAATTTTTACAGATTTAATATCATCGGTTATTTATCCCCAAGTTCATTACACATGCAACTCGCGGTTCTGTTCTGTGTGCAGGCTTCGTTGAGTTTCGTTCTGTTCCATTCGTAATCCAAAGATATGACTCACGATCCTGCCAAATCGATGTCACAATGTAATTTCGCTCGAACGGTCTCCATGTGTGTTCATTTCTGCAAGTAATTACAAATCGATTATTTATGTTGTACAATTCACCATAGTGGGTGCAAATGGAAAATTTGATGTAATTTCTGATGTGCAGATGCGCTTTTGAAAAAGAATTCGTTGAATGTGTATTGTAAATAACATGGCATTGAAATTCGAGGGTATTTACGTTGCAAGTTTGTTGCAATTTGCAATTCTAATAACTTTAACATTAATAATAAGATTTTGACAAGTGATTTGCAAAAAATAAAAAGGGAATTAATAATATTGATAACTTATTTCAGTCTAAGTACACTCAACTCTGAATTTATGTCGGGTTTCGGGTATGCCTTGCGATGGCTGTGAGGCTCTTCCAAGAATTTCTTCGACGTAAACAGTGAGGACCGTATGAAACATTTCCAGCAGGAATACATAATATTAATTAACTGTATTTTGTACAAAAATAGATTTTTGTTATCATAAAGGAAGGACCTTTCTTAGTAATGAAGACTAATCAATAAAAAGAGAGTTTTTCGCGTGTGTTTAAAAATAAATGCGAAATATGCACGCGAGTGTTTGAAGTGCCCGCTTTGTAGTTACGGAACTGCTCGAATCCGTTGCGTTTACTCGACCTCTTTCTCGGCTTCTTGGACCCCTCATCAACGAATGCGACCAGGCTGAAATTCTAGGAGCGACATAAGTCTAGATGGCATCTTCACCACCATACGAAATTATTAAGGAAGCGTCGATTCATTACGTGAGGCTTTTTCTGTGATGGGGGGGGGAGGTGGAAAATCTTAAAAATCCTTCCTGGTGGGGGCGGAAGTCCAAAATATTTATGACGTAAGTTTCTTCTTTCTAATACTTATAAAAATATGCCAATTGAAACCAGTTTTGAAAATTAAAATTAATTTTTATACTATTATACACATTATATCATTATTTGTTTTATTTCTTCTGTATTTTGTAATATTTCACATCACACTCAACTCTCGATATACAGTACAGTCGCGTATATATTTCACATTTATTTTTAAATACACGCGGAAAATTCTCTTTTTATTAATTAGTCTTCATTATTAAAAAATGTTCATCCTTTATGATAACGAGAATCTACGTTTGTACAGAATACAGTTAATTAATATTATGTATTCCTACTGGAAATAGTTCATACGGCCTTGACTGTTTTCATCGTAGACATTCTCGGAAGAGTCTCACGGTCAAAGTATGTAATGTCCGAGACCCGCGCTAACTCGAGAGTTGAGTGTGCTACGTCGAAAAAATATAGAGTCGAGGAGTTAACCTTTCTGGAAATCTAGTGTATACACCTTTCATGAAATCTCGTGAAATCCCTGGAAATCTTTGCAATCCTATAAAATCCCGTGATTTTTTTGAAATTTTTGTAAATCCTTTAAACTTTTTAAATCACGAAAAAATTCCTTAAACTCCTTTGAGTTCAATAAATATCGCACATAATCTCTTGAAATCGCTTTCAAACGATTGAGCTCCTTGGAAATCATTTGCAATCTTTTAAAAACTGTGGAAATATCTTAAAATTTTTTAACATTCCGTGAAATCGTTTCAAATCTTTTAATTCGCTTGAAATCCTCAAAATCTAATGAAAATTACATTATAATCCTTTACAATCCGTGGAAATCCCTTAAAATCTCCAAGAGTTGGTTAAAATGCTTCAAGTTACGTAAAATATTTCGAAATATTACGAGATACCTTGAAATCTTTGAAATCCTTTCGAAATTCTTTGAAATATTTTAAATCCATGTCAATCTTCCCGATTCTATTGAAATCTCTTAAAATGTTTCAAAATCATTTAAAAACCATAAAAATTCTTTGAAATCCTTTAAAATCCTTTATAATATTCGAAAATCCTCTGAAATTCTGTGAAATCTTTTGAAATCTTACGAAATCCTCTAAAACACGTTTATGTACTTTGTTTATCGAAATTTCTTGAAATCCTTTAAAAACCTTCATAATATTCGGGAATCCTTTGAAATTTCGTTAAATCTTTTGAAATTTTACGTAACCCTCTGAAATTCATGGATATATTTTGCAATTTTTCGAAATCACTCAAAATTCTTTGAAATCATTTAAGATCCTTTAAAACCCATGGAATCTCTAAAAATAAATTTAAATCTTTGCAATTTTTCGAAATCACTTAAAATCACTTAAAATTCCCTTAAATTCATTAAAATCCTTGGAAATCCCTTGAAATTTCTAAAAATCGATTGAAATCCTTGCAGTTCTGTGAAATATTTGAAAATATTATGAGATACCTTGAAATCTTAGAAATCCCTATAAAATTCATTGAATTTTTTTTAATCCGTGGCAATCTTTCCGAATTTCTTCCTTTAGAATACTTTAAAATTTTTTAAAGGCCATTGAAATTCCTCGAAATCCCTTAAAATCCTGTATAATATTCGTAAATCCTTTTAAATTCCGTTAAATTTTTTGAAGTCCTACGAAACCCTCTGAAATTCGTGGATATACTTTGAAATTTGTCTAAATCACTTAAAATCCCTTCAAATCCCCTGAAATTCATTAAAATCCGTGGAAATCCCTTGAAATCTCTAAAAATCTATTGAAATCCTAGAAATTCTGTGAAATAATTGAAAATATTATGAGATGCCTTGAAATCTTTGAAACCCCCTTAAAATTCATTGAAATTTTTTTAATCCGTGGCAATCTTTCCGACTTTCTTGAAATCTCTTAAAATATTTTAAAATATTTTAAAGGCGATTAAAATTCCTCGAAATCACTTAAAATCCTGTATAATATTCGGAAATCCTCTGAAACTTTGTTAAATCTTTTGAAATCCTACGAAACCCTCTAAAACCCGTGGATATGCTTTGTTTATCAAAATTAATTGAAATCCCTTAAAATTCTTTATAATATCCGGGAGTCCGTTGAAATTTCGTTAAATCTTTTGAAATCTTACGAAACCCTCTGAAAATCATGGATATATTTGGAAATTTTTCGAAAAAACTTAAAATTCCTTGAAATCACTTAAGATCCTTCAAAACCTATGGAAATCTCTTGAAATCTTCAAAAATCGATTAAAATTCTGTGAAATATTTGGAAATATTACGAGATACCTTGAAATCTTTGGATCCTTTTGAAATTCATTGAAATCTTCTAAATCTGTGTCAATCTTTCCGATTCTCTTGAAATCTCTTAAAATGTTTTAAAATCTCATGAAAACCATGAAAATTCCTCGAAATCCCTTAAAATCCGTTATGATTATCGGAAATCCTCTGAAATTCTGTGAAATATATTGAAATCTTACGAAACCCTCTAACACCCGTTCATGTACTTTGCTTATCGAAATTTCTGAAAATCCTTTAAAATCCTTCATAATAATCGGGAATCCTTTAAAATTTCGTTAAATCTTTTGAAATCTTACAAAATCCTCTAATATCCGTGGATATACTTTTGAAATTTTTCGAAATCACTTAAAAGAACTTAAAATCGCTTAAAATCCCCTTAAATTCATTGAAATCCATGGAAGTCCCTTGAAATCTCTAAAAATCGATTGAAATCCTTGCAATTTTGTGAAATATTTGGAAATATTATGAGACACTTTGAAATCTTTGAAATCCCTTTCAAATTCATTGAAATTTTTTAAATCCGTGGTAATCTTTCCGAATTTCTTGAAATCTCTAAAAATATTTTGAAATATTTTAAAAGCCATTGAAATTCCTTGCAATCTCTTAAAATTCTTTATATAATATTCAGAAATCCTCTGAAATTTCGTGCAATCTTTTGAAATTTTACAAAACCCTCTGAATTCCGTGGATTTACTTTTAAATTCTTCGAAAACACTTAAAATCCCTTAAAATCCTTTAAAAATTGTGAGAATCCCTCAAAGTCTATAAAAATGGGCTAAAATTCTTGAAAGTCTGTGAAATATTTCGAAATATTACGAAATCCCTTGAAATCTTTGAAATCCCTTTAAAATTCATTGAAATCTTTTGAAACCGTGGGAATCTTTTCGAATATTTTGGAATCCCTTAAAATATTTCAAAACCTTTTATGAGCTATTAAAATTTCTCGAAATTATTTTGAAATCCTTTATAATATTCGGGAATCCTTTGAATTTTCGTTAAATCTTTTGAAATCTTACGAAACCCTCTGAAATCCGTGGATATACTTTGAAATTCTTCAAAATCACGCAAAATTCCTTAAAATCCTTTAAAAACCGCGGGATTTCCTTAAAATCTCTAAAAATCGGTTGAAATCCTTAAAAATATATGAAATATTTCGAAATATTACGAGATCCCTCAAAATTTTGAAACCCTCTAAAATTGATTGAAATTTTTTTACTCCATGGGAATCTTTTCGAATATTTTGAAATCCCTTAAAGTATTTTTAAATCTTTTATAAGCCATTAAAATTTCTCGAAATTTTTCAAAAATTCTTTATAGTATTCGGAAATCCTTTGAAATCCATGGATATATTTTGAAATATTTCGAAATGTCTCAAAATCCCTTAAAATCCCATACAATTCTCTTTAATTCGCGAAAATCTTTCTTGATTCCTGAAAATCCCTCGAAATCCCTTAAAATCCTTCGATATCTCTTGAAACTCCATAAAATTAAATAATACTCGGTAATTTCTTCAAATTTCTGAAATCTTTCAAAATCACCTACAATCTTTGAAACCTCTCGTAATTCTTTAAAAACGTACTGTTGTGATTTCTAAAAATTTTATGAAATCCCTAAAAAACTTTAAAAATCTCGTTAAATTCCGTAACAATTTTGTAATTCTTTGAAATACCTTAAAATTTCTCGAAATCTGTTGAAATCCTTTCAAATCACTGGAAAATTTTCAAATCTTTTGAAACCTCATTTACATTGAATTGATATATTGTTGACATATTGAGTAAAAATATAAAATCTTACGTAAGAATGGGGGGATTGGGGTGGGCTGATATTTAAAAAATCATCCTCGCGTAATGAATGGACGTTTCCTAACTTGTAACACAAAATTTGAACTTTCGGAAATACACTCATCTCGCGTTTCTGTACCGGCTTCGGGTGTGGTCGGCACAGGAACGGGCGCTATTTAAATCTAGTTTCAACCGGATTTAAAGCGACGAGTAAGAACTTTCACGTCGACACTCAGGAGCGTATATATAGTCTCTGAATCCGGTACCACGTACAAAAGTATATACCCAGAGAGTGGAGATGTAAACAACTTCTGATACGGCACTGACTGTTCGAGCGTCAAGCGTGAGCAACCGTTAAGCTGGTACAAGAACGGGCGGCACAGTAACGCGAGATAGGTGTAGATATAAATAAAATTCTTCTGTGTGGGAAAAATCTCGAAAGCTTACATAATTTTTGTGTACCACCCTTTAATAAATCATTTACATTTATTTACACATATTTTTATATTTGAGATTCTATATGAGAAGAATTTTAGCATAAATTTACATTTAGAGGAACGACTCTACTTAGATGGAAATAATCGCAATGGGATGAGAATGGGCACGAATAAGAGAAGAATATCCACATCCACATGCGCATCCACACGACAGCGACAGTCGGATCGAGCTTAACGCGCTCGTCTGATATATTCAAATTGCAGGATCAACAACCCGGGAGCTGGTTGGGTAGTGCATGGCGCATTTATTTATTGTGGACGGAACTCGAGAGCGTCGAATGCGAGACGCGATTTTCTGGCGCGTGCTTGAATAGCGAACTTGTTCGTTTACCCGTTCCCAGTAGGAGTACAGACTTTGAACCAGGGGTAGGTAACTTTGGCGCGGGAGTTGCATCGGTTCCGCGGAACGTTGCGGAACGCGGATTGCCACTCCGGGGGGCGAGGGCGGGCGAGAAGAAGGGACGGGGGCGGAAGTGACGCCGGCGCCTCGACGGAGCCGATGCGGGCGCCGGTGCGCTCCGTTGCCTCGTATCGCGTCCTCCTCTTCTAGATTCTAGAATGCCAGCACTGAGTCTTCGTTATGTCCTGCCACTGACTATTTCTTTCCTCATAGTCACTAAGGGCCATCCATAAACTACGTTACCAATTTGAGGGGAGGGGGTTGCATCAAAAATGACGGTTGTCAACGGGAAGAGGGGGGAGGCAGTGAAAGTAACGTTACGAACTTATTTTTCGTTGAAAATTTATCTTTTTCGTTGAAACAGGGCCGACTTAACCAATAGGCTAAAGTAGGCTAGAGTCTAGGGGCGCACAGTTGGGCAAAACGACAAAATTAGTTTTAAAAGAGCCTAGAGCCCAGAATTTTTAATAAATTTCGATCTTTTTCCTTTGGAAACACTGTTAACTAAGTTTTAAAGAGAATTATGAGAGCCGATTTTTAATTTTTTTATCGCACTTCTGTTTTAACAAATAGAATTTTTTTAAATTGTCACTTTTACAATTTTATTTTTTATCTTTCCGTTAGCAATCGTAATAAACTCGGCGTCAATCAATATCAGTACACTGGCATCTAAGGAGACAAATTAATTCATGAACGAATTTTCAGCAAAATACATGAATTTCCAAGAGAAAAAAGATAAATATTTAAGCAAAAATGGAATACTTAAATTTTCAGTTAGGAAAAAAAAGCTTTCAATTAAGAAAAATTTTTTTAACAAAATTGTTTAATTTTCAACCAAAGAAATGAATTCTTAACTAAAACGATGAATCTTCAGCAAAAAACGTGAATTTTCAACAAAAGAGTTCAACTTTCTAGCAAGTACTTGAATTTTCATCCCAAAAAATTAATTTTCAAAAGCAAGAAGATTAATTTTCTACCTAAAAAAAAACGAATTTTTAACAAAATATTAAAATTTTAACCAAAGACTTGAATTCTCAGCTTATATGATGAATGTTTGACAACAAAAATAATTTATACCAAAGTAGTTGAACTTTTAATCAAGTAGTTGTATTTTCAACCAAAGCGATTGATTTTCAACTAAAAGGATTAATTTGCTATCCAAAAAAGCAACTTTTCAACAAAATATTTAAATTTACAATCGGTTTTGATTGAGGATACAACTATATCGTTAAAAGTTCGTCTTTTTTTGATAAATTCAACTGTCTTCGATTTAAAATTGAAACATTATTTGGTAGAAATATCAACTATTACATTTTTGGTTGAGAATTCATTTTTTTTGTAGAGAGTTCAACTACTTGGTTGAAAGTTGCACTTATTCTTCAAGAATTAATTTTTATTTGTTTGAAGATTCATCATTTTAGTTGAAAATTCATCTCTTTGGTTAGAAATTGAACTATTTTGTCGAAAAGTAGATTTTATTTGTTAAAAGTTAATATTTCTAGCTGATAATTTAACTATTCCATTTTTGATTAACGATTCAACTATTTTGTTGAAAATTCGTCTTTGTCAGAATCAGTGCCGTGGCATTCAAGATAAAAAATTAATTCATGAACGGATTTTCAACAAAATTCATGAATTTTCAAGAAAAAAATTTTCAACCAAAGAGATGAATTTTCAATTAAAATGATGAATTGAACAAAAACATGAATTTTCAACTAAATAGTTCAAATTTCAAACAAGTACATAACTACATAATTGAATTTGCAACCAAGAGAATTAATTTTCTACTTAAAAAAAAACGAATTTTAAAGAAAATTTAAAAATTTTCAATCAAAGAGATAAATTTTCAACTTATATGATGAATGTTTAACAAAAAAAGTTAATTTTTCATAAGTATACTTATAAGATACTGATGCTGATACTGATACTGATACTGATGATATATAATACAAGTATACTTATGTGATGAATGTTTAACAAAAATGAACTTTTGACCAAGTAGATGAATTTTCATACAAGAAGATTAATTTTCTACCAAAAAAGCGAATTTTCAACAAAATATTTAAATTTTAAATCCGTTTTGATTGAGGGTTTAACAATGTTGTTCAAAATTCGCCTTTTTTTGTATAAATTTAACTGTTTTCGGTCCTAAATTAAAATATTTTTTGGATGAAATATCAACTATTACATTTTTTGTGAGAATTCATTTTTTTGGTGGAAAATTCAACTACTTGGTTAAAAGTTGTACTGCTTTTTGAAAAATTATTTTTTGTTTATTTAAATATTCATTAATTTAGTTGAAAATTCATTTCTTCGATTGAAAATTGAAATACTTGTCGAAAAGTAGGTTTCATTTGATAAAAATTAATTTTTTTAGCTGAAAAGTTAACTATTCCATTTTTGGTTGAATACTTATTTTTTTTGGTCGACGAACCAACTATTTCGTTGAAAATTCGTCAATTTCTTTTGTAAATTTTTCGGTTTTGGTTGAGGGTTGAAAAGTCGTCTTTGTTGGATAAATGCAACTGCCTTCGATTTGGAATCAAACATTTTTTGGTTGAAATATCAACTATTACATTTTTGGTTGAGAATTCATTTTTTTTTTAGAGAATTCAACTGCTTGGTCAAAAGTTGCACTAATTCTTCAAGAATCCGTCATTTTTAATTTGTAGCTTTTGACGTTAGAGTCGAGATTAGCGACCTAAAAAACACCCTTGTACCAAGTTTTAGGTAAATCTGTAAAAATTTGAAAATTTTGGCCGCCATGTTGGATCCGCTATTTTGAATTTTTAACTTTTGACGTCAAAATCGAAATCGGCGACCTAAAAAAACTCTACTATACCAAGTTTTAGACAAATCTGTGTTAAGAATTGAATTTTTGCCACCATTTTGGACACGCCATTTTGAATTAGTAACTTTTGTCGTCAGGCTCGAAATAAGCGACCTAAAAAAGCGCCTTGTACCAAGTTTTAGACAAATCTGTAAAAATTCGAAAATTTTGGCTACTATGCTAGATCTGCCATTTTACATTTGTAACTTTTGAGGTCAAAGTGGAAATAAGTAACCTCAAAAACTCCCTTGTATCAAGTTACAGATAAATCTGTGAAAATTTTAAAAATTTGGCCGCCATATTGGATCCTCTATTTTGAATTTGTAACTTTTGACGTCAAAGTTGAAATTAGCAACCTCAGAAACCCCACTGTACCAAGTTTGTAGACAAATCTGTGATAAAAATTTAATTTTGGCCACCATATTAGATACGCCATTTTGAATTTGTAACTTCTGACGTAAGAGACGAAATAAGCGACCTCAAAAACCCTCTTGTACCATGTTTTTGGTAAATCTGTAGAAATTTAAACATTTGGCCACCATGTTGGAACCGCCATTTTGAATTTGTAACTTTCAGCGTCAAAGTCGAAATTAGCGACCCAAAAAACCCCCTTGTTCCAAGTTTTAGGCAAATGTGTAAAAATTAAAAAATTTTGCTTGCCATATTGGATACGCCTTTTTGAATTTGCAGCTTTTGACGTCAAAATCGAAATTGGCAACCTAAAAACTCTGTTACACCAAGTTTTTGACAAATATGTGATGAGAATTGAATTTTGGCTATCATATTGGACACGCCATTCTGAATTGGTAACTTTTGACGTCAAAGTTGAAATTAGCAACCTCAAAAATTCCTTGTACCAAGTTTTAGACAAATCTGTTGTAAGAATTTAATTTTGGCCACCATATTGGATACGCTATTTTGAATTTTTAACTTTTGACCACAAAATTGAAATCAGCGACCTAAGAAACCCTGTTATACCAAGTTTCATACAATTCCGACGAAATTTTGAATTCTGGTGAGTTTTCCGTGTCTCTCAGCCCACTGTGCACGGGACCGTCGCTTCGTCCCCGTGTCGTTTGTGCCGTTTGACATGCGGAAGATTAACTACGAGCACGTAGCCTCATCTGTCTATCTCACAGCGTGTAATCGCATGTACGAAGCTAAGTGCATCGCAAGAGTAATCAGCACCAGCTCAACTTTGATTAATTGATTTCAAACTATAAGAAAGATGTACGATGCTTGTCACGCATTCTAAAATCAAAATCTGGACGTGAAAGGAATTTAAACTATAATTACTAAAGGATTGGGGCTTCCTTTGTAGCTGTAAAAATTTCTAATTGAGATGAAACACAATTTTGTGTTTACTAAATATAAATAATCAGACCCTTTATCTCCTCTTTTTTTTTTAACGATGTGACATTTTGATCTTCATACAGTAGAACCTCGAGTTACTTCGAGTCTGGAGCATTGCCTACTTTGACCGTGAGGCTCTTCCAAGAATTTCTACAATGTAAACAAGGGGAACTGCGTAACTCTGCTGAGTGCGACGTCTCTCTCTCTCTCATCGATTGACCTATTGTATACGTAGAACCTTTCATGACCATCCATGACCTACCAAACAAGTTTTTGAATTTTTAAATAAAATTATCTGCCTTGTTTATATTAGGAAAACTTTTTTGATATTGGGAATATAACAGTGATGTATCTTATATATCCATGATCTGCAAATAACGTTTTTTAATTATTCAAACAAATTTTTTTGCTTTTTTCTATTATGAGGTTAAAGTGGTTGATATTAGAAATACCAGTTTGCAATAAGTCAAATAAGATGAACACTATATAAACGAATATTGAAACTATCATTCTTTTTTAAGTTTTTAAACGAGAAGCCTTAAACAATTCCATCTGTCCGAATGGACTGGTAGAATTTATTTTATTTTCCAGAACCTAACATGAACATAGATTATCTCCAAGAAAAACGTTAATGAAAAATCCTCAAAAATTTATAACAATTAGTGTTATATAACACTAGGAGCATTATATAAAAAAGTTGTTAATCGCGCCTTTGTCAAATTCTATATTTAACACATTTTTAAGCTATCCTGACTTCATACACCCTTCGGATAATGATTGCATTGTTTAGCAACCCCAAACAAAATATTTGAGCGCCTGGGCATTTTTATTTCATAAAACTTACTTTACCCGACTTATCTTAATGAATAGAATTTTTTCGCGACCTTTACCTTCTTAATAACCCCGATTTTCCAACCAACCCCTAATTTCCACAAACTGATTTCATCAAACTAAAAACCTTCAAAATGGAGAATTTGAGCTCGTGTCCAATTTAGAACCTCTATCCTTCCTGCGATTGGTGAGCACTGAACAGCCTCTGGTCGTATCTCACCTTCGAATCGAGTCGTACGTCAGACGTGTCGCTGGGTCCGAACGCACCGATTGGCGGTAAATTTTAATCGAAGCCAAGGAACGAACATTTTAGCGGATCACGCGAATAGAGAGATAAATATAGGGAACCTCGTCCTGCAAGAAGGAAGTCCAATGGACTTTTTTATTCGTCCGCCGTGCGACGTACGAAGCGATAAATTAAGTTGCACGCGCGCAATATAAACGATCGAGGGCCCGGCACGTTCCGCGGGTAAGTCGACGATTATTGTCAATCGCTAATTGATTCGCGATAAGGATCCATTTAGGTTTTAGTGATGGCATTGGCTGCACGGACAGGTAGGACGCGTGCGACAAGTTGCAGCCTCTCAGTGATGTTATTCGCATGTAGTTAGCGTAATGCACGACTGCGAGTCAGGCCGAATGAAAAAGCTTAATGCGCCATTATTTACTTGATAGTGGTCAACCTGGTCTGGTGGACCAGCACGTGTTTACGCGTTTATAACGGACGTGATGTAGAGCTTGTCCTTTACGCGTGTGGGTGCTGTTTTGCGATGCAGCGTACATTACAGCTAGTAATGCGACAGTGGGGTCTGTTCATATATTTTATTTAGCAATGACGGCTTGCGAAATTACGCCATAATTAATGAAACTAAACTATTAATTCAAATTCCATTGTTCCATTATAAATAATTAGTTGTTAATAAATGACAGCGCGTAATGTGGTTGGAAAGCGCGCCTCCGCATTTGTTACCAATCAGGGTACCAATCCATGTATTTTAGAACAAAAATGGGCAGTAAGACTTATGTGCAAAACCTAATATTTGGGAAATATTTATTTGTTGTTTTCAGCCACGGACTAAGTCAAGTGCCTGGTGAGGTAAAGATGTTATGAATTCAATACGATTTGAAATTTCTTGCGGCGATGTTGTAGTAGTAAAAAAATTAGGTGCACAGTGTGGTTTGGAGGTCGTTGTTTACCGCTGTTGTCCTTACACAACAGCCGTAACTTGGATCACTTGATGCAGTTTCTGGTTTGAACAAGCGTACAACTTTTGATCATCCATGTTTTATACGCGCCTAGGCGGTAAAATTATGAAGAAATCAATAAAATATTATCAACTGAATTACCTTAGTCAAGATATTGATTCCCTCTCTCAGAAACTTGTTTTGCCGATAGGAATTAAGTCAGCTACGCTAGATATTAAGTTTTAGACATTGATGTGAGCAGGCCTAAATGCACCAATCAGGAGTAAGGGAGACACCGTCTTTGCCCTGGTTTGGACGCGCCTACTGTGGACCCTAATGGGCTCTTATTACATGTACAGAAGATGTGTCAATTGATGACCATCCTCATTATCATGTATTTTAAGCCCATGAGACATGCTATTATTAGTGATGCATGTCGATCATTTTTAGACGAAGTCGAAATTTTCTCGTAAAATAGTCAGATGGGATTGAAATGTGATGGAGATCAAGAATCTATAGTCTCGAGAAACGTATCGTTCTGATAAGTATCATATTCGAAATTTTAATTCCACCTGACAATATTTTTGAAAAATTTGGAAATGCTCGACATGCATGACTATGTTATGCGATTTCACCTAGTTATCCTTGGTTGCTTATGATCAAAATACTTGATTCTTGTCCCCACACCATCATCGCACCACCTAAGAAGGCGATGATACGTGGAAAGGTCTTGTAAACCTTTAAAACTTCAAGCACATAGTCATATGGTACAGAAGGGAACGCTTGCTTCTAGTCAATGTATGCCATGTGCAAATTCCTTTGATGTTTTTTTAGCTTAAGTCACGGCAACAGCGTCAATGGTGACTAGATCTTTACTGCCCCATGATTTTTTGCAACAATCTTTTTGTTCTTCTGTTAGGATGTTATTCTCGTCGCAATGAGAGTAATATATGTACTTGGTACCTTTGAGCATAAGGCCTGGCATCAGATCTAGATGATCGATGATCTTTTGAAAACACCTTGCCAACGTAGGATGCACACTCGTCAAGTACTTGTACCAGAAATTGTGCAGCATGTCCGGATCTGTGTCTTTCCAGTTACTTGCCCCCTTCAAAACCACTGAAACGTCTGAGTCTGTGATGTTAATAGGCTCCATTCCAGGGTTATTGCTTAGCCTTTCTTTCAATTTTTCTGCCTTCTCGCACTACTCTTATTGTACTAACGCAGTCCAGCAGTAAGAACATCAAGTCTCTGCCGTTAGGAGTCTATAAGCTTATCCAATATTGCTGGTGTCAATGTTTTGATGTTCCGAGGGTGGTTCTACATATTTCCTTTCTTATATTCAGTCAATCGACCCAATTTGTTCCTTACTTTGCTAATTTCCATATCCAACCTGATTTTCCATGGTGGATCTCGTTCCCTTCTTTGGTCAAAGTCTGCATATGTAGACCTAGTTCTGCGGCTCAAAGTTCTAACGACTGACACAACTGCACAATACACAAGAGTTTGCACCTGTAACGCAATTAGTTCTGCATTCAAATGCATAAGCGAAAATTTATTGTTTAGGTACCCTATCAGTGCATTCAGATTCCTGTAATGAACATCTTTAGTAGAGAATGCCTTTTTGCTGGTTCTACTTTTCTGAATTCTAGTAAAGCTTCACCAAAATTCCTTTCAAACTGCTGTAGTTTTTCTGACATTTCGATGTTTACATCAACGGGAACGTTAATGTCCGGATGTGGTTCTTGTAGATCCGGTACTTGATCTTCATTAACCCTAGCATCTATGTCTTCAGCTTCAATTAACTTTTCGTTATCCACCTGCCAGAGGGAGTTCATCAATAGGAGGCTGTTGTCCTACTTTCATTATGATGGTAGCTTTTTAATTACTCGAAAGCAATTTGTTAACAGATATTGAACGTTTTTGATCTGCTAGATTCTGTTCCATTATTCTTGTGGCTACATGTCTGTACTTACGTAAGAAGAGACGACGATGTTCTCTTCTTACACTTTGCCCATCAGAAACCACACGAAAGTGTGGTTTATTTCATTTTATTATTACTATTATTATTATTTTTATTACTATTATTATAGCATTATGCTGAACCCCTTCGGGGTGAGCGTAACTCGTTGTTTGGTGAGGTCCGTTTCTTTTTTGAGAAAACATATCACCTCGGTCTGCAACTGCTGGGTTTTGTTATATAGTTCGGAGAATCTGTACAGTCTTTTTCGTTACTGCTGCTTCAATCTAAAAAGGTAATAATTTTCTTTAATTTGTTTTTAGACAATCGCTGATATGAGTACAGACGTCCAGATGATTCGGGAAAAGATGATCATGAGCGTTTTTATAATCGCGAAGTGGATTTTGATCACGATCATCGCCGTTGTGACCATTCACGTAGTAGCAGCCGTCATAAAGACGATGACTATTCACGTACAGAAGACGACAGAAATGAGAACCTAGCCATCCCGTTGAACCAGAATGATAAGAAGCAGGATGACGGAACTCTTGTTCCGAATGCATCGAATCTTCAAGATAATTAACCTTCCGTAGATTCTTCGCAGATTCAACCTAGAAGTTCGGTGGGAGATCTTGCAGTGCCCTCAGGTAGTTCTGAAAATAAACAAACAAGGGAAGTCATCTTGGATGACCAGACTCTGGGTATTTTTAGACAAAGACTAGCAGAAGTAACAACGCTGGCTCCAGTCTTACATTCTGACTCGGCTATAAGAGTCGAAGAAGTCATAAAAAGGGGTTTGCCAAAGGAAGAAAAAGAGTGCTTACTAAGGAAGTTTTGTGTTCCAGGAAACAGTTTATCCAATTATCCACCAAAATTAAACCTGGAAATAAAAGCATCAGGCATGGATGATGCAGTAATTAAAAGAGATGCTTGAATTGTGGAAAAACAAGACAGAATAACAGCAAGTATTGCTGGCTTGACAAATGCAGTTTCCGTTGTCCTAAAACTACATAGTCAGGAAAAGGTATCAATTTTAGAAAATATTAGTGGTTCTATAAGACTACTTTCCGACCTGCAAAATGAGGAAACTTCGATCAGAATGTCTCTTGTAGTAAAAAATATTGAAACCAAACTGCGGGACACACTGAACGTAACAACCCCGGGCGAGTGGCTTTTTGGAGATAATTTGACAGGAGTTATCAAAAACACTAATGTGATGAAAACGACTGCTCAGAAGCTCAATTCGAAACCAAAGGTACAAGTCAACAAAAGTAAGCCCAAAAATTTCAAGGGCCCGCCACGTCGTTCATTCCCGGCCAAACAGCAAGGCAACTCGATGTCAAGCGAGTGGAGGTTTCCACAGAATCCAGGAGTTCCGCAGGGACAGCGGAAACCGATGTATCAGGGACAACGGGAACCTCCGAACTTCAAAAGACGTTATTAAATTCGAAAGTTAGTAAAATATGCGGTCGTCTCAAAAGTTTTCTGGAACAATGGTCCGATTTAACGTCTGATAAAACCATTCTGAGCTAGGTAGGTAGATTCAAAATTCCTCTTCAGGTCAAGGCAGTTCAAAAGGATCCTCCTTCTGAACCACATTGGTCACAACAAGAAAAAGTTTATATTTTAGAACAAACAATCCAATTACAAGAGAAGGGGGCTATTAAAAAGCTAATTGAGTCAATGGCCAGTTTTTATCAAGAAGATTTTTGGCTCCAAAGCCTGATGACTCCAATCGTATAATTTTAAACTTGGAAAATCTTAACCAGTTTATAAAAACGGAACACTCTTAAGCTGGAAAATGAGAAAACAGTTCGCAAACTGCTTTTTCCGAAATGGCACATGGCTACCATTGATCTTAAGGATGCCTATAACCTGATCCGCAAATTAAACGCTTTTTTAAAGGAATTGCAAAACTTAGACCACCAGGTGCAGAACATGATTCTACATGGGACTCAGCGATTGTTCTAGATGCATTGGGTAATTGGGGAGCGAATAATTCACTTTCCTTAGAGAAGTTGACGTTAAAATTAGCGACCTTGGTATCACTTATAATGGGCCATAGATTGCAAACCTTATGTTTAATTGATATCAGAAACATCTGTGAAGTAAACGATAGTATGTCAATGAAAATTTCGGATAGAATCAAGACTTCTGCTGTAAGTAAAGTACAGCCTAAGCTTATGATTCCGTTCTATAAAAAAGATATAAATGTATGTCCAGCTACTGCATTGAAAGAATACTTAGATAGAGCAAAACAATTAAGAAACTCGGAAAACAAGCTATTCGTATCGTTCAAAAAAACACATAAAGTTGTAACAACGCAGTCCTTAAGTAGATGGATTGAGAGTGTATTATTCAGGACTAGGATTGATATTGATACTTTTAGTGCGTACAGTACGCGTCATGCGTCCACCTCAGTAGCTAATAGACAGGGTATAAATATTGATCTTATTAGAAAAGCTGCTGGGTGGACTAATAAATCAAAAACCTTCCCTAAGTTCTACAAGCGTGACATTGTGTCTAATAAAACTTCGTTTGCGTTGGCAATCCTAAGTAAGTATTAATGGTTAGAGTTGTATAAGAAACATACGTAATCTATAAAACATGTCACTTGCTGAAATAAGAAAAAATGTAACAAACTTTAAATAGCTACATTCTGATCTTGATGAAGAGGCGCAAAGTACAATTATAAGATTAAACGCTTACCTGTAAATATTTCAAATAATTAATATTTTCAACTAAACCTTAACTAAATTATCCCCATTAAACATCGCTTCATCAATTATTATTCCCCCCTTCACTCTGTTGATTCACAGCATTACGAGCTCGCCCCTTCCCCATTTGTTTTTTATCCCTTCGAGTCACGTCGCCCATGGAGGTAGATAGGCAGATACCTGCCTATCTTTCAAAAGAAGGGAGTTTTTTTTATCTGTTCGCAAAGTCGAGAAGGCAAAGCAAGTGTAGGGTGAGATCTTCCAGGGTTCGAGTTTGTAGGAAGGATGAAGGGTAGGGGGGCGAAGTGAGGGTGTTATCTGGGTGGCGAGGCGACCGAGTACAACATAAATATTAGGCTCCTCGTTAATGCCTCTGGTAGCTACTGGTGTTACGTTTCACAGTAAGTAAATTATACGATATGAAATTATTAGCGCCATTAAAGAAATTTATACTTTTCGGACTCACCCGACCACGTGCGCTTGGAGCAACGGCGTTGACGATTTTTCTACTTTATCTGCGCTCACTTCACGTTGTCGGTTTCTCCTTATTCCTATACTCTTCCTCCTTTGCTTTTCACTCCTCCTGGAGTGATAGCAACCAACCTCAGAACCACCCTGTGGGCTCTTAGTTTCCACTCGTGACTCCCTCTTACCACCGCGTCCCACCTAATGTATTTGCAAGAGCCAATTTCCATCGTTATCCCCTGGGATGATGTACGGTTACGGCATTTTGATTGTCAGATATTCCTGTCGTTTAGGAGTCCCGATCAATGTAGGTCTGCAGAATGCATATGACCAATGATAGGTGGTTTTGATGGGCTCTTTTGTTATTTCAAGAAAATTGGATGTTTGAGTGAACTGCACGGTTGAGAAGAGAGGAAGTTTATTTCCGCCTTCGGAATAGTGAAGATCTTTTGGCGAATAAAGATGCAGGGAGATTTATTCAGACGATTCATGGAACAAGATATGTTGGAGATGGATTAATACACAGATTTATCCAGTTATGATTTAACTAATTTTCGGTGAAAAGCAACTGATATGTCTGAAAAATTATATCAATTAGTAATATTTTAATGAAATCAAGTCTCGCGGTAGCAAATCGAAAGTACTAAAAGAAATAATGAGTAATAAATACTAATAATAAGTACTTGAAAAAATAAGAGAAAAGAAAACTGCCAGAAAGGACAAAATGCGGAAAAGAGAAAAATCGCTGCCGGGAACTATTATCTGTAACGTAAATGACTTTGAACACTAAAAATGGAATGTCTCAGTCAATTATGAGATATCTTGACTAAACTTGGTGGGTATACAGAACTCACCAAAGTACAAAAATTCTGTATGTCAAGAAGATATTAATTGAAAATTGGAGAAATGGGCTATAATCGAATTTTCAAGAAAAAATAGAACAAAAAGTCGTCTGCAAGCTATAATTTCATTCCTATGATTATAAGACTTTGCCAATCACATTTTATTTTATGATTTCACATATCAATTAGGACGAAATAATTTTGCAATTGCATCTGTTGCGAAAAGAAGAAGAGTTAAAAGCGTGATTTTTGAAATGCAGACCAAGGTACAGCTCACACGCTTTTACCAAATGAACTCAAACTTTTTTTTAGAAAGATGTCATCAGTTTCTAAAAGTTATTACAATGAATTTAAAATACATTGATTTATATAAAAAGTTTTTCATTTTTTAGTCATTTTCGCTCATTTTTTAACAATGTCTAACCTGCAGAGGCACCAGCAACCAAAGCCAATCCATCGATTTCGATGAAACTTTGCATAAGTATAGTAAATAAAGTGCACATATGCCCCTTTTTCAGGAGAAAGTGATTCATGAACATATGATGGAGTTGAATTTGAATTTATAAAAAAATTTAATATGTTTAATATGCAGACATACCGACAGTCAAATTTACTATTTTTAACATACAGGCGCGTCAGCTGAGACAAATCGAATAATTTCGATGAAACATTGCATAAATATAGTAAACAACGTTTACATATGCCGCTTTTTTTAGAAAACTAATCGATCGGTTTATTTTTTTCATACAAAACCATCGCTGACTAAATGATATGCCTACCGTTTTATATAATATGCCATCGTGGTTTAGAAAATATTAATTCAAAATTGTGTCTATTTATGATTACCCGAAATTTTTACCCAAAACCGTTGTAAAACTCTTGGAAATTAATAAGCATATTGAAATTGAAATTTTCAAATTTATTATCTTGGCTTGCTTCGCCTAACAATCAATTTGAATTCATGAATTTTCATTTAATATTAAGTAACAAAAATATACAAACCTATCATCGACTAAGTTATACTGATTTTTTACCAAATTCTTGGAGAAAATTGTTCACAATAATTGAAGCATGGAAAGCTAAGCTGTGCTAAGTCCACATTTTGATGAAATTTGGTTGTCTTCAAAAATCATACTTTCTCATTTTTTACAACTATGTCAGAGAAAAAAATTAAGTTCTTGCGGTTTTTTGCCCTAAAATTTAGTATTTCGTTGTATTTACATATTTTGAAGTTTCAAATTCAAACTAAAGGAATGAAGTATACTAAAATATCCGATATAGTCAGTATTCAATATTGGTCTTATAAATGTTCCTCTTTTATGTTGAATAGTGGCACTTTTTAATGAAATAAATGAAAATATGTATAGTACGTATAGTAAATTTACTATACAACATATAGTATATCTACAGATCATGTTTAGTACTCTGAATTATGAAAAAATGATATGGTTTTCTTGTAATTTTGCTTAGTCTTTACTACTTATTCGAAATCAAAAGATCAAATTGCAAAACGTTTGCTAATATATCATTCATAATTAAAATACGACGTTTAGGTAAAACTTTTTATGAAAAATCAAGCTAAAGATGAAAATTCCGGAAACAAAGAATAACTTCTAGCTGCTGAAAATGTTGGGATTTTACAATACTTTTGTGAGCATAAGGTAAAATTACAATCACGGTATTTTAAGTGAAATTGCAATACTGTACTGTAAAATTACAAATATTGCAATACGGTGG
Source organism: Melikaiella ostensackeni (assembly GCA_032362435.1). Classification (NCBI taxonomy): domain Eukaryota; kingdom Metazoa; phylum Arthropoda; class Insecta; order Hymenoptera; family Cynipidae; genus Melikaiella; species Melikaiella ostensackeni. Next base: position 20,854,908 of record JAUMHM010000005.1, on the reverse strand, counting down.
CTTTATGCGATATTGTGAGATTGCAATAAGCAATACATGTGAAGCAACATTATAACACTTGCATTTGAAATCTACAATGCAATGTTTTATTAGTTTGGTATTTCTTTCATTTATTTCATTATTGTGGTACTAATGATGAATTCACTTAAAAATATGAGTAAACAAATTTATAAATTATAGTTCAATTATGAAAATTACTTAATTGGTAAACTATAAAATTTGGAAATTTAATTCTAAAAATTATTACTACAGATTTTACTACCTATATGTTTAACTTTGAGATCACTATTCCGGGAATGTACATTTATGATGAAAAAGTATACTAAGAGTGTGGTATAGTTACAAAATCTTTAACAGTGTAAGATAATTTCAACTGATAAATGAAAGATTTTTCAATTTCATTTTAATTGCAATAGAAAACACATGGGGCCAGTCTTACACTTGTAAAAAAGAATATAAATATATGAAATATTCCTTGCATGAAATTCAATTTCTGAAGAAAATTTGAGATTTTCGATCGCCGTCAAGTTTTTAATTGTTCGATAATGTTTCAAGCAAATTAGTAAAATATAACTGACTATCGTTTATATTTTATTGGATGCAAAATGGAGAGGGAACCTTCAAAAAATACGTAACGCTGTCAAAAGATATATTTTTTATATAAATCGGCATAAGAAGTATGCTATTTTTGATAATAAATACTTCAATAATTTTTAATATTTTATAATACTCTTATAATTATTTCTCTCAAAATAACAATAAGATAAAAGCTGACAGGGTCCTGCGTCCAGTGACCACATTAAACATTAAAGAAGAACATTAAATGTTCTTAAAATATACAGCATAATTGTTTTGTACATTTCTTTTATAAATGCTTTTGCTTTTGAATTTTTCACGTGAATTGTTCACGTTCAGACTTTGACTCTTTGACAGAATGCAAAGACAAAGTAATAAAATTTTCTTGATACGTCACGGATATTTTAAATAAATTGATCTTTAAAACGAGTCCCAGAAAATTAAAAACTGTCCATTATTTCGGAAGTTGTTTATAATTTAACAAAACTTCAAACTTTTGACTTCTTGCAATATTTTTTTAAAGAATTGATACAAATGATTCATTTTGTCTCATTTCATTGTCTCACCTATGCTTGGCCTATGCTTGGTCCATGTTTGGTACAATCATTGGTCCATCAATGACAGCCAAGCTACACATGACTTCGAGATCATTGGTCAGTCTTGGCTACCAATCATGGACCATGACTGGCTACCAATTTTTGGAATTGGTCTTATCATCCCAAGCTTCTGCCAATGTTGGCCCTAGACTATTGGCCAATATTCAGCCAGTTAAACAACCATTGGTTGCCAGTGTTGGATCATTCTCGACCCAGTAGTCATCATTAACAATTTCCCACTGGGAAGTTACTTGTAGTATGGATACAGTTGAATTCGTAAGATAATGACTAATTCGTAGTCAAACTTTACCAATCCAGTTTACAGAAATTGAAAAAAGAACACTGGCGTGTGTCACCAAATGTTTGTAAAGAGTTTGTAGGGGTAAAAATTACCCCTGAAATTTTACTAAGTACCAGAATGTTTTTCAGTTATTTCGTAGGGCAAAGACATCATAGAATCACATCGTAGAATCACCTAACTTCGGACACTAGCCCAAACTTCGGACACCTATTTTTCTTGGATTTATACTTATTTCTGAAAGACAAAATTGTCTTTTTACATTATTTCTGACTTTGGACTCAAAGTTTTTATTGTTTTTATACTATTTGCTTACGTAGAAGCAAAAAAATAGGTATCCGAAGTTTGGGCTAATGTCCGAAGTTAGGTAATTTTACGGTAGTGAGCCACTTAATTTTAGGATTACATTCAAAGCTGTATAAAAAGTGATTGTCAAGTTGGACAGATATAGAATGAATTTATCTGCTTTCAAGATATTTTACAGCTTCTCATTCACCTAATCAAAACTAATTGTAAGCGCTGGGGAAATTGTTAACGTATACTGAAAAGTAATAGTGCGAAATCGTCAGAAGTAAGCCACTCTGACCCGTTATACACCGGACAAAGTGTAGTAAAATTTCTAACATTTCTAACAATTCGTTATTCAACTTAAAACTAAAAAAAGAAACCTCACAAAGTTCACATTTTAAGATCCTCTTTAAATCACCGAATTTCATGCATTATCAAATCCCACATTTTTAAAGAATTACCCAATCGAATGAAACATCCTCTACAGAAATCACACCAAGAAGCAAAAAAACAACCGTCGCTATTTGGAATGCGTCGGTTCATCGATCGGAACAAGAGTGCTCATTAAAGGCCCGAAATAGAATATAGAATTAAGTAAGAGCCAAAAGGTAGAGTCCACTATTTCTTTAATTTTTGGGCAGTTTGTAATTCGGCCATCGTTTCGCCATGCGAGTTTCGAATGGTCGGCCTCTTCTTGATCGGGTTGCGCAACCGCTTTGAATTTTGAGTCAGACTGTAGGCTACATTCTTGTGCCGCGGGCAAATAAAACGAGCCGAAGAAGACAACATTATTACGGAGCGCTGCCAGCCATTGCTCATGCCCCATCCGTATATAAGAATAAGAATACGAATTCGTATTCCACTTCATTCTACGCCTCTGTAGCAGCGGCAATAATTGAGTCTGCCTGGAGAGTAGTAGGTCCATTAATTAGAAACTAGCTTTAACTCTTCTCTGTGCACCTCGATGGCTCAGTGCCCGTAAGCCAACTTGCTCGTGACTTGAGGTTAAAAAGCTGATGGCCTCTCTTATAGTATGTGCAAGAAAACCATTAATAATTCTCCAAGCGGCAAATTTTTCATTTATATTAGAAGGAAAAAAGATTTGCAAAACATTTCCTTCTGACAATTAAACAGAACAGGACCCAAGTCGAAATTTACCCCCTACTTTGAATCTGTAACTCCTAGCTCAGTAGGCGCTACCCGGGTAGAAATCGCCTTTTTGTGTCTGAACTAAATATTGGCTCTTACAAGGGTCGTTTGTTATTTTTCAACATAGTCTTCGAGAGCTACACACTTAGTCCAGCGAGATTCCAATCTTTTCAGAAAGAAGTCGCACAAGCCAAGTTTGGAAAATAGAGTGGATGAGGAAACAATTCGAAGTCCACTTTGTGTATTTTTGCCATTGTGATTGCGGAGGTGTGAGCCGGTGCGTTGTCGTGATGAAACAGCACTTTTTTGTGATCCAATCGTGGACGTTTTTTTTGTAGCTCGGCTTTCAAACGGTCCAGTGATGATGCATAGTATGTTACTGTTATAAATTTAACCTACTCCTAGTAATCAATAAGGATAATTCTTTGGGAATCCCAAAATACTGTGGCCATCAACTTCCCTTCTGACAAAACCGTCTTTGCCTTCTTTGGCCCACTTCCACCAGGCAGTACCCACTGCTTCGACTGCTGCTTTGTCTCGGGTGTATCATAGTAACATGTCTTGTTACGCGAACTTCAGCAACGTGTGAAATTGATATCCATGACAATCACATTCCTTAATCTCTTTGTTTTATAATTTCATACTCTGTTTTACCATTGATTTAAAAAATCTACATTTCACGTGGTTTCAAATTTGTTTGTTTTCGAAAATCTCAATGTCCAAAATATTCTATTCTTTGGCAATCAATTTTAAATATACTATTAATTTTTGACAATTAGTTGAAATTTAAATCATATATTTATGTTCCCTGCGTGTAACTGTAGTCATTATGATTGTACAGCCTCGAAGTAGGATCTTGAGTTTGACAAATGCAGAAAGTGGAAAATCTACAAAAATTTATAATGTGCTGAATGTTTAACAGCAGTGTAGATTTCCGAAGTCAATGTCAAAAAATATATAAGTGAAAATGCTTAAAACAATCGTAGTCATTTTACAACATCCCATAATAGCGAACATGAGTCTATTTTGTGAGTTGTTTGCGACGCGATTCCCAATGAATACGCAAATATGCGTGTAAGATCTATTTAAGGATAAATCCTATCAGACAAAAATAAAGCGTCATCTTCAACCTTATTTTATTCATAATAAGTACCACGATGACACTTTAATTATCTGAACAGTATATTTGGAAAAAAAAGTATAGTAGCCTGAAAAATATATTAATTACATTTAAAGCAAAAAAATTTTCCGTAAGAAGGAATTCACGAATAATAAGTTTATTGCTTTCTTGATATCGTGTTTATGTGCAGGTGAGTCAAATTTATTGAAAATATTATTGTGAGGTTATTCAAATAAATACTCAAACCTATTTTCAAATATTTGGAATAAAGTCTTCTATTTTGTGACTGGATTGAATAAATTCTAGGGAATTTCCAACGCCTTATACCCTAACTAAATAAAAATCGCAAATTATCATATGAGTAAAATAATTATTAGCTTTTGAAAAATAATATTGAAATTTGAGTAAATAGTTTATTCTGGATGGAATTTATGTAGGATTTCACATTTCATATTTCACTTCCTATTTTTTTCATGTCATTGTTTTTGTAGGTACATCCCGACATGTAATATAAACCGGGGCAAGACCGACGGGTTAACATTCATTGCGCTATAAAAAGTTAATAAGACGTGTAATTGATCATTTTTTCTTTATTTTGAGTCCCCCATTATTGCATATCACATTTTGATACGTATAAATCATCTGAATAAAATAATAATTTGATAATTTAATTATTTCTAACAAGCTATCCCCGCATGCGGGGGCAAGACCGACGGCGGTCTTTTCTATTAAATAGAAATATCTTGGGATGTAAAAATTGGACGGTTGGATTCTTTGTTATTTTTATGCATTGTTAAAGTTACCTTCAAACATATGCAGCTAGAAATAATTTTTCTTTTTATTTAAAACGTAGTCATAGCTGTTGTATAATCTCTCATTCGTTGAGACTCTGCCAACATCTACGCAGGTACCTTTCAAGTAAATAATGATTCTGTTGTGAAGCCTCAGCTATTTTCTAAATTTAATATATTTTGAACTTGAATTTAGATTAATTTTCATAATTACTTCATGGAATAATGTTTTATCTACCAGAAGATCAAATTTACGTGCTGTAAGTATTTCAATTGATGTTGCAAACGTTAAATTCGTGTCAGCGAATCTTGCATTCTTCAGTTGTCAAAACTGTTTTCTGCATAATTTTTCTTTTGCAACGTATAGTTTTAAGATTTGAGTTTATAGTACCATTTCTATAATAAAATATATTATTTTCTGCAAGGAAGAATTAAAACTTTCAAGGAATAGCAATGTTATTTGCAAAGTCGCTTCTGTCCCGGCGGTCGGTCTTGCTCCAGTCTACCTTGAGTGACCATATGGCCGAGAGTGAAAAGAGTCAACCAAAAACATCATCACACTCTTTCTTTTCTCCGTCTTTTTTATACTACTGGGGACCAACATGTTTCAAAGCCAATTTCGACTTTGGTACATATTTCATTCATTAATTGAAAATTGAAATTTTGACATAGGCGACAAATTCTGAATAAATCCAAAATTCAGATAATTTTATTCTTCAATTGGAAATTAATTCACACAAATTCCAAATTATGACACAAAACTAAAGTCATTATATCCAGTTAATGATTCCATCCCAAATTCTGTTGTATCTAGCAAGATATCTCTCTAAATTAATAGCTTTGTTACCATCCCTCTTTATAAATAGCATTTCTATGAACTCTCTCTTTTTTTTATTTTTCTCACGATACAAAATTTTAACATCATCTCAATTGAAGTCATGCCCATGTGTAAGTCTATGTTTTGTGAGGACCGAGTAATATCTTGCACTTCTATGAATATTATTTTTATGTTCATCTTTTCTTGTTCTAAGTGACCTCCTTGTTTGCCCTGTATAAACAGCATCAAATTGTCTACATACAAATTTGTAAATTGCACATTGTTTTTCCAGTTTTTCATATTTGTCTTTACCCAATGTAACAATCAAGTTGCTTTTGAATGGAACTCTATATATCGTATGTCATCCCAATTTTCAAGACACTGACTTCAAGATTATTGAAGTTTTTCCAAAATAAGGTAGGACAACCATATTAAATCTATTGTAATCCTGTAATCTTTCTATTCTGTTTTGAATGGAATGATTCGAATTAAAATTTAGTGTTCTTCCTAAAGAAATATTTTCTCTGTGCAAATTAGTGATAATATAATTTTCAGCAGTTTTCATTAAAGTGAAATCAAGAAAACTCAACATACCTTCTGTTTCAATTTTAATAGTGAACTGTAATCTTAGATGTATACTATTAAAAAAATGTCTTTCACATTCTTAACCAGAACTGTCATCAATCTTACCTCTTAATGCCAAATTTGTTTTCAATAGAAAATGTTATGCGTTGTTGAAGAAATATTTAAAAGTGGTTCAATGTTTGGTTTGAATAACACAACTTTTTTGTTTGTGTGAAAGCAACATTCTTCTGTTGTGTTGCTTCTATAGCAACCAAATCATTTTGTTTTCCGAACCAAACATTTTTCCAGTCTTCTGTATCAGTGTCAATAGAAAAAGCTTTTAAACCGGTAAAAAGTAACACAAATAACCCTATTTTCCCCAGACACATGTCATGAATACAATCCTTTGAGTCATCAATCTTACCTCTTAATGCCATTTTTTTAATACAAAATGTTATGCACCGTTGAAGAAATATTTAAAATTGGTTGCCAACAGCTTTATGGAACATCTAGAAACTAAAATCTTCAACCAATTTAAGCTTAAACCGGAATTTTGGTGCCGTTACGTTGACGACACTTTTGTCATCTGGAGACATGGACTAGATGAACTACA
>JAUMHM010000005.1:20818496-20839637 GCA_032362435.1 Melikaiella ostensackeni | reverse complement strand
TAAAAAATTAATCAATTTTTGGCCTTAAAAGTGGCCTGAATAAAAAAAAGTCTCATTGGGATCCCGTTGAAATCCCGCACAAAGTCCAGCTAAAGTACTAGGTATGAGGCAAATCAGTACTTAAGTACCAACTTTTTTTAAAACTTTCCAAAAGTCCAATTCGGGACAAAAGTACCAAAAAAGTCTCACGTCATTTTTTTTCGAGCAGTTCTTCCTTAAGACCAAAGTGCCGGAAAAGTTCCATTTATTTTTTTTTAAATTTCACAATTCCTGAATAATTTATGTGACAAAAGTGCTAGAATAGATCCTTTTTTTTCGAAATTCGTACAAGTGCTGATGGGATTTATGTCCCAAAAAAGTAGTGATCAAATATAACTAAAATACCAAACAAGTTCTAAATATGTCACGTTTCACCAGAACATATTCAAGACAGAAGAACCGGTAAAGTTCAATCCCGTTTTCTCTTTGAGAAGGATTTGTTTAGGACAAAAAGTACCGGAAGAGTCATGCATAATTTTTTTTTGAAGCAGGACTTCTTTAAAATTAAGTATCAAAAACGTACCACTTAATTTTTTTTTAACAGAACTTTTTTAGGCTGAAAGTACCGAAAAATTTCAACTTACATCTTTTGAGGAGGATTTGTTTAAAACAAAAGTATCGGAAAAGTACCACATAATTTTTTTCAAGCAGGACTTTTCTAGAACTAAGGTAGCGGAAAAGTCTCATTTAATTTTTTCTTTGAGCAGGACTTTTTTCGGACTGAAGTACCGGAAAAGTCAAACTTCATTTTTTGGTTTGCTTTGAGGATGATTTGTTTAGGACAAAAGTGCCGGAAAAGTCTCACATATAATTTTTTTTTGAGCAAGAATTTTTTAGGACTCAAGTACCGGAAAAGTCACACCTAATTTTTTTTTAGCAGAACTTTTTCAGGACTGAAGTCCTGGTAAAGTCCCACTCATTTTTTTTCAAATTTTCAAGTTCAAAATAATTTATGGGACAGAAGTACTAAAAAAGTACCATTTTTGTTTTTTCAAAATTTGTACAAATGCTGATGGGACTCTTCCCAAAAAAGTACTGGTGAAATAGAACTAAATTATGTGAGACTTTTCTGGTATTTTATTCTAAACAAATCCTCCTCAAAAAAATTTGAGTTGAACCTTTCCAGTACTTTAGTCCCGAAAATGTTCTGCTTAAAGAAAATTAAGTGGGACATTTCCGGTATTTTAGTTCTAAAAAAGTCCTGCTTAAAAAAATTATGTGGGACATTTCCGGCACTTTTGTCCCAAAAAAATCCTCCTCAAAGAAAACTCAAGTTGATCTTTTCCAGTAATTTCGTCCTAAAATAGTTCTGCTCAAAAAAAATTATGTAGGACTTTCTCGGTGCTTTTGACCTAAAAAAAGTTCTGCTGAAAAAAATTAGGTGGGACATTTTCGGTACTTTAGTTCTGAAAAAGTCCTGCTTGAAAAAAAAAATTTTGTGGAACTTTTTCTGTTCTTCCGTCCTAAAAAAGTCCTCCTCAAAAATCTTAAGCTGAACTTTCTCGATACTTTCGTCGTAAGAAAGTCCTGCTCAAAAAAATTATGTGGGACTTTTCCTGTATTTTTATCCTACAGAAGTCCTGCTCAGTAGAAATTAAGTGGGATATTGCCGGTACTTCACTTCTAGAAAAGTCCTGCTTAGAAAAAAGTTATGTGGGACTTCTCCGGTATTTTGTCTTGAGAATATTCTCCTAAAAAAAAATTAAAGTTGAGTTTTTCCGGTACTTTCGTCCTAAGAAAGTCCTCCTTAAGAAAATTCAAGTTGAACCTTTCCAAAACTTTAGTCCTAATAATGTCTTGTTCAAGGAAAAAATTAGGTGGGACATTTTCAGTACTTCAGTTCTAAGAATGTGCTGCTCAAAATAAATTATGTGGGACTTTTCCGGTAATTTAATCTTAAAAAAGTCCTGCTCAGAAAAAATAAAGTGGGATCTTGCCGGTATTTTAGCTCTAAAAAAGTCCTGCTTGAGAAAATTATGTGAGACTTCTCCGGTACTTTTGTCCTAAAAATATTCTTCTCAAAAAGAAATTTAAGTGGAACTTTTCCGGTACTTTCGTCCTGAGAAAGTCCTTTATATGAAAATTTGAGTTGAACCTTTTTAGTACTTTAGTTCTGAAGATGTCCTGCTCAAAAAAAAATTGAGTGGGATATTTTCAATACTCTAGTTCTAAAAAAGTCCTGCTATAAAAAAATTATGTGGGACTCTTCCGGTACTTTTGTCCTAAAAATATTCTCCTCAAAAAAATTGGAGTTGAACTTTTCCGGTACTTTCGTCCAAAAATAGTTCTGCTAAAAAAAGATTATGTGGGACATTCCTGATACTTTTATCCTAAAAAAGTCCTGCTCAGAAAAAATTGAGTGGGATATTGCCGGTACTTTGGTTCTAAAAAAGTCTTGCTTAAAAAAAGGTTATGTCGGACTTCTCCGGTACTCTTGTCCGAAAGATATTCTCCTCAAGAAAAATTGAAGTTGAATCTTTCCGGTAATTTTGTCTCAAAATAGTCCTGCTGAAAAAAATTGTATAGGATTTTTTCGGAATTTTCATCCTGAAAGTCCTGCTCAAAAAAAAATTGAGTGGGACGTTTCCGGGACTTTAGTTCTAAAAAAGTCTTGCTTAAAGAAAAATTATGTAAGACTCTCCTGGTACTTTTATCCTGCTAGAAAAAAATTGTGTTGGACTTTTCTGCTATTTTTATCCTAAAAAAGCCCTGCTCGAAAGAGATTGAGTGGGAAATTTCCGGTACTTTAGTTCTAAAAGAGTCCTGCTCGAAAAAAATTATGTGGGACTTTTCCGGTACTTTTTTCATGAAAGAGTCCTGCTGAGAAAAAATTAAGTAGGACTTTTCTGGTACTTTAGTTCTAAATAAGTCGAGCTTAGCGAAAAAATTGTGTGGGGCTTTTCCGGTACTTTAGTCCTAAAAATGTCCTGCTAAAAAAAAATTGGGTGGAATTTTTCCGAGACTTTGATCCTCGAGAAGGCTTGCTCGAAGAAAAAATGTCGTGGAACTTTTCTGGTACTTTTGTCCCTATTTGGACTCTTAAAAAGTTTTAAGAAAAGTTAGTACTTGAGTATTCACTTTAGCGGGACCTTATGCGGGATCCCAATGGGATTTTTTTTTACTTGGGGGACCATTTTGAAATTTAGATCATTTCAACTTTTATAAGTTCTAATTTGAAGTGCTGGAAAATTAAACAATATCAAAATTGTATCCTTTAAGACTAAAAATTCACATCCTCCAAAACGTGAAAATCAAATTTTTTTTTAAATGAAGAGTTTCATTTTCGAGGCATTCAAGTTTTGGCGGATTTTAAATGAAACTATAAAAATTGTACATGCAAAATAAGAATGTTGAAGGGTGAAAATTTTTCAATTATTTCAAAATTGAAAACTTCAATTTCAAATCTACAAAACTGAAATGACGTTCTGAATTTAAAATTTTGGAAGGTGAAATTCAAAATTTCTAGTCTAATGCTGATAAATATATAACATTAAAAATTTCTTAATTTGAAATCCTGAGAAATGGTACAATACCAAATACATAGCTTTTAAAATGTAAAATCCATAACTTTTAAAATGTAAAAATTGAAATTTCCATTTAATTTTTTCACAATCACGTGTTCTACATTTCGAACAACGAAAATTTGGCAGATTAAAAATGAAAGTTTTCGAAATGGTACACACGAAATGGGAACGTTTGAAGGCAAATTGAAATAATGTTTTCAATTTGTGACACAATGTCAAAATTAAAAATGTCGTAATAGAACATTCAGAGTGACTAGTTTGTCACTGATGCATATTTGGAATTTAACTATTTCACTATATAGTAACTTTGAATTGAAATCGGGCGCACTTAAAAAATTCCGAAAAAGCAGCAAAAACTGAATATTTTAAAAGCATCTTCCTAACTTTCTAAGCCCCTTTCCAGAGTTATCTGTGAAAAAATAGAAAATTGTTGTCTGAAAAATTATTTTGAATTTAATAATGTTCTAAATTGAAAATTTTAAGCTTAATGTCTTTTGAATTATTATTTTTCAAAGTGACTAAACCCTACAATTTGAAATTTGAATTCTAGTAATCTCGTTCTATATCTGTATATTACTAATTGGCAATGCAATGTTTTTAGCGAGCTGTAGAACGCGTTTGATATTAGCAGTCCTATGAATATACTTGTGATAAAAACGTTTTGGAAATTCGAATGATTGTGAATTTTTCATCAATTACTAGTATATACTTTGCAAGAATCCAGACGATAGAACGATTTTCGTGATCTCTTAGTTTTTACTGAAAATATCTGCAATTTTTCAATCAAAATCCTGGAATTCATATAACGTAAAATACATCGCATTTTTATGAGAAAATAAATATTTTGATGGAGAGTATTCATTTTCTGCAACATTGAAATCAACACAGAGCATACAAATCCCGAGAAAGAGATAGCAAGTTTCAAACACACTTGACTTCAGTCATATTTTACAGACGCAACACCGACACTAAAAAAAAACGCTTCGTATAGCATCCCTCCACAAACCAAACTTCACAATTATGAAGCGAATTTCGCGATTCAATGCGAAACAAGAGTGAAAAATACTTCAAAATTTTTTTACAACTACGCGACGGAAGATTACAGATGAAGAAGCAAGAGAAACCGATCTAGCAGCGCGTTCACAAGGCGGTAGCGGCCACTTTTCGTACTGAAATGGTGAAATTGCAGATTACCTAGAGAATCGCGGTCGGTCATTTTTTTTTTATCCTTAAAACTTATTATTGGAATATATAAATAAAAACTAACAATTTTCGTTATAAACATGCATCGTGAAATTATTTTTTGCAGAAATACAAAGATAAATACTATTTATCAAGTTATTTACTAAGTTCACAACTCACATGTAAATGCATGAATTCACTAAGTTTAGAAAATTAGTTATTGCTAACTTCACAAGTCACTTTCCTTCATAAATAAATAAGTTTACCAACTTTGCGAAACTATTTATTTCCAAATTCACAAGTCTATTTCTCATAAACAAATAAATCTCCTAAGTTGTCAAATTACTTATTGCTAACTTCACAATTCAATTATCTTTTATAAATAAATAAATTTACCAACCTTGTGAAATTATTTATTTCCAAATTCACAAACCTATTTTCTTTATGGATAAATAAACTTACCAACATCGCGAAATTGTTTATTTTCAAATTGACAAGTCTCTGTTCTTTATGAATAAATGAATAAATAAATTAACTAACTTCGTGAAATTATTTATGCTCAAATTCTCAAGTCTCTGTCCTTCATCAATACATATAAAAATGAATTTACCAACTTTGCGAAATCATTTTTTTCCAAATTCACAAGCTCATTTCCTTTATAAATAAATAAGCTCACCAACTTCGCGAAATTATATATTTTTAAATTTACAAGTCTCTGTCCTTCATGAATAAATGAACAAATAGATCTACCAACTTTGCGAAATCATTTATTTATAAATTCACAAGTCTCTGTCCTTTATGAATAGATACATAAATTTCACCCATCTCGTGAAATTATTTATTTATCAATTCACAATTCTCTATCCTTTATGAATAGATAAATAAATAAATAAATTGACCAATCTTGTGAAATTATTCATTTATCAACTCACAATTCTCTGTTCTTCATGAATAAATGAATAAATAAATAAATAAATTCACCAAACTTTGCGATATTACTTATTCCCAGATGTACAAGTCTCTTTCTTGTGAATAAATAAAAAAATTCTTTAAGTTGTCAAATTATTTATTTATGAATTCACAAGCCTATTTTCTTTATAAATAAAGTAATTCATCAAACTTATGAAGTTATTATATAAATTCACAAGTCCCTGTTCTTTACAAATAAATAAATGAATTCACCAACTTTGCGAAATTATTTATTTCCAAGTTGTTGGTAAGTTTATTTAGTAGAAAGGAAATATGCTTGTGAATTTGTTAAAAAATAATTTCGCAGAGTTGGTAAATTCATTTATATATTTATTCATAAAGGACAGAGGCTTGTGAATTTGGGAATAAATAATTTTTCAAAGTTGGTAAATTTATTCATTTATTTATTCATAAAAGATAGAGAGTTGTGAATTTGGGAATCGATAATTTCGCAAAGTTGGTAAAGTTATTTATTTATACATAAAGGACAGAGACTTGAGAATTCAAAAATAAATAATTTGGCAAAGTTGTTAAGTTTATTTATCTATAAAAGAAATAGATTTGTGAATTTGGGAATAAATAATTTTGAAAAGTTGGTCTACTTATTTATTTATTTATTCATGAAAGACAGAGACGTGTGAATTTATAAATGAATAATTTCACAAGATTGGTAAATTTATTTATTTATAAAAGGTAATTGAATTGTGAAGTTAGCAATAAGTAATTTGACAACTCAGGAAATTTATTTGTTTATAAGAAATGTACTTGTGAATTTGGAAGTAAATAATTTGGCAAAGTTGGTAAACTTATTTATTTATGAAAAAAGTGACTTGTGAAGTTAGCAATAAATAATTGTCTAAACTTAGTAAATTCATGCATTTAAAAATGACTTGTGAACTTAGTAAATAAATTTATGAATAGTATTTTATCTCTGCATTTCTGTAATAATTAATTTCAGGATGCACGTTCATAACGAAGATTGTTAGTTTTGATTAATATATTCCGATAATTAGTTTTAAGGAAAAAGATAAATTACCGACCGCGATTCTCTGAGTAATCTGTGATTTCGTCATTTTAGTACAAAAAGTGGCCGCTACCGCCTTGTGAACGCGCTGCTAGATCGGTTTCTCTTGCTTCTTCATCTGTCGTTTCGCATTGAATCGCGAAATTTGCCTTATAATTGTGAAGTTTAATTTGTGGAAGGATGTTACACAGAGCATTTTTTTATTTAGTGTCGGTCTTGTGTCGGTAAAATATGACTGAAGTTGAGCGTGTTTGAGACTCGCCATCTCTTTCTCGGGAATGGTCTTCTTGGTATTGATTTCAACACTTCAGAAAATGAATATTTTTTATGAAAATATTAATTTTCTCACAGAAAACTCGATGTATTTTACGTTATATGGATTCCAGGACTTCATCAGACCCCGAATACTTGGTGAGATTTGTCTATTTATACTACAATCTACTTCTAAATGTAAATATGGGGTCAGAGCCGTGTTCATAATTGGGGGCAACCAAAAAATTTCTAAGTCCCCTTTATCCTAACTTAAAATTGTTTGAAATATTATCATTTTCAACATTTACAAATTTATTGATTTATTCTTTAATTTAGAGCATTGAAAATGACAGCATGGATTTATAATTTTCAACCATGAATGTTTGAACTGTTTAATTGATGAAAGTTTATAATTTTAACTTTTTTAGTTCAACCGGATTTAATTTAAAATTGTTTAATTAAAAATTGTTGAAAGCTTCCATTTTATATGCGTAAATTATTTTTTTGTTCTCTAGAAAACGAGAATTCGGAGATGAATCGAAATTTTTACTCGCAACAGACTAATGATTTCAATTACGCATCATAGAAAAACTTTTTTACATTTATAAACCAATGTGGGTGGAAAATAAATGTAAAGGTCTGAACTTTAATTCCATTTTGGAAACTTATTAAGTACCTAAGATTTTAGTCAAATCATTGTAATTTTAAAGCATGTTGCCGAAAAATTTAAAAATCAAGGACATTCTAAAAAACCCCGCGTAAGATAAAAATCATGTTACAAACATGGCAAAAGGCTTCCGAGATGATCCATTTGAAGCTCCCACATACATTCAACTAATGGAAATTGGTTACATAATTTTTTCTGCCATTACTTACGGGCACAATTTACACCTTGCAAATTGTTGAGAACTGAGAATGAATAGTGTCGAAATAAATAAGTGGTACGTCGTAAAAGTCCCTTAGAGTAGAATAACCCACATATGTTTAATGAAAAATATCATACTTTTCAAGATTCAAACACTTACACCATAGAACGCTATAGGGGTGCTCATACATGTCACAACTCAGAGCACACAAAGGTTATCAAAGAATCAGTTAACCTTTCAGCAAGATCAATTAAAACCAGTGCTGTCTTTCTAAAATTAATTTAAATTGTTAAAATACCAATAGATCACATTTTTGTCTCCTTTGACGTAATAGCCATGTTTCCCAACATTACATATGAAAGAGTTAAACTTGCTATTGAAAATAAATAAGATATGATTAAACATCACACTAAGATTGCGAAGAAACAATTTTTTGATGCTATCGAATAGGTTTTCAATTCTGTTTATTTTAAATTCAATTGTACTTTCTATAAACAAAAATTTGGAACTCCGATAGGCTCAGTCTTATCCACAATTATTATTGCTGAAATTGTGATGGAAGATTTGGAAAATAAAGTTTTCAACAACGTTAATTTTGAATTAGACTTTTATGCAAGATATGTGGATGATTCTGTACTTTCTTCACATGCACAAAATGTAGATGCCCTAATTAATGTATTTAATAGTATACATCCAAGATTACACTTCACTATTGAAATTTAAACAGTAGTAGATTGAATTTTCTCGATTTGACCTTAATAAGAAGTGATGAAAATTATGTTATCACTGATTGGTGCAGAAAAACTATTTGTTCAGGAAGGTCACTAAATTTTAATTCTAATCATTCCATCCAAAACAAAATAGAAGTTAAAAAGAATTTGATTGATAGCGTTTTCAAATTATCTCATCCAAAATTCCATGAAAAGAGTATTGAATTATGCAAACAGATTCTTTTTCTCAAACATTATCTTATTCCCTTTATTGACAAACATATGCATAACAGAATTGTTCAAATTAAGAGTAAAGGCAATAGCCAGTACAAAAACAATGTACAAGATTACAACAGATTCAATACAGTTGTTCCACCTTATTTTGGGAAAATCTCAAATATCTTAAAATCAATGTTAGGAATTTCGAGCTTACATACGATATATAGAGTCCCTTTCAAAAGCAACTTGATTGTAAAATTGAGTAACGACAAATATGAGAAACTGGGAAGACAATGTGTAATATACAAATTTAAATGTATACAATGTGATGCTGTTTATAAAGATCAAACAAGGAGGTCACTTAGAACAAGAAAAGATGAACATAAAAGTAGTTTTCAATTTTTGCCGATGACTTAAACATCTACTGCAAAGGGATGAACTTCAAATCAACCATATCGACTCTCCAGAATGCCTTAAATACATCATGGGAATGGTCACTCAGAAATGGGTGTAAATTTTCATTAGCAAAAACGGAGTATATAATTTTCTCTCGCAAAAACATACCTAAAAAATACCAAACCTTCAACTTAACCAACAAGACATCAGAAGAGTGAACTAAGTCAAGCTATTAGGTTTGATTTTTGACCAAAAATTAACTTGGAGACCCCATATCCTTAAACTAAAAGAAGAATGAAAAAAAAGAATCTACATCCTAAGAGTTCTTTCCCACAGAAATCGGGGCGCAAACCAAAACAGTTTACTTCTTGCCTACAAAGCTATCATTAGATCAAAAATCAATTACGGATCAATTATCTATAATTCAGCTAAACCTGGAACCCTTGCCCTGCTTGACCCTATTCATAACTGGGGTCTTAAAATCTGTTGCGGAGCCTTCCATACTAGCCCTAATAAAAGCATTCGGAATGGAATAGACGAACCAACCATAAGTCAGCGAAGAATGTAACTTTCCCTAAATTATGCAGTCACAGTAGCTGCATATCCAGATAACCCTACTCATGATCTTCTTTTCTCTAATCGAATAAATAACAACCCAAATCTACAATCCAAAAACCCCAAACCGATTAGAAAATTGATGAGAGATCATCAGACAGAAAATCGGAACCAACTACCAACTGTTCAGAAGAACAAACTAAATCCAGATCCACCCTGGACACTAAAAAGTCCAATGGTGGACCTCAGCCTGTCAAAAATGAAGAGAAACGATATTCGAGACAACGAATAGAATCAGTTTTACATGGAAATAAAAAACAAATACAACGACTACACACTTATCTTCACCGCTAAAACCCTCGTCAAGCGAATAGTCACTCAACATCGAAACATACCTAAAGAAAATAAACAACATAACGACTTCCCAATCTCCAGAACGAATTGGGATCACCCGACATGGAAAACCCTCAACCGGAAAGAACAAGCTGCCCTCACAAGACTTCGAATCGGACACACCAAGTTGACACATAAACACCTCATCGAAAAAACGGAAACCCCGTTTTGTGATCAGTGCAATGTTCCAATCAATGTCAAACACATTATTATTGAGTGTACTAAGTTCAATGACATCCAAACCAGATTGAAATTACCCAATTCTCTTTAAGAAATTTTTGGACAACCCATACAGTTTGAAAAGACAATCAAATATCTTAAAGAAGCAAACCGGTTTTCCCAAATTTAGCAAACCAATTAAGTATAATATTATATTCCATCATTTTCTTTTAATACATTATAATTTAATAACTAATTTCATTTCTATCAGCGAAGTGAATTCTTTGTTAAACTAATTGGTCTTATCTCTTGTCGTTAATGACCTTGATGTAGACGCGACGTTAAATAAGCCTAATAAAAAAAATAAAATAGTTTTCATAGAAGTGCAAGATATGACTCTGTCCTCACAAAACATAGACTTACACATGGGCATGATTTTAATTGGGATTATGTTAAAATTTTGTATCATGAGGGAAATCAAAAAAGAGAGAGTTCATGAAAATGCTATTTATATAGAGAGAAGGTAACAAAGTTATTAATTAAAAAAAAAAGATCTTGCCAGATACAACAGAATTTGGGATGGAATCATTAATTGGATACAGTGACTTTAGTTTTGTGTCATGATTTTGAATATGTGTAAATCAATTTCCATTTAAAGAATCAAATAATCTGACTTTTGGATTTATTCAGCGTAGTTCGCCTATGTCAAAAATTAAGTTTCAATCAATGAATCAAATATGTACCAAGACAGTGATTGCTATCAATTATCTCTGTTTTATTTCCAGATAATAATGATTTTATAATCTAACAATTCTTCATTTTTGTACCTGTTGCTTTCCTACAAATTATGCCTAGTGAGGAAGTCTAAATTGGCTTCGAAACATGTTGGTCCCCAGTAGTATAAAAAAAAGACAGAGAAAGGAAAGAGTGTGAGGTTGCTTGATGAGTCTTTCTTTTTTCTCCCTCTTTTTTTCTGTACATTTATTGTACATTTGTCTCTAATGAGCCGAAAAAGCGGGTAGTCTCAAAGCCTTTTTTTGAGAAGTGAACTTTTTGGGTATTCTTTTCTAGTACACAAAAAATTTTCTTAATAAAGTAGATTTTATTTCGATCTTTAAGAACAAAAAGACGAAAGGGCTACACCGAAGATTCAGCACAAATAGTAGAATTTTTCCAGTACACGTAGACATTGCCTTTTTAAATACTAAATATACACACTGGGGAAAAAATGCTTTTTCATCAAAAGTGCACATTTTCGCGATCGTTCAGAGGTAGGCACTATTAAATTATATAAATAATCAATGTAACAATATTTATTTATTTCGGTTCAACAGTGATGCTGTGAATTCGATAGTATATTTATTTGAATCAATAGTATCTGCTTTTGAACGAGCGCGAAAGTGCATGCATTATATCCGTAATTAAGAAACTAAAGAATGGTAATGCTGCTGGTGTGGATGGTATCACCGTTGAAATGCTCAAGAGCGGTGGTGAATATTTGTGTGGCTGAGCGAATTTACGAATATATGTGCTGAAAACGATGAAGTTACAAATGATAAGAGAAGGTCGATTATCGTTCCACTCTATAAGGGAAAGGGTGATAAAGTTAACCTTACTAATTATAGAGCTATTAGCCTGCTCAGTACCGTGGGCGAAATGTTTAAGGAAATACTTATTGATAAAGTCATCGGAATAACAAAAGAAAGGTTCTGGGGAGTCCTGTGTGGATTTATAGCAGGAAGATCATGTGCGGATCAGATATTTAGCTTGAGACAGACCATAGAAAAAAGTTTGATAGTAAATAAAAAGGTTTTCTGTGCATTTGTTGATCTGGAAAAAGCTTTCGATAAGGTGGATAGAACTAAACTTTGGAAAGTCCTGAAAGAGTATGATTGGCTTCTAAAAGCAATAAAAACAATATATAATGGTAGCAAAGCGAGTGTAAGAGTAAATGGACGACTGAGTGATTGGCTTGTTATTAAGAAAGGCAAGGCCGCGTTATGTCCTCCTGGATGTTCAATATACACATTGACAAATGTCTAAGAATGGCTCTCTCAGATGAAGAAGGTGTTGATTTGGGGACATTGAAAGCATGTGGACTGGCGTTTGCAGATGGTAAGATTGTTATAGCAAAATCAGTTGACGATTTGCAGAGAATGATGAGCAGACTGGATACCATCATGAAGAGCATGAGTCTTAAGATTAACGTGAATAGAACAAACATTATCGTGTTTGGAAGAAGAGGTTGAGAAAACAGTGTGCAACATTGCCTTAAACGAAGAAATAATAGAACAAGTTGATGATTTCGTATTCCTTGGAAGTTTATTTACTGCTGACGGTAAGATAGATATCCAGACGTATAAACGAGGGTAGAAAGATTATCTGCAGTGCTCCAGCTATTTCTAGAAGTAAAAATGTAACGAATGAAGCTAAAATTGCAATATATAATTCTGTGCTTGCACCCACTGTGCCGTATGGTAACGAGACCTGGGCGTATCATGAAAAGAATAAGAGTAATGTAAACGCGGTTGGCATACAATTCCTTCGGAATATGTGCGGTAAGATGCTAATGGACAAAGTCAGCAATGAATGGGTTCTCAAAAAATGTGGTGTAGAAGAAACATTGATTGATAAGAGTGAAAGAAATTTGCTGAGATTGTTTTGTCATGTTGAGAAAATGAATGAAGTATGTTTAACGAAGCAAGTGTATTCAGGTAAAGTGAGTGGTAGCATACCCAGAGGTAGACCGAAGAAAGAATGGTTGGAATGTATGAATGAGAGTATGAGACTCTGAAGCGAAGGGATATAAAGGGTCGTAGAAACACAAGAGCTTGCATGAAAATATGTATGGATGTAAAGGCAGGAAAGAATGTATGCAAGGATAGGGATGTATTGGAGGAAAATCATTTATAAGAAGAAGAGTGCCGCCTGGAACAACAAATTTTTGATACTCATGGGCCCTCTTGAAGAGCTTTACATAGTGGATGTGGTTGGAATAAAGAGTATGGATCTTCCTATGGGTTTATTAGTCATTTTCAGTGCTTATGTATGAATCACGTTGTATGATGGCTCTGTGAAACTCTTCAACTGGGATGATTGCTAGAGAGGTTGATCTGCGTATATTGCCTGATTAGTTATCTGGTCCTATGCTTATATAAAAATTACGTAAAACAATATCTAATATTATGAGTTAAAATCCCGGTTACGCCAATGGCTTCGAACTGACTGCTTTCAACCTCCATCTCCTTTCCTCATCCTTCTGTACTTTTCTTTCCGATTCTTTGCGAAATTATTATTGTTGTAGTTCCGAAAATGGACTCCGAAATGTGGCGGCTGTCACATTAACGTCCCGATGGAGAGCATCACGTGTAACGCTTCAGTGGTTGCGGACCTCGACGTAGTCGCCGTCCCGGCGTCGATGCTCTTCCACCCTTCTTATTTTTATAATCCCTCCTTTTCTTTTTTGCCTACAACTCTTTCTGCTTCTCTTTCCTTCTCACGAATTTTCGCCTGATTTCACACTTATCCACTACTACTATACTATTTTGTCAGACGGTGGCATGGTTTGGCCTTCGATGCTTTCGCAACAAAATAAATCCGCGACCCTTCCGCGCTGCAACCATTTTCTTCAGGCTGTTTGTTATCTACGCGTTTTCATTCCGTGGGACGATAATATACGAACTTTGAAATCCTTATGTATCCTTTTATCAAGAATTATTAAGAGTAGTTTTTAAAAGCCTGTGGCAAAAGAGAGGTTTTATCTTTTGGATTTAAGGGAACCGGGATTTTTTTAACGAAGGAGAGACTGTTTTATAGTTTATTGTGCCGACGCCGCCAACGTCACCGCTGTGTCAGAAATTCTGAGGAGGTCCTCCAGAGCCTGCTACGAGGACCTTCAGAGCCACCCACGAGGGCCTCCAGAGCCTCCCAAGAGGGCCTCCAGAGCCTCTCACGAGGAACTCCAAAACCTCCCACAAGACCCTCCACTGCCACCTACGAGGGTCTCCAGAGCCTCGTAAGAGAGCCACCAGAGTTTCCGACAATGGCTTCACAAGCCTTCCCACGAGGGCTTCTAGAGCCTCCCAAAAGGGCCTCCAGAGTTTCCCGTGATGCCTTCCAGAGTCTTCTACGAGGGCCTCGGGAGCCTGCTCAGAAGGCCTCCAGAGTCTCCCAAAAGAGCCTTCAAAGTTTTTCGCGATGGCTTTCAGAGCCCTCCACGAGGGCCATCAGAGCCTGCTAAGAGGGCCTCCAGAATCTACATTTGATGACTTCCAGAGCTTTCCACGAAGGGCCTCCAGAGCCTCCTACGAGGGCCTCCAAAGCCTGCCAAGAGGGCCTCCAGAATCTCCCAAAAAGGCCTCCAAAGTTTTTCGCGATGGCTCCCAGAGCATTCTACGAAGGACTCCAGAGCCTGCTAAGAGGGCCTCTAAAATCTCTTGAAAAGGCCTCTAAAGTTTTTCGCGATGGCTTCCAGAGCCTGCTAAGAGGGCCTCCAGAGTCTCCTACGAGGGCCTCCAAAGCCTGCCAAGATGGCCTCTAAAGTCTCCCTGTGATGGCTTCCAGAGCTTCCCACGAGGGTCTTCAGAGCCTCCTAAGAGGGCCTCCAGAGTTCCCCGCGATGCCTTCGAGAGCCTTCTACGAGGGCCTCCAGATTCTGTCGAGAAGGCCTTCAGAGTCTCCCGAATGGGTCTTTAAAGTTTTTCGCGATGGCTACCAGAGCCCTCCACGAGGACCTCAAGAGCCAGCTAAGAGGGCCTCCAGAGTCTAACTTTCATGGCTTCCAGAGCTTCCAACGAGGGCCTCCAGAGCCTCCTACGAGTGCCTCGAAAAGGGCCTCCAGAGTTTCCCGCGACGTCTTCCAGAGCCTTCTACAAGGGCCTCCATATCCTGCCAAGAAGGCCTCCAGAGTCTCCCAGAAGGGCATTTAAAGTTTTCCGCGATGGCTTTCAAAAATCCCCCATGAGGGCCTCCAGAGCCTGCTAAGAGGGCCTCCAGAGCCTCTCACGATGAACCCCAGAACCTACCACGAGACCCTCCAGAGCCTCCTACGAGGGTCTCCAGAGTCTCCCAAAAGAGCCTTTAAAGTTTTTCGCGATGGCTTTCAGAGTTCCCCACGAGGGCCTCCAGAGCCTGTTAAGAGGGCCTCCAAAGCCTCTCACGATGAACCCCAGAACCTACCACGAGACCCTCCAGAGCCTCCTACGAGGGCCTCCAGAGTCTCTCAAAAGGGGCTTCAAAGTTTTTCGCGATGGCTTTCAGAGTCTCCCCCGAGGGCCTCCAGAGCCTGCTAAGAGAGCCTCTAGAGCCTCTGACGAGGGACTCCAGCACCTCCCACGAGACCCTCCAGAGCCTCCTACGAGGGCCCCCAGAATTTCCCGCGATGGCTTCCAGAGCCTTCCACGAGGGCCTCCAGAGCCTCTCACGATGGACCCCAGAACCTACAACGAGACCCTCCAGATCCTCCTACGAGGGCCTTCACAGCCTTCCAAGAGGGCCTTCAGTCTCACGCGATGGCTTCCAGAGCCTGCCACGTGGGCCTCCAGAGCCTCCTACAAGGGCTCTCAGAGCGTGCCTTTTGGAGTGGAATCCCCAGATACCACCTTCTTTTCTTCACCCTCAGATACAACCTTTTCCTATTTGGAATTATGATACCACCTTTTGTGAACCGTCGCTGTGTCAGGAACTGTTCCATACCCTCCATGCCCTCTACTGCCCAAATAAATTTAATTTTTTTTTTACAATGACATGTACTACTAATCCCCCTCCCCTTTCCAATGTTTTGTGGAAATTTTCAGAAGGTCTTTTCCTTTTAATATGTTCAAAATCCTCATTTTATGATTTATTTAAATGTAGTTTATTTGAATTTTCAATGAAGCAGCCTAAAGACAAACATACCATACCAGTTAAACATTGTTTAATTGTTGATACTCTTCATGTTACAGTACTCGACGTCATTAAAAAATGGGGTTGAATTAAAAAAATCACCCCAGCGCTGTTTCAAAAATCGTGATCCTCTCTAAACGTTTATAAAAATGTATTCTATTTTATTCAATTATATAAATTATTTAAATATAATTAAGTAAAAAATTAGGGAGGGCTGGCGCGCAAAGCACGCAGGTGGTGAATCTCCCCTAGATGAATAGAAAATGATTTATAAATAGTAATTATGCCTAGATATTATGAGGGGTTTTATCAGGCTTGGCTACTTAGCATGTAGAAAAGGCAAAATTTTCGTCAAGTAGAATAAACTTTTAATGCCAGGCAAGGGAAGAAAATATATGAAAGTGTTACCTCTGCGTATATTGAGAAAAAATGTTATTACCTTCAGACAAGTTAACTTTTAGACTAAAATTGTTATCTGATTTGAATGGTTTTGCACCGAAATTCGGTGAGCGTACGGAAAGAAAAATAAAAAGGTTGAAAAAGTGTTCAATGTATTTTTTATATTAATCAACCTTATCATTTTGTTCAAAGACCAAGTTAAATAGACAACTACGGTTTTGGAAAAAGTAATTCACTATTGTTGATTTTTCAAATGCAATATTCTAGGCAGAAAAAAATGGGTTATATTTAACATAATCTTACTCAATGTAAATTCTGCTTCCGAGTCGGAAAGGTTTATTTTACGTACCTGAAACATAAAGAAAAAAAGTTATTAGAAAAAAGCACATGAAAATGAGTTATGAATCATTTATGTTTCAGTAATAGAAGCAGGAATTTCAAAAATAATCATTCAACATCAATTTTTACCTAGGATTTCACCAGAGCTTAAATCTAGCTAAAAAACTTGTAAAAATGTAATCATTGCTTCTACTTAAAAAATTGATGTGCACGAAAAAAATATATTAAATGAACAATCAATCAAAAGAAAAACTGAAAACTTGTATTTAAAAAAATACTTTATCCCAAATTTTTTTATAACTTAATCATAAGAGCCTAAAGATAACGTCGGGGTAAGGGTGTTTTAAAATAATCTCAGGTGAAAAATTCATAAACTACTTGAGTAAAAAAAAAGTCCCATCGAGATCCCATTGGGATCTCACATTAAGTCCCGCTTAAGTATTGGCTAAGATACAAATCAGTACTTAAATACCAACTTTTCTTAACGATTTTTGAAAGTCCAAATTAAAACAAAAATACTAGAAAAGTTCCAATTTTTTTCGAAATTTTTACAAATGCTGATGGGATTTATGTCCCAGAAAAGTTCTGCGGAAACAGAACTAATGTACCAAAATGTTCAAAATATATCCTATTTCACCAGAACTTTTTAAAAACAAAAGTACCGCAAAAGTACCACTTAATTTTTTTTGTGAAGGACTTTTTTAGGGGTAAGGCCCCGGAAAATTCCTACTTCATTTTTTTCAAATTTTACAAGGCCTAAATAATTTATGGGAAACGGGAAATATTTTGAACTGTTTTGGTATTTCAATCCAATTTCAGCAGTATTTTTTGGGACATAAATCCCATCAGCACTCGTAAAATGTTTGAAAAAAATAAAGTGGAACTTCCGTAGTACTTCTGTCCCAACAATTATTTAAGACTTGTAAAACTTTCTACAACAAAATTGAGTGAGATTATTGTGGAACTTTAGTCCTAAAAAAGTTTTGCTCAAAACAAAAACACAAATTAAGTGGGACTTTTCCGGTACTTTTGATCAAAAAAAGTCCTGGTGAATTATTAAAAATCCATTCAAATCTTGTAAATCCCTAAAAAGCTTTGAAATCCTACGGAATTCCTTGAAATCGAATTGAATTTCTTTCATTTATAACCTAAAGTTCTCTAAAAATCTATTAAATCCCTGAAAATTCCTTGCAATCCTGTGAAATCCATTTAAATCAATAACAAACTCTTAAAATCTGTTAAGATCCTATGAAATACTTTAAAACACCTTGAAAGGCTTCAAAATCTCTCAGACTCTATTTAAATCTTTGGAGATTCCTTAGAAGTTAATTTAATTTCCTTATCCCCAAAAGTTTTCTCGATATCCGTTGAAGTCCCTTAAAATCCCTTGAAATCCTATTAATTCCTATGCAGTTTTTTTAATCGGTTGGAATCCTTTAAATTCACTCTTTCAGTCTGTTGATATTATCTAAACTAAATCCTCTAAAATATTTTTAATCCGCAGAAATCCTTTAAAATTTAATTTAATTTATTCTCTAAAGTTCTCTAGAAATCCGTTGAAATCGCCTAAAATTCCTTGTAATATTTGAAGTCTTCTGAAATCCATCACAAACTTCTGATATCCCTTGAAATCTTTTAAATACTGTGAAAATAGATTCAAATCCTTTGATATCCTATTGATATCTCTTTAAACCCCCTTGAAATTTTTGAAATCCTATAGAATATTTGGAAATTCCCCAAAAATCGACTGGAATCCATTGAAATATTCTAAAATCCCGTGAAACACCTTTTTAAATCCCTTGGTAATTTATACAAACCCCAAAAAGCTTTAAAATCATATGAAATTCCTTCAAATTACATTTCCTTTCGTCCTATTAAATCTGTAAAATCGTTTAAAATCGCTAGTAATCTCTCCAATCTTTTACAAATCCTTAAAATCTTTGAAGTCCATAGAAATTCGTTGAAATGTGATTTAATTTGATAGATTCCCTAATGTTCTCTAAAAATTTGTTGAAATCTGTTGAAATCCATTGAAATCCTTTAAAATTCCTGAAAAGTTTTCAAATCCGCTGAAATCATTCAAAATCTCTTGGAATCTGTTGAAATACCCTGAAAATTTCATGAAATACTTTGGTGTCTTTTAAATTTTCAAAAATAATTGAAATCTGTTCAACCCCTGTTGAAATTTCTGGAAATATGTCCAATCTTTTGAATTCTTTTGAAATTCTATGAAATCTTTTAAAACACTCTAAAACCTTAACCTTTGTTATCCCGTTAAATTGTTTAACTCCCTTAAAGTGTTTGAAACTCTTGGAAATCCTATAAAATTCTTAAAATCTTGTAAATATTTTAAAATCCCGTGAATCACTTTGAAATCTTTCATTTCTTTTACAATTTCTTTGAAAATTTTGGAATCTTTGAATTCCTCTCAAATCTCATAAAATCATTTGAAATCTGGAAAATCATGTATAATCCCATGAAATCAGAAGAAATCTTTTGAAATCGCTTGAAATCTTAAAAATATTCCTATACGAATCCTAAATACATTTCCGGCCTTATATATTTAATTTTTTATGGGCAGCGAATCGAGGAACGTGCAATAGCTGCTAGAAAATAGCGGAAATTCAAATTTTTAATATTTTTTGCAGGGTCTGATATTGATTTGTGTTCTTCCCTTCCCCCCACTCGCCGAATTTCAAGCTTGTACGGCCCTCAATACGGCAGTCACCTTTGTTCGAAGTTGACCGTCTACCTGAGCTCCACCGGAATTATGTTGAGTGTGAAAGTAAAACAGGACGTCAACGTGAAGTTTCTTGTGAAACTTGGAAAATCCGCTACAGAAACCTATGATTTGTTAAAGGAAGTTAATAGTGATGAGTCTCAATCTTGTTCTTGAGTTTTCGATTGTAACTCATGAAAGACCTCTCGGAAAAGGACCTGCAACATTGCTTCAAACAATGGAAGATTCGTATGGAGCGGTGTAGGCATTGGAAAGGGGTCTAAATTGAAGGGGATGACATCTCCATTCAATAATTTGGTAAATAAAAATTGTTAGAGAATCAGTCCGGTTATTCCAAAGCCACACCTCGTATAACATCGATGCGGATGAGGAAAGAATTTCTTTTCCAATGATACCTTAGAGGAGTCATTTTAGACCTAATCAACAACTTTTCCACCCCCTTTTGATGAGAAATTAAAAAAATAATAATTTCTTCACTGCGCCCCACTGCACAATCTACTCATTACGAAAACAGATTTTCATTTGTCTTTATGGACCTCCAGAACCTATTAAGTCTTGAGTGAGAAGGACAACTTGGTCGGAGATAAAAGCTCCTCAATCTTTCGTCTCGCCCTGAAAGTGTTAGTATCAATAACATGGAATTTCGAAGTTGGCGGAATTTGGCTGAGAGCGGGTTAACGGATTGGATCACGAGTGTGGCCGAACCTTATATGAGGTTCTAATGCATTACCCTGCTATACCTATACCCCTTGTGCAAGCTCGCAGTCCGGAATGGAGTCGTAGGATAGCAATTTCGAGCGAGCAGTAATAAAGCACGTCTGCGCGCCGAAATCCTGATGAATGGCCGCGCTTAGGCTCGAAATGGAGAAGCGACGAGCCACTAGCACTTACTCACTCACGTGCTCCCACCTCCCTTTCTCACCCCCTCTTATTCTCTCTGGAACAGAATCCCTAACACCCCCGCACCCCTTTCCATGACTCTGTCTCGCTCAGCAAACACGCTATCCATCCACATCCACCATTCCATGGTGACCATGTTGCAGGGATGCTGCAACCCTTCAATTCTCACCCCCTTTGCACCCACGTGGTCCACAGTGACATTCGTGTGCGCGCCAAAAACTCGGGGGTGAGGGACCAATAAATCTGCTCATACCAAATTGAGAATGTAAAATACACACGTGACGCGTCTACGCGACCGTCCGGGATTTATTCTGACCCGAAATTCGATGGACAGTAGGGTTGAACGCAGGAATTTATTTTTAAGGACTTTTTAAATACTGCCTGTGGAAAGTATAGAGTTCATTAAAAAAAGTATTAACGTCGGGAGAGAGTTTATTCATTTGATAAAAAGGAAAAGAGGGATAGATGATGAGAAATAGGAGAGACATAGATTTAATGCTTTCACGATGATTCATTATGATGAGAGGAGGTGTTTCGGGTTTCAATCGTGTGCAAAACTACGAATCTTGCCGACGTTTCGTGAACATTGCAG
>JAUMHM010000005.1:20791774-20805266 GCA_032362435.1 Melikaiella ostensackeni | reverse complement strand
GCAAAGTTGGTAAGTTTATTTATTTATAAATGAAATAGGCTTGTGAATTTGAAAATAAATAATTTCACGAAGCTGGTAAATTTATTTATTTATTCATTAAGAACAAAGACTTATGTATCTATAAATAAATACTTTTACAAGGTTGGTGAATTCATTTATTTATAAAGGAAATTGAATTGTAAAGTTAGCAATAAATAATTTGATAACTTAGGAAATTTATTTGTTTATAAGAAATGGACTTGTAAATTTGGAAACTGATAATTTCGCAAATATGGTGAATTTATTATTTATTTACTCATAAAGAACAAAGGCTTATGTATTTATGAATGAATAATTCTACAAGGTTGGCAAATTTATTTATTTATAAAGGAAATTGAATTGTCAAGTTAGCAATTGATAATTTCGCGACGTTGGTAAATTTATGTATTTACAAATAACTTGTGAACTTAGTAAATTACTTTATAAATAGTATTTTATCTTTGTATTTCTGCAAAAGAGAATTTAAGAATGCACATTTGTAGCGAAAATTGTTAGTTTTCATTTATATATTCCGATAATTAGTTTTGAGGAAAAAGATAAATACCGATCGTGATTTTCTGGGTAATCTGCGATTTTATCATTTTAGTACAGAAAGTGTCCACTACCGCCTCGTGAACACGCTGCTAGATCGGTTTCTCCTGCTTCTTCAAAGAATCGTGTCGAAGAAGTTTCTTCATATGGTCACTTAAGAAATCCACGAAATCATCTACTTGTTTAATTAGCTTCTAGATCAGATCGATCTGTGGTAAACCATTGTTCGAACGTGATTTGTTCAATGAAACTTGCTGCGTATGCTTCCTCTAATAGAACCTTCAGATCGTCATTACCCGCACCGGTTTCACATTCATTGAAATAACACTTGATTTGAGCAGGATTCCAAATTGCTTGACCTGGACAATGCTTGGAAGTTTCCATCAAAAAACATAAGTTTCGCATTTTGGTGGAGAACGCAAACGCAAACATTGTGGGTGCCACTTGTTCCAGCTAAGACACACTCTTTTGGTCTTGACTCTGCAAACTTTGAGAATCCAACTTTTTCATTTGGGCGATTATTTTTAAAACCCACATAAAGTTCTCTTAAGTTGCATCAGACTAAACGCTTTTGAACTTTGGTTTTTTCTCCATCAACTTTAACCGATACACATTCAATTTTACCTGGCATTAAACGACTGTTGTCATCATCTCTATAAAAAATTTTAAAGCACGTTACTGTTTCATTCGGTAAAGTTTTTCCTGCTTTTTGATCAGGGGAAGACGAAAACCCTCCAATTCTATTAATTGCTTGGCTTTACGAGCCATACGATCGGAAGAACCAAATACAGATTTTATCTTTCTAATTGGTTATGTTTTCGGTAAAATAGTCAAAATTTTAATTTCCTCCCTTTTACTTGACCTAGCTTTCTCAAAGTTATCTCTTTAATGACGTACAATTACATTGTATTCACTTCCTACGTTTGGAAAATCAAAAAGTTTGGAACGTATAATTTCATAGACTTTTTTGGACGCGTCCTTCTTTCGTGGAATGTTTTCAACTCAAGATTTCAGCTAATGTGATGCACGCCGCTTCAACATTTAGGTTCACGCGTGTTTTCCGCAAGTGTAAACATCAGCGGTAAACAAGAGCGAATCGCAACAATGTGACAACAATGCGAAACGCGAACAGAACCGGCATCGCCGCGCCGCGGCAGGTGGCCTCCACACTATCCCGCGAAGGTTCGTCATGCAGGACGTTGCGTTTGAATTTTTTTCTCCCAAACTACTGGCTGGCCCACGATGAAATTTACAGAACTTGTAAAGCACATGTAGAACTTCATTTGTCAAAAGAATAAAAAATGTAGTATTTTCAAAAAAGGCATTTTTTGGAATTTTTCAAAAAAATAATGGTGGTTTTTCTTCACTACTAAAGGACTGATTACGCCGAGTTACACGCAAATCCCATTCAAGCACGAAAATTCTTGTGATCACTTGACATGGACTACACCAGTGTACAAAAATATATAAATTTATAAATGCGTACTGTAAAGTTGCAAGAGAGGGAAGTTAAATCGGTGGGATTCGCAACATGTATTTCATACGGTTGCACAAATGCGCGATCACTCATCGCGCCTGGCCGAGCCTGTCCTGACGTCGATTTGATATACGGTATCATTGTCATTCATTCATTCATTCACTCATTCGTTCGTTGGTTGTCCTTTCGCTTGTCCGTTTGTTCATTCATCTCAGTTATCGGTAGATACTATACTCAAAATACATTGACTAATGGGGATTATTGCAATATTCCAAATAATTTAGAGAGATTTATTTATTTATTTTTCAATCGTCGTTTTCTAGTGACCCACATCTCTCGGTGAAGATTCGGCAAAGAGGAACCATTAATTATTTTTTAAGTACGCAATCAAGGAGTATTTTTATTCTTCCATCAACTTTTAATTATGTTAATAAAAGACGTTTTACTTTAAAAAACAGATTTTTTAAATATTATAAATGACCATAACTTTCTTACTCTTTTATAAAATGTATCAATATTATAGGTCAATCGGTTTGTCTCGAATCAAGAATTTTTTTCTATTGCTGCATCAACTTTTAATCATGTTGATGAAAAAATTCTGACTCTAAAAAACCTGTTTTTCAAATATTGTAAATGACCATTACTCCCTTACTCTTCAATAAAATGTTTTAATATTAAAGGTCAATCGATTTTTCTTGAATTAAGGAATATTTTATCTTCTCGCATCTACTTTAAATTATGTCAACGAAAAAGTTTTTCTATAAAAAAACTCATGTTTAAAATGTTATAAAGTGCATAAAAAATATAAAATTCGATATATTGAAAAATCCTGGTGTCAGTTTTGAGATACTAGTGTGAAAAATGAGCCCCTCTACATGCGCAAATTTGATTTCTGTGGTAAAAAACATAAAAACCCCATAAAAATCATGGTTTTTCACGTTTCTCTCGAGAACGATTGAAAATTTCAAAAAATAATCTTGACAAAAGTTGTGAGCAGTCAAAATACACATATTATGTTTTATCCATTTTTTTTTGCACGAGTGAAATTTTTCAAGATATTTGATGATAAAGATGAAAACTTCATGCCTAGCCCCTGCCGAAAGCGTATGTACTTTTTTCACCTCCGATTTTACGCACGTATTTTGATGCGGTGGTTAGAAAAATAGTAGCGCGAATCGGCGCGAATTTGATTTTCATGGCGAAAACCATGGAAAACCCATGAAAGTCATTGTTTTTCGAATTCATCTCGGTAAATACAAAAAATTTCGGAAAAGTTTTCAGACAAAAGTTATAGATTCATTCAAAATATAAATTTTTTACCTTCAATACTTTTTCTTTCGGAGTAATAATTTCTGAAAAAATT
This sequence comes from Melikaiella ostensackeni, assembly GCA_032362435.1. NCBI lineage: Eukaryota > Metazoa > Arthropoda > Insecta > Hymenoptera > Cynipidae > Melikaiella > Melikaiella ostensackeni. The sequence continues at coordinate 20,801,856 of JAUMHM010000005.1, read as the reverse complement.
GCTATTGAAATTTAGTACGTGTAACAGGCTTGAGTGCAGTAAGTGATAGGTCTTTCTTCACTGTCCGTGCTGACGGTACTTCAGGAGCAGTTATGTGCTGTTAATATTCTCAGGTCGACTGAACCTAATCTATTATACAATACAAAAGGTAATGTTGGTCAAACCCCTTCCCCTTCCCAACTTCTCGTGGAGGCAGAAAGGCACCCCTTTGTCTCGCCACAGAAATAATGTTGGTCAAACCCCTTTCCAACTCGTGGGAGGCGGAAAGGCACCCCTTTGTCTAACCACAGAAATAATGTTGGTCAAACCCCTACCCCCTTCTTAAGTCTCGTGGGGAGACGTAAATAAAATTAAGTCAAAAAATATATAACTGCAGTGATTGGTCACAGGAATACTTACGTTTTCGGCAGGGGCTAGGTATAATATTTTCATCTTTATCATCAAATATCTCGAAATCTTTCACTCGTACAAAAAAATTGAAAGATACATTGAATGTGTATTTTTACTAGGTATACAACTTCTGTTAAAATCATTTTTTTGAATTTTCAATGGTTTTCGAGATAAACGTGAAAAGCCATGATTCAATTCAGTTTGAAACGTATAGTTTATAAAGTAAAACAATTTTGAGTGAAAATTATGAAGTGTTTAGATTTCTTTTGACTACTTTTTTGTATATCAAACATAAAAATCGACTTTCTTTGAAAAGAGCCTCATGGATTTTGTTGTTTTTGGTCTTGAAATGTCCGTGGTTTATAATTCTGGCAGAAATAAGGAATCGTCAGCAGTGCCCCCACAATTTATCAAAGCTCGCCTGACTATGAGCGCAACAAGATAAGTTTCTGCTTGAATTTCGTCCTTCATCTTCGGGAATAAAACGTTCTCAGATTTATGGAACAGGAGTCCCGGAGGCTGTTGAGGCGGACAGATCGTGTATTCTCGTGGGCGGAGGCAGGAGCTCGCTCGTAGGAAGGAAGTGCTAGGAATGTTAATACGAATATTATGATTTATCGATGGAGCATCGGAAAAGGGTGCGGGGTTGTTCGTAGCTCTCGTGCACCGGCTTCGAAAGGGGTTGTGAGACAAAGAAAAAGAATGGTTGGGCGCAGAAGCACAGGGGGTGTCTATGCGCGGAGGCACAGAGGACGGCGTTTTTCTTAGCCGGCTGAGCCGTTGGAGATTTATTTCTATGTCCCACAAGACAAATGGAGAGATTGTGTCCAAAATTTTAAGAGCGCATTTGGGTGAACACGTTCCGCTCTACGCGAAGGTATCTGCTCTACGCGAAGGGCGCAAAGGATAAGAAAAGACCCTAGGCCGCGGGGCTTGAAAACTAAACTAAAAAGGATGGTAGGAGGGTAGAAAAGTCGGAGGCTGAGGGTGGAAAAGAAGTTTTCTAGTTATCCGCACCGAGAATGCGGTCCTGAAAGTCGTATAGCTCGGTTCGTGACAGAATCGAGCCGTGAAACGAGATCTGCCGGGAAATGGCATGCTAGGATACGTATAAGTCTATACGAGTTTATTCCAATTATTGGCTTTCGAACCGCCACTTTATACTTGCTCGATCCCTCAGGGCTGTCTCCGTAGGGCACGCTAAATAGAGACACGCACCAGAGACAAAAATAGTCTTGGAAAAATTTCCAACTACGAAAGAAGTGGACCCTCATCTAACTTTAGCAACTTTTCCAATCCGTTTGATTGTGCAGGATAATTTAGGTTGTTGTCGAATCTAATCTAGTGAAATGCGATGGATATGGATCTTGCAGGAAGAAATTAAAAGGATAGTTTTACGGCTTGGCAGATTTATATTGTACAATTTATATAACATTTCTGCCATTCAAACTAAAAGGATACATACTCGTAAGTCCAGTCTCAGTAGAACTGAGAAAATCGAGAAAAACTGTTTGGCCAAAGAACTCTGATATCAAATAAAATTTTGATTAATCTAGGTACACCTTCTGGGTAACAATGGTGTGCTCTTTCATATTTTGCATGAAAAATAGATCTTTTTAAATAATTTATATTAGAAAATAGACTTTCGGGTGTTTTAATTGTCTCAAAAAGTCGCGAATACTGGGCAAAAAGAACACAAAGTCATTTGCGGGCGACAATAAGCAGGGTCTGATATTGATTTATGTTCTTTTCCCCTCTTTCTTCCAAATTTTAAGGTTGTACGACTCTCAGTACGACAGTAACTTTTTTTCAAAGTTGACCGTCTACCTGAGCTCTGCCGGAATTATGTTGAGTATGAAAGTAGAACAGCGCGTCAACATGCGCTAATTAATCGAATCATTTGAGTCCACAAAAAGAGCTGTGGTTTGGCTTTATAAGAGGTATAACAAAAATAGTTTGAATCGGGTAATGTTTTCTGTTCGATTTTTGAATTTGAAAATTTAAGAAGAGTTTTTTGTGAGTAAATTTTTTTGTTGAACTACAATAAATTAAATATAAAAAAAATTTTGAAGCATGTTATAATGTTTTGAAAATGTGCAAAAAAAACATGTTTTTGCTTCCTCATGGAGAAGGCTTTGTATTCGTTACAATTTCAAATCTTTTCAGGGTAATTTAACTTACCAATTAACTTTACTAACATTTAAAATATTTTAAAACAGAATGAACCTATATGTTATTGCAGCTTCATTTTTTCATCAAAATTCATCAATGACAATGAATCGAAATTTCGAGATTTACTTAACATGCTTTTTTCAAGACTGGACAATTTATCAATATTGACAATTTTAATTTTTCGACTTTCAATTATTTAAAAAAACATTTGGTTCAACACACCGATTTGAAACACTAGATTCGAAACAAATAGACTGAACTATAATATTGTTAGATTTTACGGGTAATTAATAAAATTTCTCATCGTTTGCAATGTTGAAAAAATTAAAATTCAAAATTCAATTAAATTATTTTTAAGGTTTTAATTTTTTGGTGTTCAACCACTTAGAAATAATATTTCTCTAAAAAACTTCACATTATCTTTCCGGCTGAATTTTGAAGTCATGGAAAGTTAATTTTATGGAAAACCCCATTTTTTTATTTTTCCACTATTTTTTTGTGCTTATACAAAAAAGATATTCTGTAAGATTGATGAAGGGCAAACCATTTTTGTAGCCAGGAGAATTTGTTTTCGATAAAATTGAATTTTTTAATTTTTCTCGTGAACGATGCAAGGTACCATTGAAGAGTAAGAGGCATTTTTTGTAGAAGTTTTAAAAATGAACAAACTTTTTTCTTAGAATTTTGTCAAATCTGTCGTTGTTTGTAAGAAAAATTAGAAAATTTGATTTTTCGTACAAAAAATTCTCTTGAATAGAAAAATAGTTTGGCTTGCATAAAACTCATAGGATTTCCTCGTCATTCGAGTACCAATTCACCATAACTTTGGGGAAAAGATTTTTTTCTCAAAATGTTAAAATACGAGTCGTCTTATTTTCTTTTAAAAACAGCATAATTATTTAAAAGGCGAATGATTCTGTGACTTGAAGCTGTACTGCCTGCCTGATTTGAAATGGATTCGGTCTGTAGGTCAATCGACTCGTTCTGTTTGGAGGAATATTTTTTCTCAGTAATTTAACATGAAAAAATTAAAACTTTAAAAATTAATTAAATTGAATTCTGAATTTTAATTAAGTTAATTGCACATTTTTAAAATAAAAGTTGCACGTGTCAAATATGGAAATTCTTCAGTTTGAGTCGAAGAAACATGTAAATAGTTTATTAGTATAAAAAATTGTGATTTTTGAAGCGTTTCTAAATCATGAATTTTATCTGTTTTAAACGATTTCAGCGCTTTAGAAATGAAGAACATTTTTTCACGTAACAACAAAATAATGACATGTTTCTTTAATTCCGAATGCAGAAATTCGAAATGTTCACTTCTTTTTTAAATTTGCAATTAACTGAATTTAAAACCAGCTTTGAATTTGATCTCGAATGTTTCCACTTTTCAATTATGTTGATAATAAAAAAACCGATTTTTCAAATATTATAAATGACCATAACTTTCGTACTCTTCAATAAAATGTAATAGTATTGTAGGTCAATCGATTTGCCTTGAATCAAATAATCTTTTCCATTCTTGCATCAACTTTTAATTATGTCAGTGAAAAAAGTTTTACCATAAAAATCCCATTTTTCACATATTATAAACAAAAATTTAATAAATATTCTTAGTAATTTTTGTGTCAGTTTTGAGATATTAGTGGTAAAGTAAGCCCTTCAAATTTTATCAATATTTATCTGCAACCATCTTCAAGTTATCGTATTAACAAAAAAATGCGACACATACACCTGGATAATTACTTAGATCGTTGCAGTAGTTATTTATCAACTGAAAAACGTTAAATTAAATCACTTTGAAAATATTTAAAATTGTAACGACTACAAAGCTTTCTCCATGAGGAAGCAAAAACATGTTTTCTTTGCACATTTTCAAAACATTATAACTTGCTTGAAAACTTTTTTTTTCAATTTATTGTAGTTCAACACAAAAACTTTACTCACAAAAAAACTCTTTTTCAATTTTCAAATTTAAAAATTGAAGAGAATTTTAATCATTTTTGTTACCCTTCTTATGAATGCCAAACCACAGCTTTTTTTGCTGGACTCAAGTGATTCGATTAATTAGCGCATTTGGATTTTTAAAAATATCCAAAATGATTTAAAAATTTTATGTTTTATATTTACTGCCGAATTTTTACATGCAAACCACTGTGTGGTTGTCGCAACCATACACTGTGGTTGTCACAACCACGGGCAGTGGAAATTCTCTCTAATGATGTGTGGTTGCTACAACTGCACAGGGAAAGTTATTTTTAATAGGATGTAGTTGTCATAACCAGACAGTAAACGTTCTCATGAATAGGATATATCTATCACAACCAGCATTGCTGGTTGAAGAAAAAATTATTTGCATTAATTATTTATGTTTATCTTTAAAATCTGTATGTTATCAAATATTTTCAAACTTACACTACATCGTTTAAAAACTTCGCTTACAGGATATAAATTTACATACAATACACAAAATGTTGTTCGACTTAAACTAAATTCAAAAACTAAATTAAAAACATCATACTTGCAATATACGTAGCTAAAAGCGTGTGGTTGTGACCAGGGCCGACGAAGTAAAATTTTTCAGTGTATGGAGTTTTCTAATTTGAAAATTCTTTAATTTTAAACGATCTTACAAATAGACGAATTTTTAACCAAATAGTTGAATTTTCAACAAAAGAGATGAATTTTCAATGGAGAAAATTTATTTTCTAGCAAAAGACGAGTCTTTAACGAAATAGTTACATTTTAAATCAAACAGATGAATTTTTAACAAAATAGTTTAACATTTAACCGAGTACCTGAATTTTCAACCAAAAAGAGTTAAATTCATCTAAAAAATACAAATTTTCAACAAAACAGTTGAACCCTCAATCAAAACAGATTAATTTTCAACCACACAGTTGGATTTTTAACCAAAAAAGATTAAATTTCTACCAAAAGAGAGGAATTTTCGAACCCGAAAGACGAATTTCAATCAAAATAGTTGAATTTTCTTCCAAAATAGATTTTTCAGTCAAGAAACAAAAAAAAGTTAACCAAATTCTTGAATTTTCAAGCGAAAAAGACGAATTTTCATCTCGAAAATATGAATTTTTACCAAAAAAATTATTTTTCCATAAAATACTTGAATCTTCAACTAAAATAATTAACTTTCTAACGAACAGTTGCATTTTTAACCAAAAAAGGTGAAATTTCTAACAAACGAGAAAAATTTTCAAACCAGAAAGACGAATTTTCAGCTAAAAACAATTTTTTAGCCATAAAAGAATTTTCAACCAAAGAAAAATGTATTTTTAACTAAAAATGGAAGAATTAAATTTTCAGTTAAAAAATGCATTTTCAACCAACAAAAAACGAATTTGCAACAAAATAGTTAAATTTTAAATAAAAGAGATGAATTTTTAAATAAAATGATGAATCTTTAACCCAAAAAAAAAATGAATTTCTAACTAAGTAGTTTAACTTTCAACCAAGTAGTTAAATTTTTGACTAAAAACCAATTCTATTTCTACCAGAAGAGATAAATCTTTTAACAAAAAATACAAATTTTCAAGAAAATAGTTAAATTCTCAACCAAAACAGATTAATTTTCTACCAAAAAGTTGAATTTTTAACCAAAAAAGATGAAATTTCAACCATAAAAGATGAATTTTCAAATCAAAAACACAAATTTTCAAAAAGAGCTGAATTCTCAACCAAAAAAGATTTTTTAGTCAAGAAAGAACAAAACTGTCTACCAAATTGTTGAATTTTCAAGCCAAAAAGCTGATTTTCTACAAGACAAGAGAATTTTTAATTTGAAAATATAAATTTCCAACAAAAAAGTGAAGTTTCAACCGAATACTTCAATTTTCTATCACAATAATTAAATTTTGAAGTACAGATTAAAATTTTGAACAAAAAAAGATTAATTCTCAACCAAAAATATAATAGTAAACTTTACAACAAAAAGGGAATAAACTTTCAATCAAAAATAGTTGGATTTTATCATTGGGTTTTATTAATATATAGTATACTTAATGTAAAATATTTTTTGAGTAATATTTTAAAATAGTCCGATTTTCAGTGCAAGATTTTACAAAATAAATCATTTAAAACTGAAAAATATTTGATTGGAAGATTTCAAGAATAACTATTTGAAATTGATACCTCAGTAATTAAATAATTACTTTCATTCTGAATGTTTACAATTTCATAGTTCTGAATTTTCATGTTGAACGCTGAAGTTTCAATTTTTCCCTTTCACAAGTTTTAATTTTGCAATTAAAACTGAAATGGTTGAATTGTAAAAATATAATTAAAAATTGGAAAATTGCTAACTTTTAAACGATTTGAATTTACTTAATATAATTAAAATTTTGAAGGGTCTGAGTATGAAAAAGTTTTAATATCACAATATTATTGGTGATTAACAATTTTTGCAGTTTATAAATGTAGTTCGGATTCTTTTCATTTTTAACGTAACGTGTTAAAAAATTTTCATTTGCAATGTTTTCCATTAAAAATAACTTCATTTTGAAGTTATTTAGAATAATTCAATTTTAAAGGTTTATAATAAAAAAATGTTCCATTTTTAACGATGAATTTGACGGAGATTTTATTTTTTGGCCTCAGAAAAATTTGTTGAATCAATTTAAATTTTTTTCAGATAAGAGCAATATACAATTCTAGAATTTCAGAAGCTTTGAATTTGAAACATTAAATTTAGTTTTCAAATTCAAATTATCAAATTGTCAAATTTTAATCGCTCCGAATTAAAATTATATTCAAGGGTTTAAAATTTTTGATTATTCAATTTTGAAAGCTTTTAATTACAAATAATACAATTTCAATTCCATTGAATTTTAAATGATCCAATTTCCAAAATTCTAATCTGAAATTATTCAATTTCGAACGCTCTGAATTCAAAATGATATAATTTTAATTACTTTTCGTTCCATTCGAAATATTGTCCTTTTTCAAAATATTACCAAATCTAAAATTGTTTGGCTCATAACATTTTCAATTCGAAATTATTAATTATTACTTATTGTTTCAAAAATTTGTCACATTTCTAATATTTAAAAATGTGTTTAATAATAATAGATTCTTAAATTGTTTATATTTTTAATATTAAGAAATAAAAATCCAGGAAAGTGTAGTAATATAGTTAATCTATATATATAAATATGAAAATCTGTTTCTTTGTTGGCTTATAAATACCAAACCACTGCACGGAATGACATAAAACTTTGTACAATGTTTCATTATGTCACTCGGAAGGTTTATGATTTGGTCCGATTGCAATAACAATAGGCATAAGTCTATAATTTTCCCCATAAGAAATACATTGTCCTCGATATTTGCGATTCGATATATATCGATTTCTGTCGATGCCATCGATCTGGTGTATTGATTATCTGCGTTGATCTGTTTCGTAAACATAGTTAACCAAAACAAAGTAAAACACCAAATACTTCTGATCCGTTCCGTGGTTTGTTCTTAAAATTTGCAACATTTTCTTCGACATTTGTGCAGTGTTCAGCGAAATTCACCGCTTTTAAATCGTCAGTTCAAATTGATTTATTCTGCACGTCGTACTATTTATGTAGTGAATGACAGTCGCGTCTAATTTCGGTAAATGTAAAAAGTGAGGTTAACTTCCGATTTGCCTTTGAAAGGTTAATTACAATTTTTTAAATCAAAATTTGATTCAGTTCGATTCAATTAATGAATATTCGTTGAATTATCAGATTATTCTAAGCATAAGTCTTTACATACAACGAAGTATTATATAAGTGCAGTGATTCATACAACGTATTCTTCATTGTAAATAGTTCAAAGTTTATATTAATTGTAAAGAGTTAAAAGTTGATGTTTATTCCATTCCAGTATTTCATGTTCAAAATTAATGTACACAGAAACAGTCTAAGTAAGATGGAATGCAATAAAAAATTTGACTTATAAACAACTTCCTTCATAACTTAACTTAGCCTTAGGTTGGCAAAAGTTGTTCATTAGGTCTTTTACATGTTTTCTTTGTCATTTCCTAAAACTTTTATTGTATTTCTCTTTGTTATCGATGTATAGAATTAATAATAGCGGCACTTCCGCGGCGGCGAAGCCGCCGCCATAGGGCACAGCTAGTATTCAATAAAGAAGTTTACCATAGCAGTCTTTTATCATGATCATAGAAAATACATTAGCCCAATTCTTGTCAAAGAATTATTTCTTCATAACAAAACAATCCTCTATGAGGAAGCACAGTGTTCATGAAATGCTCGGAATTAAAGATACACCATATAATGAACGCGCTCTCCAAACTACTTCGCAGCGGTTTTTTCATAACGGTCGACTCGTTATAAAAATAATATTTTTGCTGTAAGTTAGTAAATACTTCTTTCTTCGGTAAGCACAATCACAGAAGGCTGAACAAGAACAACGTCCCAGGCGGAAAAGTTATGCATAGCAGAAAAAATTATGTATAATTTTCATTTGTTTTCTCCAAATAATGTATAAAACAAATGCAAATTATACATATTTTTTTCAACTATGCATAACTTTTCTGTCTGAGGTATTACGCCATGAGGGATACAACTTACCTTAATATTGATACAAAGAGGTTCTTCGTTTTAGAGAAACTAGAAAACAGGGATCAGAATAACAACGAATGACCAGAGAAATAATACAATGCAGGAATTTAAGAATTACAAGAATGTGGCCATTTATTGATATTATGATGAGCTAGAGTTTAAATAGGTAACAGGTTTGATTTTATGTTTGCAGTTAAAAGATGCTTAACATGGATCGTAAAAAAATCTGTACAGCACATCTGGATGCTCAAATGTGACAGACTTTGAAATTAGTTCCACTCGTTGGCATTTGTCCATCTCAAAAAAGGATAACTTCTTAGCAAACAAGTAATAAATAGGGAAAATATTGCAAAGGAAGTGAAATAGATTATTTACCTGGTTTAGATTTTATTGATGGAAGCACCTTCTCAGCTGCTTGTTGGCGCTTCAGGTCGTGAATTGGGGACTTGGGGTCCAGAGTGAAGCATATTGGCAGGTAAGGAGGCCGGTAGGCTGGGTGATGACTCGGTCAAGATAATGACCTTCTTGCGTTGGTTTGCTTGGCTTTGTTGATCGGTGTCGTTTATTCGAGATTTAAATGTCGTACAGATGCTATATAAGACTTCTCTAGATTTAGAAGTACTTCTGATGACCTTGATGAGTAAGGGTTGATGTTCTTAAAGATAAAGATGTTCTCTGATGACGTTTACTGACTGACTGCTGTTTTGAGAAGTTGAAGTGTTTGTGCACATTGTTCCTTCTTAAATTCCGAAGGGGGTGAGTAATTGTGGAATTCAGATAGGTTTATAGTCCAATCAACATCGACAGTCATACACGTGGCTATGTATGGAAAATATGAGAAAAATATCCAATTACCATTCAGGATCATGAATATGACCATATATTTAGAAAATGACGCAATAAGCAAAATGCGCTGTACCTCTTCTTCAGTTTTTAGTGGATGAGTAG
>JAUMHM010000005.1:20781080-20791674 GCA_032362435.1 Melikaiella ostensackeni | reverse complement strand
CCCCCCCCCCCCCCGCCACAGGGCACAGCTAGTATTGGTATATATTTAAAGCAAAAAATCTAAATAAATAAATTAAATTAGTCTTTATTGCAGTTTGCTATGGCATATTTTCTTCGACGGCCCGTCCAGGAGATATATAGTATTTTCTCATTGAGCAAATTTTTAATTATCAGCGGTTTAAGCCCTGAATTCATACACATACATCCATACACTTCATACATACTCCGCCACCCCTGGTTGTGACAACCATATCATGAGAATGCCCATCTACGCGCGAAAGAAGTGGCTTCAATTAAATGAGGATAAGCTACAAATAGCGTGGTAGAGGAAGCTACAAGACTGTAGCTAAAAGTGTATGGTTGTGGCAAATATGTCATTTGGATCTGACAAAGTAGATAAAGGATGTCTGAATGAAAAAATTAGAATATGCATCCATATTGTATGCAACTTGATAATTTTAGTTACTATGACCATACCAGTTTTTTCCATGCAACCTCAGTTACCCAGCTTGCGATCACCCATTTCACCGATCACCTGCAACGTTTCTTACCTCCAGTTTTTTCTCTGGAGATATGCATAAAACAGTTTGAAATAAAATAAAAGCAGCGCATAAAAATTCGGGCCATAATGTGATATAACTTTCTAAGGGTCAAGGTCTTTATTCAAGATATAATTTCAATTCGACCCACGCAGGAAATTAATGCAGGCCAAATGGCGTATATTCATCTGGAAAATTTCGTTCGACTATATTATATATGAATATTTTCAAGATGCTGAAAATGTTAGGAATTGAGGGCATTGCTCGCACCACCTCTGGAGAAAATAGGTGCGTGCTTGGCATACTTAGGTACCAATTTCGGCTGCGTATAAATAATACAGTGAGGGATGCTCACCCGGATCTGGACATCCCTTTGCTGGAAAATTAGATTCCCTATCTAGTTTCGCACACGCAAGTTCGTGAGCCTTATATATTTTTATATATACCCCATGGATTGGATTAGATCCTGGAAAGAAGTTCGATTGCTCCGCCTCAAGTTTCACAGCTCATCGAATCGAAAACTTTTCTGTTTCATGTACTTCCATATTTCATGCTTGTGTTATGATTTGGAAAGATTTTATTTATTTTCTAATTTGGGAAGATTTTTTGCAATTTATTTTTTACTGGTAGGATTAATAATTGTTGTCGAAATGAAATTGGAATCAGTAAATTAGTCTTTATTGCATTTTGCTATGGCATATTTTCTTCGACGTTCTGTCCAGGAGATATCTAGTATTTTCTCATTGAGCAAATTTTTTATTATCAGCGGTTTAAGCCCTGAATTTTTTTTATCCCAGATTTTTTTTCAAATTATGGAATAGGTAGGTCCTGAGGAAAGGATTTTAAACAAAAATGTTTTTAAGTTTGATGATCTGAAACTGAAAGAATAAAAAAATTTTAGCAGTTTCACAGAAGCATCAATTTTGAATTATTATTGATAATAATAATCTACAAGCGTACGCAGCTAATACATTTCGTTCGCAGTGTGAAATTTGTTTGCAGATATGCTTTTGTTTTTTGCTTCCTCTTAGAGAAAGCTTTGTTATGGTAACAATTTCGAAAAAATTTTAATTCATTTAATTGAACGTTCCTCAATTTAAAAATGTTTGATACAATGTTCTAAGCAATTGCGCGAATGCGCGCGCGCGTGTGTGTGTGTAAGTGTGTGTGAATCAACCGACTATAATATTAATATATTTTATTGAAGAGTAAAGAAGTTATGGTCAATTATGTTATTTAAAAACTTGGTTTTTCAAAATTAAACTTTTTCCACTAACATCATTTAAAACTGCTGCAAGAATAAAAAAGATTCCTTGATTCGAGATGAATCGATCAACCTGTAATATTAATACATATTTATAAAGTGTAAAGAAGTTAAGGTCAATTATAATATTTGGAAAATTAGTTTTTTATAATGAAACGTTTTTCATTAAAATAATTCATAATTGTTGAAAAAACAAAAAGTTTATTGATTCCAGATGAATCGATCGATATGTCATATTAATACATTTTATTGTAGAGTAAAGAAGTTATGGCCAATTTTAACGGTTTTTTATTGCAAAGTTTTTTCTTTAATATAATTCAAATTGATGTCAGAATACAAAAGATTCTTTGATTCGAGAAGAATCAACCGACATGTAATATTAATACATTTTATTGAAGGGTTAAAGAAGTTATGATCAGTAATAATGCTTGAAAAATCGGTTTTTTATAGTTAAACTTTTTTCATTGATATAATTCAAAATTGATTCAAGTACGAAAAAGATTCCTCGATTCGAGACAAATCGATCGACACATAATATTAATACATTTCATTGAATAGTAAAGAAGTTATTGTCAATTATAATATTTGAAAAATCGGTTTTTATGATAAAACTTTTTTATTAATATAATTGAAAATTGATGTCAGAATGAAAAAGATTCCTTGATTCGAGACAAATCGATCGACCTACAATATCAATATATTTTATTGAAGAGAAAAGAAGTCATGGTCAGTTATAATACTTGAAAAATCAGTTTTTTATAGTAAAACTTTTTTCAATAACATAAATCATAATTGATGCGAGAACGAAAAAGATTTATTGATTCGAGACGAATCGATCGACCTATAATATTAGTACATTTTATTAAAGCGTGAAGAAGTTATGGCCAATTATAATATTTAAAAAGTCGGTTTCTTATAGTTAAAATTTTTTCATAAATATAATTCAAAATTGATGCCAGAACGAAAAAGATTCCTTGATTCGATAAGAATCGATCGACGTATAATATCAAAACATTTTATTGAAGATTGAATTAGTTACGGTCAATTATGATATTTAAAGAATCTGTTATTCATAGTTAAATATTTGTCATTACCATAATTCTTAATTCATACAGAAATTTAAAAAATTCCTTCATTCGAGACGAATCGAACGACCTATAATATTGATATGTTATGTAATGTAATGTAAAATAAATAAATTATAATATATATATAATAAAATTAAATAAATTATGTAATGTAATAATGTTATATAATATTATTATGTTGAAGAGTAAAGTAAGAGTAAAAAATTTATGGTCAATCATAATATTTGAGAAATCGGTTTTTTATAGTCAAACTTTTTGCATTAATATAATTCATAATTGATGTCAGAATGAAAAAGATTCCTTGATTCGAGGAGAATCGACCGACATGTTATATTAATACATTTTATTGAAGGTTTAAAGAAGTTATGATCAATAATAATGCTTGAAAAATCAGTTTTTTATAGTTAAACTTTTTTCACTGACATAGTTCAAAATTGATTTAAATACGAAAAAGATTCCTCGATTCGAGACGAATCGATCGACACATAATATTAATACATTTCATTGAATAGTAAAGAAGTTATGGTCAATTATAATATTTGAAAAATCGGTTTTCATGGTAAAACTTTTTTATTAATATAATTGAAAATTGATGTCAGAATGAAAAAGATTCCTTGATTCGAGACGAATCGATCGACCTATAATATCAATATATTTTATTGAAGAGAAAAGAAGTCATGGTCAATTATAATATTTGAAAAATCGTTTTTTTTATAGTTAAACTATTTTCATTGACATAATTCATAATTGATTCAAGTATAAAAAGGATTCCTTGATTCGAGACGAATTGATCGACACATAATATTAATACATTTCAATGAATAGTAATGAAGTTATGGTCAATTATAATATTTTAAAAATCGATTTTTATGGTAAAACTTTTTTATTAATATAATTCAAAATTGATGTCAGAATGAAAAAGATTTCTTGATTCTAGAAGAATCGAACGTCCTATAATATTAATACATTATGTTGAAGAGTAAAGTAAGAGTAAAAAAGTTATGGTCAATCATAATATTTGAAAAATCGCTTTTTATAGTTAAACTTTCTTCATTAACATAATTCGTATTTGGTGCGAGAACGAAAAAAATTTTTTAATACATTTTATTCAAGAGTGAAGAAGTTATGGTCAATTATAATGTTTGAAAAATCGGTTTTTTATGGTTAAACTTTTTTCATTAACATAACTCAAAATTGATGCAAAAACAAAAAAGATTCCTTGAGTCGAGACGAATCAATCGACCTTTAATATTAATACATTTTATTGATAAAGTCTTTTCGTTGTATCTCAGCCCACCGTGCACTGAGAAACTTATTTAATATTTGAAATATAACAGTACTTTAAGCTAAAAAGTTGTTCCTTGCAACAAGTTGCATTGCTTGACCTATTAATGGTCTATGATTTTCTGTAAATATGATTTTTGGTATAAGATATGAACATCAACTTGATGAAATAAGTGTCAGTATTTTTTTTTAGTGAAATTGAACCTCCCTCTATGATGAAGAAAAATTTGATGCTTGTGAGGAACAGAAGTGCTCATAAAATGAACACAAATGCATACATCCATAGTGTATACACCCATAGTACTTCGCATCGTTTTTTGATATTCTTCGAAGACGAGAATTAACTAGAATTTCATTAGAATCCACTTTACTATTTTTTAAGAACATAGATCTCTGTATAAAAGAATTTCTTTCAATAATTTTACGTAATATCTGTAACTACAACTATTTCCTCTTTTCAGTGACTTTTTTTACATAAAAATTGCAGAAACAGCAAAGAATGAGTGAAAACATTCAGCCAAATGTCCCCACTCTACACTACTACAAATTTTCCATAATTTATCCCACACAAGGGGAGAAAAAACCAGTCAATCTGGATCTAAAGAACATTCTTTATTCGCTTCCCCTGGCCAGTGACGCCTCTGGAAATAAACTCAGGCCAAAGGGACTGATCGGAACGGACATTAGATGTCGTTCGGAAATAAAGACAAAGCGTTCAAGTGTGTTTGGGATGTCCATTCCAGAAAAATGGTGAAGGTGCATAAGACAAAGGGTCGAGAGTGAGAAATTGGTGACGTTGAGGGGTTGAAAAGACGAAGAAAGAACCGAATCGTGGGTAGTTGATCCGTGTTGGTTTGACGGGGTAGAGGGGGTAGGAGGGGGTAGATGGGGTTAGAGGGGGATGGATGGGGGTATAGGGTGACACGTACGCGTCGAGAGACAAACGTGCGCCGCGCGCAATGAAGTCGACTATAAGGGTGATTCCGAGCTTCCTTCTCGAGGATGGGGTGGCTTTAGGGGGAAGTTGGTACCAAGGTAGGGGGTGAGTTATCACCGCGGCGCAATATCTCGCGCAAGCGAGCAGCTCGACTCGTCCTGTCCTGAGAATTGGTCGACGGGTAAAGAAAATAAGGAAAAATTCTTGCGATAGGCTCACCCCCCATTCTTTCCCACCCCCTCAACAACCCCCTCGATCTCCACTCCCATTTAGGGGTCGTCCGACGATGGCTTACTCGACGTTTCCTGCCTAGAGAGATAGCGACGGTGATAGGGATGCGTTGGGACGTCCATAAAGAATGTCGAGGGCGGCGCACGATTTTAAGTTTTACGCCATTTACAGAATGAGCCAACATTATTTTTGTTCGCGGAATTTATCGCTTACATACATTTGGAAGCAGTGACATCCAATTTATGTGGAAGTCGCGTAATAGTCTACGACCGCAACGCGAGAAAACCACCCCGACCTTCCCCACCCCCATTTCTGGTACCAGCTTCATTGGAGGTCACCCCCCCCCCCTGGTTTAGACCCCGAGTGAAAATACCACATTTTCACCCCGAGTACTGATTAAAGAAAGGAACAATTGGAGTGAGAGAACCAATTAGCGAATCGGTTTATTCTTGATGTTAAACACCATTCATGGTGGGCTTGGATTGAGTTCCACGCAAAAGGCTTGCACCTCCCGTTTTTCGACTGAAAGTATTTCAGTGATGCCTCACGATTATTTTGAGACCAAAATGAAAAAAAATCGTTAGAGGGATTGTTAAATAAACTTAATTTTTTTATTTTTATTTTCAGGTTATTATGTATATTTTCATAAAAAAGACTCCAAACGGTGCTTTCGTAGATTAAGCTCTATAGTTTGGCATCGATAAACAGTATCTAAACGTTAAACATCTTTGGACACTTGGGATCCAATACATTTTTGGGAAAAGTGTAAAAAATTGCTGTTTTTATCAGTTTTTAAAATATTTCTTCATTTCAGAGCATGCTACTTAAAATTTGTCTGAACAAAAATTGAAGTGCATTCAATTCCCCGTAAAAATGAGCAAAAAAGAATTTTTTATTCCATACAGTTTAGGAGATACATACAGTTTAGGCGATACAGGCTTCGGAAGTTATATTTATCTAAAAAATTTGTCAACCAAAAAGTTTAGTTTTAGTTTTTGTGATATAACATATTTCCTGTGCACTACAGACGAAAATAATTAGAACATGAATTAAAGCAGACTTAGTTTCTAGCAAATATGAAAAAAATGTTATATGTCTCATACGTCTAAGGTTATAGTATGTTGAAACATGCCCAATTTTATGAAAGTTCGTTAAAAAGTACGTTTTTTAAATATCTCGTTTCTGCTTCAATTATCGTTAAAAGTTGTTCTTATCAAAATAAAAGTACATAAGATAACATACAGAATCTGAAAAACTTAAGTAATTCCTGAAATTTATCTATAAGAATGAGTTTTCTTTTAAAAATTAATGCCTTCGATTTTTATAGATGTATTTCAGGAATTACTAAAGCTTTTCAGATTTGTTTGTTATTTGATGTACTTCATTATTAAAACAACAGCTTTTAACGTGAATTGTAGTAGAAACGAGATATTTAAAAAAGATCTTACTTGTTAACGAACTTTGACAAAAGTGGGTATTTTTCAACACGCTATAACTTCGGACGTGCTAGAGATATAACATTTTATTTAATCTAGAATTGCTAGAAATTAAGTCTGCTTTTGGGCTGAACTCAATTCAAGCCCACCATGTATTTCCATTTGACGAGGAATTGGGGGTTGATTTTTATTTTATATTTTGGGGCTTTTGACCTTCTTTTGTAAAGAACATGGTTTACTTTATAAGTTGTTTATTGCGCTATATTAGGATTTTTGAGCATGTGGAATTTTTATAATTCTGCGTCAGCGCAAAAAGGAACAATATATATTTTTCACCAGTAAAACTTTTTTTAAGCCGAATTTAAGAGAAAGATAAGAAACAAATTTTTAAATCTCTTAAAAATTGATACTGTTAAATTATCCAGTTTTTTCTCGTACAAGATTTGAAAAAAATTGGGACTAGTTAACGATTATTTAAATAAATTTTAAATGGCATATTGAACAAAGACGGTTGCAGGATTTTCAAATATATATCTTTTATCTTGCATTTTTACGTAGCATCCATTTTTATATTTTATTTTCAGGGAGTTGCCACTGAGTCAGTATGGCAGTCTGTCGCATATTAGTTCGCTCTTCAAACTTTGGTTGTTTTACTGGTAAATTGTGAGAAATATACTCTTCAAAGTGGTTCTAGTTTAATTAACAGTCATTATTGTTAGATAAACAAATTCAGTTTGGATGCAGTGCGGTTACTTTGTTTTTTAATAGTGTCAAAAAGTGGTGCGCGTGTTCGCTTGTTACGTTTCATCTACGTATCGTCTACGTATCTCCAGCTGGTGCTTGTGTCTGATCGTCGTTGTTCCTATATAGCGGAGTCAAAATGGCCTTAAACATGACTGAGGATAAATTTGAGCTGCTGATGCAGAAATTCCGAAACTTGGAGACTTCGCTTTCATCTCTGCACAGTAAGGTTGACCAACTCACACTTGAAAACAAGGAATTCAGAGAGGAACAAGAAAAATTAAAATCTATCATCTTGGATCAGGGCCGAAAAATAGAGGCTATGGACAGAGCGCTCAGAAATAACAATTTGATTATGTTTGGAGTTGCTGAGGTGAGCGATGAAAATCTGGAGAACGTGGCTTGTGGGATTTTCAAATCTCATCTTAACATCGATCTGGAAATGGATCAAATTGATTTCGTCAGAGGTCTGGGTGGTAAAAAGCAAAAGGAGTCTCATAGGCCCCGCCCTATCCTGACCCAACTTTGTTCATTCAAAGATAAAAAACTTATACTGGCCCAGCTGTAGAAACTTCGTGGTACTGAAATCATCATCTCCGAAGATTATACAAAAAAGGTACAGAAGGAAAGAGAAACTCTTTTTCCATAATTGCAAAGAGCAAGGGATAGTGGTCTAAAAACTTCCTTAAGCCACAATCTTTCATATGTGGAGGGGAAAAGATTAGTTGTGCAGAATTGCATTTGTTGGAGAGCGTGATTCGGGATGCGGAAGGGATTAGAGATAGGGATGATTTACCGAGAAATATCACTGGATGTAACTCGAAACGTAAGGCCTCGGAGTTCCTCTATAAGAAAAGTCAAGAGGTAGGGCAAGTGGGGGCCTAGCTCTTCTTTTAAGCAAATCCTATTTAAATTGCGAGTTTATTGATAAAACGGAATATTGGATCCTAGTAGGAATCACCAATATTAAAAGGATGAATTTTATCTTGGGTATTTGCTATTTTCATCCAGCGTTTGATATTGACGTTATTTTACAATTATTCGAAGAAACTTTATGTGCACTATCAGATAAATATAATAACGTAGCTACCATTATTTATGGCAATTTTAATAATAGGGTTGGTTGTTTGGGTCAGGGTCCTCCTGAAATGTTTATTCACACTGATTTTTGTATCCATCGCGACAGTCAAGATATTGTAAACAGCAGGAGGGGGCTGAGACTGGTCGAGATGATGGAAGATAAAGAATTCTATTTACTAAATGGCAGATTGCGGAGTGACAACCCAGCAAAGTTCACATTCATGAATGCAGGGGGAAAAGTATAAACGACCTGGTTTGGTGCAACGCTGAGGGGCTAAGTTTAATAAATGACCTGAAGGTGGATGATTTTGTACCCTTTTCTGATCATTTTCCTATCTTGATGACCTCCTGTTGTCTTCCTGCTTCTGCTTGTCAGTCTAATATTTCAAAAGCGAACAAAACTAAAACATCGACCTGCCTTAAGTGGGACGATAGCAAGCACGAAATATTTTCGACGAAACTCTATTTTTCAAATAAGCTTAAAGTTAATTTTGACAAAATCGATATCGACGGATCAAGCTCGAACCTTACGGAGGCGATTGTTGATAGCGCTATATTAGCTGATATGTTTAAACGGAGGTAAAGCTTTTGTGGTCAACCTAAGCGTGACAAGCCCTGGTTCGATATTGTCATCATGCTAAAACTTTATTACTTAGTGCATTACAAATTGCTAGCGGGGTTAAATTTTCTGAAGAGTGTAAACAGATTTATATTATAGCTAAAAAGTCGTACCAAGCTCTAATCGGCCGTAAAAAATTAAGTTTTTTAAATAGTATTATTGCGGGCCTTGAGAAGGTTAATGATAGTAAGAATTTTTGGGAAACCGTGAATAAATTTAGGGGACTGAAAACCAAATCAAACGCTCTCGCCACAAAAGATTAGGAAAATTATCTTCGCTTTACATTCCCGCTAAGACACCTATCCCCATCCTCATTTACGTATGTTCGGCATCCGTTACTAGATAGCAGCATTACAGCAGACGAAATCATGTCGTCTATTAACCAAATCAAACTAAATAAGGCCCCAGGGCCAGATTACATCTCCAATAAATTTTACAAAAATTTTGCACCTAATTGACTCCTGTACCTTGAGGTGTTTTTTAACCAAATATTATGAAATGAATATGTTTCGATTGATTCTCTATGTTTTCTTGGAAAAATATTGTTTGCTTTTGCGATGACGGTTGTTTTGTCAAATAAAATCCTATGTCCTGTCTTGATTTGATGCTCAGCTAGTACTGATTGCGTGAAATGTTTCAGTCTGACTTTACTCTCATGTTCTTTTACATGTTGGCTCACCGCTCTTTCGGTTTCTCCAATAAAGACTTTGCCACAAAAGCAAGGGATTTTATATACTCCCGGATTACTGAGAGGTGCCTTTTCATCTGTAGGGTTATTTAGAAGTTGTCCTATTTTCGCAGGTGGTTTGAATATAGTATGGATGTTGTGTTTATTGAGAATTCTTCCTATTTGTTCTGTGATACCTTGGATGTAGGGTAGGATGGTGGCTGTTTTTCTCTCTCTTTCTTTAGTAGGTTGTGTTAACTTGTTTTTTTGAGTGTGTTTTCTTATTGCTTTGTCAATTTGTTTGTTTGTTTAATCGTTCTGCATGAGAATTTGTTTAACGTTTCGTAATTCGTTTTGTAAGTTATCTTTATCTGTTATAGAGACAGCTCTGTATACAAGGGAGTCGATGACTGATTGCTTTTGAGATGCGTGGTGGTGGGAGGAGACATGTAGGTATCTGATTGTATGGGTAGGTTTTCTGTAAACTTCATGTCCTAATGTGTTATCAGATCTTTTCTGAACTAGTACGTCCAAGAAAGGTAATTTTCCGTTTTGTTCAATTCCCATGGTAAACTGGATATTAGGGTGTAATCGATTGATGAAATCGGAAAACTTTTGTAGTTCATCTAGTTCATGTCTCCAGATGACAAAAGTGTCGTCAACGTAACGGCACCAAAATTCCGGTTTAAGCTTGGATTGGTTGAAGATT
>JAUMHM010000005.1:20753920-20780980 GCA_032362435.1 Melikaiella ostensackeni | reverse complement strand
AACATTCACTTAGTCACACACACTCTGATGAGAAATTGGATAATTAATCACTATTGGTTTGGAAATTGTTATTTTTTGATCTTTTAGAGAATTCCCTGTCTCGAAATCGAAATTATATGTGAGTTGATTTAGAACCAATCTATTCCGATTATTCAATTTTTTAAAATAGAAAAAGGTAACAATCCAAACAATAACACATTCCCAAAAATTTATACCTTCATCAAGTTTTTTAAACAATATTTGAATAAAAATAAAAATCTCTTGGTAAATTGAGATGCACATTAATCCCTCAATTAAAAGAAATCTTACTGGTATCCATATGCAACCCTGAAGATTTGAAAAAAGCCTTTAATAATAATAAAAAGCATGAAACAAAATTTGAAAACATTTTCAATATTCAAGGTGACATACAAAAATTGACTCTGAATATTCACTTAGCTCTTTTTCAAGACCAATCTGATCCATCTTTTTTAAATTTGCAAACGTAGAGATTCCACAAAAGGTAATCAACATTTCAAGGTTGCGTGAAGGCTTTAGTAACAAATATAGTGAAAAAAGTATATTTAACACCTTGAAATCATTAAGGACATTGAAGCTAATATTTCAAAATTACCAGAAAATAAAGTACAAGAAATTAGAGCAAGAATTATGGGTTTATCGAATGATTTTGTGGATAATGGTGCTCTACAAACCTTATCAGAAAAAGAATTAAGGAAAGGATTATTCGAAACAAAACTTCTTTTTAAACATCCTGAATTACTAATTACTAAGGCTGATGAAGAGAGTATTACGGTTGCAATATTAAAAGATGTTCATAATCAAAAAATAATGCATATTAGTGAGATTATGATGCAGTAATTCCAAATGATCCTACAAAAATGATTCAAAAAGGTATATTTAAAATTCTAGAGAGATTAAAACTTCAAAAATGTTTGGGAAACAATATCGAAAGGTGCGACATTGACACATTACACACAATTCTATCTCTGGCCTATGGGCTGGTCAAAGCTCATAAAGCAAAATTTCTTTTACGCCTGGTTATTTCGACAATAGCTTCACCCACGAAAAAATTAGAAGAATTTCTTAGTCAAATTATCAAAGGATCAGTTACCCTTTTAGCAAGATTAATTAAAAACAGTGCTGCCTTTCTAAAATTAATTGAGAATGTTAAAATGTCGGCTGCGTCTAGTCGTCCCGAAAAATCTGGGGAGCTGGAAAAGGGGATGGACTAGTCGTCCCGAAATTTCGGGACAACTAGCCACATTTATAAAAATATTTGACTACTCATCCCGAATTTCGGGACGACGAATCACTTCGTAAAATGCCAGCAAATCACATTTTTGTCTCCTTTGACGTAACAGCTATGTTTGCTTACATTCCATATGAGAGAGTTAAACTTGCTCTTGAAAATAGATGGGATATGATCAAACTTCATACTAAGATTGCGAAAAAACAATTTCTTGATGTTATTGAATATGTTTTCAATTCTGTTTATTTTAAATTCAATGGTACTTTCTAATGAACAAAACTTTGGAACTCCGATAGGCCCAGTATCGTCTTCAATTATTGCTGAAATTGTGATGGAAAATTTGAAAAATGAAGTTTTTAACAAAATCAATTTTGAATTGGACTTTTATGGAAGATATGTTGATGACTTTTTACTTTCTTTACATGCACAAAATGGAGATACCCTACTTAGTATATTTAATAGTGTACATCCAAGATTACAATTTTCTGTTGAAATTGAAACAAAAGGTTGATTGAATTTGCTTGATTTGATCTTAAAAAAACTGATGAAAATTATATCATCACTGATTGGCGCATAAAAACTATTTGTTCAGGAACAACACTAAATTTTAATTCTAATCATTCCATTCAAGACAAAATAGGAGTTGCAAAGAATTTAACTAATAGAGCTCTTAAATTATCTCACCCAAAATTCTATGAAAAGAATATTGAATTATGCAAACAGATTCTTTTTCTCAACCTTTCACTTTACCTTTACCTTTCACTTTTATTGGAAAGCAAATGCATAACAAAATTGTTCAAATTAAGAGTAAAGGCAATAATCAGAAAAAAAAACAATGTACAAGATTACAATAGAATCAATACGGTTGTCCTTCCTTATTTTGGAAAAATCTCAAGTATCTTGAAATCAATGTTAGAAAAACTGGGCCTACATACGATGTATAGAGTTCCTTTCAAAAGCAACTTGTTTGTAAAATTGAGTAAAGACAAATATCAGAAATTGGAAAAGCAATATGAGAGTTCATGGAAATGCTATTTATAAAGACAGAAGGTAACAAAGCTACTAATTTAAAAAGAGTTCTTGTGGGACACAACAGAATTTGGGATGGACTTATCAATTGGATACAGTGACTTTAGTTTTGTGTCATAATTTTGAATATGTGTAAATCAATTTTTAATCAAATGAATGAAATATGTACCAATACAGTAATTGCTATCAATTATCTCAGTTTTATTTTCGGGTAATAATGATTTTCTAATCTAACAATTCCTTAGTTTTGTATCTGTTGGTTTCCCCTTTTTTCTTTTTGTTGTGTACATTTATTGTAACATTTGTCTCTAATGAGCCGAATAGTGGGTAGTCTCAACGTCTATTTTTGATTTGTGAACTTTTTGGGTGTTCTTTTTTAGAACCCACAAAATTTTCATTGGAAAGTAGATTTTATTTCGATTTTTAAGAAATTTTAAAGGAGGGGCATTAAGCAAAGATTTGTTCCAATCTGCAGGGTTGCCTACGAATACTTAAGATTTCTTTAATTGAGGTTATTAATGATTAACTCAATTTACAAAAATATATCTATTTTATTAAACAAATGTCCACAAATTTGAGAAAGTTAATAATTTTCACAAATGTGTTTGCGACTTTGGATTATTATCTTTTTCTATTTTGAAAAATAGAATAGTCTGAATAGATTGGTTCAACATCAACCTAAAAAAACACTCTTGGATTAGAAAACTATTATTAGCTGAAAATACAACAGAGATAATAGATAGCAGTTGTTATTTTGGTACATATTTCATTCCTAGATTGAAATTGATTATGACATAGCAAACAGTTCTGAATAAAAACCAAAGTCAATTATTTAATTCTTTGATTGAAAATTGAATTACATACATTCAAAATTCTGAACAAAACGAAAGTCAATGTATCCAATTAATGGTTCCATCCCAAATTTTGTTGTATCTCGCAAGATCTCTTTTTAAATTAATAGCTTCATTTTATTATTTTAGTCTAATTAAATTTAGCGCTTGACAATTTTTAAATTAAATTTATAGTTTGTTATCCTTTTCTCATAGGATGTATTCCGATATTGAAAATTGATGTTATCTATTATCATATTTGAGTGATTTATCACGTAAGATAATTTGTTATAGGACTTTACATTCCTGTTTGAAAGCAACATTGCTATTATTTAATCCGACAAGATAAGTATCGTTTCAATTTAAGATTATCTAGATTTATGACCACAAAGTTCTGAATGTTCAAATGAATGATGAAAAAAAATGTATACAACGAAATTTTTTTTGCCAAAAA
Source organism: Melikaiella ostensackeni (assembly GCA_032362435.1). NCBI lineage: Eukaryota > Metazoa > Arthropoda > Insecta > Hymenoptera > Cynipidae > Melikaiella > Melikaiella ostensackeni. The sequence continues at coordinate 20,777,418 of JAUMHM010000005.1, read as the reverse complement.
TATTTGTGGCAACTTGGAAATACATTATATGCGGAAATATACTAATCTTTTCAATTTAGGGAATAGGAAACAACACTTTACATAATTTCCGTATATACAACTGCAGAGTTAACAAAGTTAACATTTATTTAGAAAAGCAATTACGCCAACCGTTATATATCATCGCCACAACAACATTTCCGATAATTTTGTTCTCAACTGCACCCTCAAAAACCACCTCCTGTTGGAAATGAGCAAAAAATTTATAAAAAAAAACAACAAAAAAGGCCCAAGTTTGTAATTTTTTTGGGAATATTTGCACCAAAAAGATCTCATTCGTAATCCCCAGAAAACGGCGGTGATAATAAGCCTCAAAAAACCCTAAATAACCACCCCTAATTATAAACGTTTTTTGAATAATTAGAAAATCATCAAGGAAAGCTTAAAATTGAACAAACATGTCAATTATTTATTGAAAATGTTTGATTTTGTTATTTGTCTTTTTTAAACATAAAGATAGTAATCCACTTTTTTAAAATAAAATTTGATTCATGAGAAAAAGGTTCTTCTCAGTGAAAATTCTTTTCAATTTTAACCGGGAAGAAACAAGAAACAATTGAGGTATTAATGATTAACTCAATTTACAAAAAGATATCTATTTTTAATTTAAATAAAGTATACAAATTTGAGTGAGTTAGCAACTTTTAGAAATTTGTTATTGTTTTGTATTATTACCTTTTTCTTTTTTGAATAATGGAATAATCTGAATAGATTGGTTCTAAATCAAGTCATAAATTGAAATAATTTTTAAAGCAACTATTTTTTATTTTTTCACAGACTGATTTGGAAAGGGACTTAGAAAATGAAAAAGATACTTTTGAAATATTCAGTTTTGGCTGCTTTTTTGGAATTTTTCAAGTGCACATAAAGTTATTACAAAGCGATATAGTTAAACTTCAATCATGCATCAGTATTGAATTAGTCATTTTGAATGTTTCATTCCGACACTTTTAATTCTTATATTTTATCGCAAATTGAAAACGTTACTTCAGTTTTTTAGATTTTCAATTTTAAACGCTCTAAATTTAAAAGTGGTCCACTTTTAAGTTATGAAATTGATTAATTTTCAGTTTAAAATGCTTATTAGTGGAATTATTTAAATTAGTGTGCCTAATCATGAAAATTTCTCCATTTTTATAGCTACTAATCTTTGAAAGTGTACAATTTTAAATATTCCTCATTTACAAGTTGTTTATTATCGAAGGCTCTGAATGGCGATTAATTCAATTACTTAAAGTTTTTAATTTTAAATTGCTTATTTTTGAATGTTCATTCAAGCTGAAAATCATGCTTTCAATTTTATGTTCTACAATTTTGAATGATTTAAATTTGAAAGTTAAATTTCAAATACTTATCAGCATTAAATTAATAATTTTTTATTTTGCCTTCCGATATTTTTAACTCAGATATTTTATTGCAAATTTAGAACGTTATTTCAGTTTTGTTAATTGTAAATCGAAGATTTCAATTTTGAGATCATTGGAAAATATTCACCCTCAAACATTTCCATTATGCGTGTACAATTTCTAAAGTTTCATTTTGAATCTGCCAAATTTTCATTGACCTAAATATATAACTCTTAATTTTTGAAAATTAAATTAAAATTTTTAACTTTTACGTTATAAAAACTGTTAATGTAAAATTTTAAAGGATACAAACTTGATATTGTACAAATTTTCCGCACTTTAAACTCAAAAATTCTCAATTTTAAACGCTCTACATTTGAAAATCTCCACTTTTAACTTGAAAAATTGATTAATTTTCAGTTACAAATGATTATTACTCACATTATTTAAATTGGTAAGCCTAAGAATAAAAATTTCCTCATTTTTATAGCTTCCAAGTCTTTCAAAATGTACAATTTTAAGTATTCCTTATTTATAGGTTGTTTAATAACGAAGGCTTTGAATTGGAATTTATTAAATTATTTAAAGTTTTTCATTTAAAATTGTTTAATTTCACACGTTGTGATTCGAACCCTTCTAAGAGCCTTTTATGCATTCTCAGATTCCACCTCCTAAAAAATGTGCCATATATTTTTATTAACTTTGAAAATAATTTTGTATTCCCCTTATGAATAGCTCTTTTCAAAAAAGCCTTAATGAAACTTAAATACTATCAGAATTTTTTTATGCGTAATATTATTTTAATAGATAATAAAAATATGTGACACATTGATTAGTGATGATCTATGTCGGAAAATATGGTAAAAAAAAGTTAATAATTCAAAGTTGTTTAATATTATATGATTCCAGTTTGAAATAATTTAATGTTGAAAATTTCAAGCTTACAGCTGATCCACAAGATTGGAAATTTTTTAATTTACAGTTTTGAAAGATAAAAAAAAACGGGGAAATCATACAACTTTTATAACATTTAAAATTATTCTGACCTTTTTATTCGATAAACTAAGAGGTTTAAAGACTCCATTCAGGCTTCAAATTTATAAATTGTAATTGTAATAGATGCTAACAATTTAATTATTTTTACTAAAACTAATATCAGAAGACAAAAAGATCAATGTCTTCTTCTTTATAGTTTATACCAAGTATTTTAAGTATGAAAACATGAAAAACTTATTAGCTGAAACATAAAATTAAAGAAACATAATAAGTAAAACGCCAACTATATTTATTTAAAAAATATTAGTTTCCAATTATTAATTTCATTTTTTGTACAATTTGTATGATTAGCTGTGTGCGCTTGTAGATTATTATTAGTAATTTTACAATAATTTAGAGCTCCCGTATAGAAAAATGTAGTGGACCATTGTAGGGGGCCCTCATGGATTGCCCTCAGGTTATGAGGGGCCCATGAGGGCAATCCAGGCGTGACCCCTCATGGAAAGGACATGCTAATCCGTAAAGATTAGCATGTCATATTTAAGCATATTTGAATGAATATGTATGTATTCTTAATATCTATGAAAAGTTTAAAAATAAAAATAAAAAAAAAATGTTAGCGTCTCGACGCAGTTTTTGTAGGCCTGAACTAACTAAGCATAAAAATTTGTAGTGTCAACAAAATATTGACTCTTTGGACTTGTAAATTTCAACCGATCGATCATGAGGGCAAACGAGCAGGGCCCCTGTGAGGGCCCTCGTGGGTTTTCTCCTATGGATTGCCCACATGGGCCCCTGACAGGGGCCAACATTCCAAAGAGGGCTAAACAGCGCTCCTTCCACATGGGCTGTATTAAAATAGTGAGATTCAAAAAAAGGGTAATTATAATTAATAGAAAATAATTATTTGACTTTTATTTCTCTATAACGTTTATTTCCCTTTTTGCTTTTTTGACAAAAATGTAACGCCCTTTTTGTGCTGAATCAAGCCTGGTTGATTGCAGGACAAAAGTAAGGATGCGATGTATAAAGCGAGTACATTAATATGCGCTGGCATGCTTTGTTTGTCATTAGTTCGAGAGACGAGAGAACAAGGAGCGCCAGTATTATATGTATAACTCGACGGTCGACACGTCGAGCTCTGCAGAATCGCGAAGGTTGAAATGATTTAAATATACGGAGGTATGAAAAATACACAACGCTGATTACCTCCAAAAGAATTAATTTCATTTCCATTTAACATGGTACAATTATCGCGAATGAAAGTTGGAAATTAAAGAGGATTTCAATTTAAAATTTTAATTACTTGGAAAATATTCGGTATTTTGCCCAATAGGCCCAGTATCCTATGTGGAAAAGTCGGCTGGGGCCAGACTTCCAGTAAGAAAGTTATTGATTAAGGTTTAAAGAAGTTTTCTGGAAAGTTTTAGCTCAATCGAACTGATGGTTAAAAAATTATAAATCTTTTAAATGGCAAGCGGCAAACTTGACGCTGCCCTATGCACGTGCCTCCTCGACTACGAACGTGTTGCAGCGGATGATATGAAGGTCAAGTAGGATACCAAAATAATACTGAAGATATCATATTAATGCCTATTTCTTTTTCTACCACGATTCACTTTGAGATTCTTTTTTAAATTAATAGGATATTAACTAAAGTAAACCTATCTCAAAAACAATACTTTTGCACCTATTCTAAAAAATAATCCATTCACTGGTTCTTTGCCTCATTTATAGTATATTTTAGAAGATAGCTACAAACGGTTTCTATTATTTGTCTTAGTATCCGACTTGACCTTCATATCGTCCGCTGCAACTCGTTCGTAGCCAAGGAGGCACATGCATAGGGCAGCGTCAAGATTTCCGCTTGCAATTTTAAACATTCGTAATTTCTCAGCCATGAATCCGATTGAGCTAAAACTTTCCAGAAAACTTTTTTGAATCTTAGCCAACAACTTTCTTACTGGAAGTTTTCCGTTGTTTAAAATTCTCTTGATAAACGTAGCGTTTAAATGTTGGCATTCATGATTTTTGCAGTCTCAAAAAAAATTAACCACTTCTTTGTTTATTTAAATATTTACGCTTTTCTTTCTTGGATAGTTTCAGAAGACTCAAACACGTAATTGAGTATTAATAAAATTGAAAAATTCTGAACAATTGGCTAAGTTAGCGCGAGTTGAAATGAAAAAAGATTGAAATTTTTTGTTTTCGAAAAATCTACTTTTTACCAATTACTTCAAAAATTCAAAACCTACAAATTTTTGCAACAGGCAAAAAAGATGCTCTTTCAAATTTTCTATAAGTATCAGTCCATCAGATTAAAATTTGAATGAAATATTCGGTATTTTGCTCAATAGACCCAGTATCCTATGTGGAAAAGTTGACTGAGCCAGACTGGGTTCGTTTACCGAACGAATTTTAAGCAACAGAAAACTTTCAGTGAGAAAGTGGTTGATTAAGCTTCAAAGAAGTTTTCTGGAAAGTTTTAGCTCAATCGGACTAATGGTTGAAAAATTATGGATGTTTAAAATTGCAAGCGGCAATCTTGACGCTGCCCTATGCACGTGCCACCTCGGCTATGAACGTGTTGCAGCGGACGATATGAAGGTCCAGTCAGATACCAAAATAATACTTAAGATATCATATTCATGCATATTTGTTTTTCTACCACTATTCACTTTGAGAATCTTTTTTAAATTAATATAGGGTATTAACTAAAGCAAACCTCTCTCAAAAATAATACTTTTCCACCTGTTTTAAAAAAAAAATTCACTCACTGGCTTCTTGTGTTATTTTTAGTATATTTTAGAAGATAGCTACAAACGGTTGCTATTATTTGTTTTAGTATCCGACTTGACCTTCATAACGTCCACTATAACTCGTTCGCAGCCGAGAAGGCACATGCATAGGGCAGCGTCAATATTGCCGCTTGCAATTTAAAATATTCATAAATTCTTAACCATAAATCCGATTGAGCTAAAACTTTCCAGAAAACTTCTTTGAATATTAATCAATAACTTTCTCACTGGAAAATTTCCGTTGCTTGAAATTCTCTCGATAAACGTAGCGTTTAAATATTGGAATACATGATTTTCGCAGTCTCAAAAAGAACTAACCACTTTTTTGTTTATTTAAATATTTACGTTTTTATTTCTTGAATAGTTTCATAAGACTCAGTTAGCGACAAAGACAAAAGACAAAAGACAGTTAGCGCGAGTCGAAGTGAAAGATGATTGAAATTTTTTGTTTTCGAAACATCTACTTCTCACCAATTACTTCAAGAACTACAAAACCTAAAAATTTCTGCAAGAGGCGAAAAAGATGCACTTTGGAATTCTCTACGAGTATCAGTTCTTCAGATTAAAATTTGAACGAAATATTCGGTATTTTGCCCAATAGACCCAGTATCCTATGTAGAAAAGTTGACTGGGGCCAGATTGGGTTCGTTTATCGAGCGAATTTTAAGCAATGGAAAAATTTCAGTGAGGAAGTTGTCGATTAAGGTTCAAAGAAGTTTCCTGGAATATTTCCGTTGCTTGAAATTCTCTCGTTAAACGTAGTGTTTAAATGTTGGAATTCATGATTTTTGCAGCCTCAAAAAGTATTAACCACTTTTTTGTTTATTGAAATATTTACGTTTTTCTTTCTTGAATAGTTTCAGAATTAAAATTCAAACGTTGGGAGAAGATGAGTTTGCGCAGTGCGTTCGGACTGGAGCAGACAATAGAAGTTTGGCGGAAACTTTAAAAACATTAAAATAATAAAATTTTTTTTCTGTGTTGACTAACATATAATGTTTGTATTTTAGTATTTTCAAGTGCCTTCCTTACATTTCCGTTCATGTTTAAGGTTATTAATTTGAATGTACAATTATATATTACATGCTTCTACATGACACTCAAGAAGAAAACGAGCGGATTGCAAAGTAAATTAAATATAATAATTAATACAATTAAATTAATATATTTTTTTTCAATTCGATAAAATTCTGGTATCGAATATGATACGTTAGACTTATTTACATTTATAATTTCAATTAGTGGAATTCCTCGAGACGATTCACCATTTCGACCGAAACGCAGGAGGCATAATGGGCAAGCCGCTTCAAGATATATTTGAATTCATTTCGGATAAGGATAATTTCAAATGAAGAAATTGTAAACTGTGCCTTTTAAAAGATCCCCTCATAATCAAAACCATCGAAATGACTTCCCCTCTTTCACTCTTTTCTTGTTTTTTCACTTAAATTCCAAATGAATTAATAGAACCCAATAAGAAAATCCAACTATTTTTGATCAAAACTTAATTTGTTTGGTTGAAAAGTCTACTATTATATTCTTAGATCGCAATTCATCTCGTTTGGATAAAAATTCTACTGTTTGGTTGAAAATTTAATTATTTTGTAGAAAATGCAACTATTTTGTTAAAAAGTCATTTTTTGGTCAAATATTCAACTACTTGCTTGAAAGTTAGAGTACTTTGCTAAAAATTAATTTTTCTTGGTTGAAAAATTCACTACCGTGTTCAAAATTCGTTTCATTTTTGGTTGAAAATTAATTTTTTTATTCAAAAATTTATTTATTCAGTTTTTGGTTGAAAATTTATCCATTTCAGTTGAAAATTTAAGTATTTGGTTGAAAATTCAAGTATTTCATTGATAATTCATCTGTTTTGGTAGAAAATTAATCTTCTTGGTTAAAAATCATCTTTTCGGTTGAAAATTCACCTATTTGGTTGAATGTCGATCTCTTTTGTTGAAAATTCATTAATTTTTTTGTTTGTTAAAAAATCATCATTTTAGTTGAAAGTTCATCTCTTTGGTTTAAAATGGAAATATTTTGTTAAAAATTCGTTTTTTTTTGCTGCTGAAGATTCATCTCTTTTGTTGAAAAGTTAACAATTGTCTTGAAAATTCGATTTATTTTTGGTTATAAGTTTATCTCTTTCAGAAAAAAATTCAACTATCTGATTAAAAAATTTTCTTTTTTATATGAAAATTAAACTATTTGGTTAAAAAGGTATATGTTTTGTTGAAGAATCGTCTTTTTGGTAGAAATTTAATCTTTTTTGGTAAAAATCCATCATTTTTTATTAAACTGCAACTGCTTGACTGAAAATTAATCGGTTCTGGTGGAGGATTTAACTATTTTGTTGAAAATTGATATTTTTTAGTAAAAAATTCATTTATTTGGTTGAAAATTCAACTATTTGATTGAATGTTGAATTCTTTTGTTGGAAACTCATTCTTTTGTTTGTAAAAGATTCATCATTTTAGTTGAAACTTCATCTCTTTGGTTCAAAATTTAACTATTTTGTTAAAAATTCGTTTTTTTTGTTGAAGATTTATCTCTTTTGTTGAAAAAGTAACTATTGTTTTGAAAAATCGATTTATTTTTGGTTGAAAATTAATCTCTTATAGTAAGAAATTCAACTATGTGGTCGAAAATTTATCTTTTTCAGTTTAAAATTAAATTATCTGATTAAAAACTTTTTTTTTATATGAAAATTCAACTATTTGGTTAAAAATTTATATATTTTGTTGAAGAATCGTCTTTTTGGTAGAAAGTTAATCTTTTTGGGGGAAAATTCATTATTTTTGGTTAAAACTGCAACTGCTCGACTGAAAATTAATCGGTTATGGTTGAGGATTTAACTGTTTTGATGAAAATTTATCTTTTTTAGTTAAAACTTCAACTATTTGATTGAAAGTTCATATATTTCGTTGATGATTCGTTTTTTGGGAGAAAATTAATCTTCTTGACTAAAAAAATCATCTTTTCGGTTGAAAATTCAACTATTTGGTTGAATGTTGATCTCTTCTATCGAAAATTCATTAATTTTTTTGTTTGTTAAAGATTCATCATTTTAGTTGAAACTTCATCTCTTTGGCTTAAAATTTAACCATTTTGTTAAAAATTCGATTTATTTTTGGTTGAAAATTTATCTCTTTCAGTAAAAAATTGAACTATCTTGTCAAAAATTTATCTTTTTCAATTTAAAATTCAACTATCTGGTTAAAGATTATGTTTTATAAACGAAAATTTAAGTATTTGGTTGAAAATTTATGTGTTTTGTTAAAAAATAATATTTTCCGGTAGAAAGTTAACCTTTTTTGGTGGAATTCCATCATTTTTGGTTAAAAATACAACTGCTTGGCTGAAAATTAATTGGTTCTGGTTGAGGATTTAACTATTTTGTTGAAAATTTGGCTTTTTTGGTTGAATTCAACTGTGTTTAATTTTAAATTAAAGTCTTGTTCAGTTGAAATATTAACTAACACATATTTCGTTGAGAATTCATGTTTTTTTATTGAAAAATCTATTACTTGGTTTAAAGTTGAACTACTTTTTCAGAAAAATTATTTTTTTGGTAGTAAATTAACTTTTTTGTAGGAAATTAATGTATTTTGTTTAAAATTCGTGTTTGTGAGTAGAAAATTAATCTCATTTGTTGAAAATTCATCTATTTGGTTGAAGATTCAACTATTCTGTTAAAAATTCGTCTTTTTTAGTTGAATTCAAGTGGTTGAAATTCATTTTTTTGGTGTTGAAAATTAACTTTTCAAACTCAAAATTTAACAATTGCATTTATGGTTGAAAACTTATCTTTTTTAATTAAAAATTCAACTATTTGGTTAAAAATAGATCTTTCTTGATTGAAAATTAATTTTCTTGTTGAAAATTCATCTATTTCGGTTTAAAAGTCAACTGCTCTCTAAAACATTCGACTGTTTAGCTTGAAAACTCAAATCTTTTGTTGAAAATTTGTTTTTGTTGGCTGAAAATTAACTTTTTTGTCTATGTACGTAAAAATGTTATGAAATAATGAATATTTAGGTCTCAGTTTATTTTCCCTGAGCGTTGAAAATCAGAATATAATGCTTCTAGGATTTTCAAGAGTTTTAACTTAAAAGAAATGATAGGCGTTTTCGAAAATAGGTCTTAATTTGACATAGAAATTACAATCTAACTATTATCATTATTATTAAATATTTTTTACGCGGTAATTGCTCGACCCACTGTTTCCTACCCGATGTTGACCAAATGCCGCTTATAAGTAAATTATTTATATAAATTTATTTACGCAATTTTAAACATTCTATGTCATCGGATGTTCTAGTTGGGACTCTTAACAATTTTAGTCAAGAGCACACATATTTTTAAAGCCCTTCATTTATGTGCAAATACTTGGTGAAGTAAAGGTAAATTTTTCAGCATAATCTCAAGAACAGTTTTTTTTTCATTTTCCTCTTTTTCTAATGTATTTGGATGGCTAAAGTTTTTGGATGTAGTGTGTTCGCATATATTTCATTTATCCTTAAAGTTTAAAACAAATTGCTTCACTGGTTTTTAAAATAATTGAAAATACCCACTGCCTACAGCGGCCCAATGATGGCCACTTTCCCCTACCTCCTGACATGTGTATAAAATGGACTCCCAAGTAAAAATCATAAGTGTGGGAGTAATCAATTACTGACTTTCCAAATTATAAAAAATGTATGGCAAATAAGAGAATCCCATACTTCAAGTATATTGAAAATACATGCATAAAGTATATAGCTAAACTGTAGTTGAAGTATGGCGGAAGTATAGATGAAGTATAGACTATACTTCCTTTATACTTAAATATGGCTAAAGTATCGGACTTAGAATGGCACTCGTTTGTTTTTCAGGATATCCTAGTAAGGGAATAAAACATAATGTTTCATAAATGACAGTTTGTCCGAAAATTTAAAAAGTACGCGATTCAAGTGATTTCGTGAAAGAATGTGTATTGAGTGTTGTTCGCGGGCGTAAAGCAAAAGCGGGTTAACAAAATCATTAAAATATTGAAGTTGCAAAAAAAATCTTATCATTTTTTCTCACAAAATCTACTGTGGTGTTGAAAATGAGCTTCTCAGTTATTTAGCTTAAGGAACATCGTCACAACAAGAGAATATACAATCAAAAACTTATATGATTCTTATATCATATACATATATTGGTATAAGAGATTCAGAATCTTTGATTCCTAATCATAGTATTATTAGCATAAAAAGATTTAATTAAATTATCATTTAGATGAAATGTTTAATGTTAAATTTTGTATAATACGAAGTTAAACAATTTATGTTACAATTAAAATTTTACTTATTTCAGAAGTTGCAAACAATATTTTTTGATTTTTAAAATTCATGCTTCTGCATCTCTGTTTTTATGTACGAGTCAGATATCCGATTATCTCCCGTCATCAATAATACGGCTATACCTACTATAGCCATATTTTTCCTATGGTCTGGACATACTTTACATACTTGAGCTATATTTTAGAGATATATGTATACTTTAGCTATACCTCAGATACACTTTTTAGCAATACTTTCCTATATTTTAACCATACATCGTGATACTTTTGCAATGTTGGAGCTATACATTTGATATTCTTTATTCAAATATATGTACACACAAAAAAAAATGGATGTTCACCTGTGAAATCTAGATGTTTAGGGTTAACATATTTAATATTCAACTGCAGGACAGACATCTAGGATGTTAGGGGTTATAATTTGCAGATATTAAAAACCATGCGCATGAAAGTGAAACAGAACATTCGGCATTTCGAAGGTTTTTATAAAGAAAAATAGCACTTTCTTTAAAAATTTTAGTTTAAGCAAAGAGTTTATACCATTATTATCAATAGCTGTGGACAAAACATCAATAATCATCATTTTTTCATAAGTTGACATATGACGAAACGACATTGACTATAAGCTTCTTCAAGTGTCTGACAAATATCGAAAGCATTTTAATGCACCGCTCTACCGCGAACTGCACATGCGCTCTAACAACGAGTTTAAAATCTGGATGTTTCAGTTTAACACCTCAAATAGTAAAACCAAATATATATCTTAATTTACGCTAAATATCTCAGCAATATGAGCGTTAATATCTGAATGTTGGGCGGGACTATATAATCCCTTAACGCCTAGGTTTTAACATCCATTTTTTTCGAGCATGAAGTATAGGATAGTCTCATTTGCCACACTTTTACTATATATTATCTGAAAAATGACTCCCATACGATTTCTCAGATGTTTTCCTGCATTAATCCCACACATTTTTTTTTACTCGGGCTCTAATAGAAGAAAAGAAGTATGGCCCAGCAAGTGTTGGGTCTAACTTCCAATAAATCTCCATCCGAGACCTTATGATCCAATCCTTTTTTATGGAACAAGCACGATTCCAAGCATAATTTTGAAAGAATCCTTGAGTAAGATACCAGCATGAATAATGTAGTTATAAAATGAATAATGTGTTCAGAATTCCTTTCCAAGTACTAATCAACAATTCTGGATTCTAGAAAAGCCAAAAGAGTTCTCTTACACAAAGGTCGGTGTTACAAAACAACACATGTTAAGCATAAGCATCGTTCAAGAAAACCCGAAAAAAGAAGAGTTTGTGGAAAGTAAGTGGGGGAAAAGTTCGTGCGTGTGAAAGACGTGCGATGACATGGGGTTGGACAAAGTGTGCGGGAACGAGGGAGTGGGATGGGAAGGTCCAAACTTATATATCTACCACAGAAGTGGATATATGTAGAATTCTGCTCATAGGCGGTATCTACTCTCTACCTACCCAGATGCGTGCAGAGAGGATAGAAAACTTAACACGAAAGAGAAAGAGAAAGGATTATGGAGGGAAAAAGAGGGAAATAAAGAGGAAAAGGGAGTGTGTAGGTGTGAGAGAGACGGAAGAAGAGGCGGATGGAAGCATGTAGTGGGGGTTGACAGAGATGAATTCGTTTCATTTCACGCTGGGAAGCTCTCGCGTTCCCCGCGTCCGATGATTTACTGGGCTACAATGTGGTAACCCAAGATTTATCGCTACCAACACGCCGCCTCGCTACTACGCCATACCTGGTCCATAACCACGTATATGCGTCAGACTGTGCGTCCAGAACTTGTCTCGTACCTGTGCATTTCTTAGCGAGTGAGAGGACGCAAGGGGATGATACGCTTCGACTATGCTCGACGAATCCGAATGTTAAAGCTGCCATCTTGAAAGAAACTGGCTTTTCTGTTGGCCATGTAGCAGAAATTATGTGGGTATAGTAAAGTGGCAAGATTTTTAGGTCTTGATTCTTAAATTTTCAGATTTCTTTTTGAAAACAAGGAGTGAAGAGTATGCATAGTGTTCTAAAGAGTTTAAGTGTTTGAAGAAATTCTCACGAGCATGATAGTGGAGTCAAATTAGGCGTTAAAAATGAAAAGGTCAGAATACACTGTTAAGAATGTTTGGGATTTTACAACACTTTCACAATACGAGTGGAAGGCAAAATTACAATACTGGTATTAGAAGGTGAAATTGCAATACGTGTATTGTAATTTCGAAGTATACACGGAGGAAAACTGTATAGAAGTAAGATCTATAAGAATGTGGTTGTCACAACCACAAAAAATAGTAAAATATGGTACAATTGCAACTGTGGTTCCTACAACTACATAGCTGTTTGTATAAGAGTCTAGTTCTAAGGTCTCAATTATGTGGTTGTCGCAACCATACACTGTAGGTGTCACAACCACACAATCAACGTTCTCATCAATGAGTTGTATCTGTCACAACCAGCATTGCTGATTAAAGAAAAAATCATCTGCATTAATTATTTATAAGTTTTTATTTAAATTATAAAAACATACAAGAATAGAAAGAACATTCCATTACATGTATGGTAATATTACAGCACATATATGGCAATATTACAATACAAGCATTTGAAAACTACAATATCATTTTTTGGAACATTACCATGCATCTCGGAAATAAACTTTCAATACATTTAAAGTAAAGATGCAACAGAAATTTTTAACAGTGTAGAGCTCTCGTCCATGGATTTTAATGAATCTTTTTGCATTGTGCTCCTAAAAGTGTGTATTAAAAAATTAAAACTTCAAAAATGTCTTGATAATCGTCATTTAGTTTTCAAACGAAGAATTATGAATTATTTCATATTTGTACATATTTTCAGCAGTGAAAACGGTAGTTTTTTTATCAAATGGATAAAAAACAAATAAGTAAAACATTTTTTATCAAAAAATTGTATATTATTATGATAATGTAATTGGAAAATGGGATGTTTACGAAACTTATGACGAACACTCGCGCAAGCGGCGCTGCAAAGCCTATTAAAAAGGAAAATATCCATCATTGAGGTATTAATGATTAGCTCAATTTACGAAAAGATATCTATTTTCATTTAAATATTGTATACACTTTGGAGTAAGCCAGCAATTTTTAGAAATGTATTATTATTTTGGATTATTACTCTTTTATTTTTGAAAGATGGAATAATTTGAATAGATTGGTTAAAAAATAAGCCCACAACATTTCGAAAAAGTTTTCGTTCTTCAAATGCAATTTTTGAAAGACAAACTGGTTTACCTGGTTTTGTCAGTGAATAAATAGATGATCAAGGGACAGCGATACTTTTTTGACAATTCGTATTTATACTACAGTGTGATTTTAGATGTATTTCACTTTACAGGAATAATTTTTATCACCAACAGAAAAATTCATTAAATTTTAATTAAAAATTGAAATAAGAAATTTTATATTGAATTTTTCAACTGGTATATTAACCAAACAGAAACATTTTCTTATTCTAAATTTGTGTCCCTGCGAGATATTATGTAATCCTTCACAGATTTAATAAAATCCACTGATGAGGGCCACCATTCTGTGCCGAAACATATGAAACCATTTAATTTGTACTCAATTCTGACCCTAAAGCCAACAACGAATATAAACATTCTCAAAGAAATGTTACTTATTAATAAATATTTTTCATTAACAAATTGTTCTATTTCTTTTTTAAATTTTACTCTTTGTATATAAAGTATATGTAGATTTTAGCTCTTTTATTATTTATTTACAATCAGTGCTTTTAGAATCATATAACATGTTCAAACTTTCCTTGCAGAGCTTGACATGTTTTTCATTTTTTGGTAATCCATTTTCAATTCGCCATGTTAAATTTTTATATCATAATTAATTTATAATTAATTTATTATTATTTACTGCCAAAGAATATGACAATTTTAATAAATCATTGCGTTTTCTTACGAATCAACCACCACCCAAAAATGGTTTTTGTCGATTATTTCGGAAAAGGTGCATGGACGAAAATGAATATGTACAAAATAATAGTACATAAAATGTACAACATGATCTTGAATTTATAATCAGCAAATCCCAAAATCCATATACACAGTACTTTTGTGCCTCTAGGACTTAATTTATTCAAGTTATTTCACTTTTTAATCTTCTTTTTGAATTTTTTAAAACAATATCATTTTCAAAAAGCACTCAATTGTAATTTTTCAACTTTTTAGTACGTACTTTCAGCAACACAGTACAAAAGGTTTCATAAATATTCATGGACGGGAGCTTTAGTCTCAGGTATAAACCTTATTTGACACCACTATGAGAATATGCTCGACCTTTATGTGCTTTGGGAAATTAATAAACATTTATGAGCATTTTGAATTAGGGTTTAAAAAATCATATCTTTCAATTTTTTTACTTTCAAAACAAAAGTGTCTTCCTGTTTACATTTTACGTTTTATATCGAATGTTAATTGTCTAAATAGCTAAATTTATTTAAGACAATATTCAAATAATAATTGCATTATTTAAATTTCGCGGGAAAATGTATCGCCTCAAATTAGAAAAGGTGCTAAATTCAAATTACCAAAGAAGTCGAAGTAATAGAAAACATATGTTTCGCATCAAACAGTACAAGGATCAGAGTTCGCGCCCTTTCTTCCCCCTTGAATTGGTAAAATCCCCTAACACACCTCGAATCGAGAATTTTTACTTAATTTTCCCCTTATCCCCCTTTTTTTACAAAGTTTCGATTAATTTTTTAAAAATACTAAACAGAAATTCAAGAAACTAGAAAGCAAGGCGCTTCGAAAGATATTCTTTTTAATAAAGTTAATTCAGGTACTATAATATTAAATTCAATTGGAAGCGCTTAAAATTCCTAGAATTTCAAGTAAGCATATTGCATTTTCAAGAACACGTAAATTTTTAACCAGCTAGTTAAATTTTCAATCAAAAGGATGAATTATCTACTGAAAAAGACGAATTTTCGACAAATAACATACATTTTCAACAAAAATAATGAATCTTCAACCGAAAAAATTGATTTTCAACAAATTAGATCAACTTTCATCTGAGTAGTTCTATTTTCATTAAAAAAAGATTTTTATTTTTCATCGAAAACACTTTAATTCATCTAGAAAAGACGAATTTTTAACAAGATAGTTGATTTATCAACCGAAAAAGATTTTTTAGTCAAAAACGACAAAAATATCAAACGAGGTGTTAAATTTTCAACCCAAAAAGATGAATTTTCAACAAAACAGTTGAATTTTCAACTCGGAAATATGAATTTTTAACGAAAAAGTTAATTTGCAACCAAATGGTTGGAATTTCAACTAGAAAATATTTTATTTTAAATCAAAAACTGTTGAATTAAACCAAAAAATACGAATTATCAATCAAATAGTTTATTCCTTAATCAAAACAGATTAATTTTTAAACATTCAATCGCATTTTTGACAAAAAAAGATGAACTTTCTGCCAAAAAAAGAAATGAATTTTCAAACTAAAAAGACGAACTTTCAACAAAAGTGTTGAATTTTCAAGCAAATAAGATTTTTCAGTCAAGAAAGAAGAAATATTTCAAACAAATTGTTGAATTTTCAAGCCACATATACGAATTTGGTTCGAAACAGTTAAATTTTCAAAGAAACATAATTTCAACCAATTTTTGAATTTTCTAACCAAGAAGACGAATTTTTTAGAAAGCAGTTAAATTTTCTACGCGAAGAATATGAATTTTTACAAAAAATGTACATTTTCAACCACAGAGATGAATTCTCAACTAAAGTGATGAATCTTCAACCAAAAAAATTAATTTTTTTCAAAGTAGTTCAACTTGTAGTCAAGTAGTTGAATTTTTAACCAAATAAAGTTAAAATTTGTAATTAAAAACAGTTAAAACAGATTAATTTTCAACCAAACAGTTGCAATTTTAACCAAAAAAGATCAAATATTCACCAAAAGAGATTAATTTTCAAACCAAGAAGACAAATTTTCTACCAAGAAATATTTTTCAGTGAAGAAGAAAAAAATGTCAACCAAATTGTAGAACTTTTTATAAAACATTTGAATTTTCACCTCAAAATGACGAATTTGCAGCAAAACAGTTGAATTTTTAACCAAAAAGCATGCCTTTTCAACAGAGGAGTTGAATTTACTACCAAAAAAGTTGAATTTTGAATCCAAAAAGACGAATTTCCAAGAAACCAGTTGATTTTTTTAACCTTTTTAACCTTTTTTTTATACCTTATGGAAAAAATAGTTCAATTTTCAACGAGAAAGGTAATTTTCAACCAAATAAACGAATTTTCTACTAAAGTTTTTCAATGTTCGACTAAAATAGGTCATTTTTCAACCAAAAATGAAATAGTTTAAATTTAATTTGAATAAAAACAAAAATTTTCAACAAAAGAGTTCAATGTTCAACCAAAAAGATGAAGCTTCAACAAAAGAAAATTAAATTTTTAACAAAGTAGTTAAACTTTCACAACTAGTTGAGTTTTCTACTAAAACAGATGAATTCTCATCGAAAAATATAACAGCTGATATTTCAACCAAAAAGTATTTTAATTTTAATTTAAAAACAGTTGAAACAGATCAATTTTCAACCATAAAGTTGCATCTTCAACCAAAAATGATTAAATTTTTACCAAAAGAGTTCAATTTTCAAACCAAAAGGACGATTTGTCAAATAAAAAAGATTTTTCAGTCAAGAAAGAACAAAAATTTCAACCAAATTGTTGAATTTTCAAGCCGAAAAGACGAATTTTGCACAAAACCGTTGAATTTTCAACCCGATTTTATGAATTTTCAACCAAATGATAAAATACTGATAAAAATACATTAAAAACAAATTTAAAAGTCTTAGGAAACAAAAACTTAAAAGTAGGTTTTTGAAATAGTCATTTTTGTGATTTTCAGATTTTTTTTCTAGCAAACTTGAAAAGTACTTTAAACACCTCAGGGTTCCATACTGAAAAGAATACACTAGAACAAAATTTATGAGAATGACGAATAAAAAACCTATCTACTGATAGAAATACACAAAAAAATTTAAATATGAACATTTTTCAATTCTCTTGTTTAACTATTTTTCAATCATTGATCTTCTTGAATTTTTTTTATGAATTTTTATTTTCAGCAGAAAGTGCTGCAGTGTTTAACAGATTTTTTTAAAGCTAGCTAAAAACAAATTTTTAAAACACAAAAATGACTGGAAAACTTGCCAAGGAAAAAGTGCTACTGTTAGAAAGTACTTTCGTTCAATATTCACGAGATACCCACATGATATAAAAAAGGTTTTAATAATAAATGAAATACCCTTTTAATCCCTTTTTTCGGGAAAAATCTCCTTTTTTACCTAAAGTTGAACTATACTGAACCACTTTGATCTCTGACAGTACATAATTTAAATCAAGTATAATGTGTTTAATTCACTCTAGAGTGTGTTTCTAAAAACCATTTGTATTAATTACGATCATTTAAAAACTCTAAGTATGCACTGCGCGTGTTATTCCAATGCTTTCTCTCTAAATTTCTTGAAGTGGGATTCCACTCTATTGGAGTGAAATTTCACTCTCAACAAAATCGTCAAAATCTGAAAGAATGTAAGCAAGCTCATAAGAATAAGAGGCTCGTGACCAATTTATTATGTGGGAAGAGTAAACATTACCCCGAGTGCATATTACTTCCTGTGGTTATGTTGGCCTCTTCTGTGGTCCTCCCCCATCTTAGGCGTCAAATCGCTCGGTCGACCAAAACGTGACCATATCGTGACCATATCGTGACCATATCGTGACCATCATGGTCAAAATGGACCTGGCAGACTAGCATAACTGCAATTACATGTGCAGGATAAACGACCCAAGGAGGAACTCTCCGCGAAGCCACAGCCAAGTGTACCAAGTACGCATACAGTGAGCAAGAAGCTCAAGAACTTGTTGGTAAACTGAAAACCAACCTGGATACCAAGACACCAACAACAGGGTCGAACTTGTAACCCTTAGCCTAAAGTAGAGGCTCGCATCCTTACCCAAAATGCAGAGATGTACTTGATCCCACTATTAAAACTTACACCTTAGCCCTCTCTATTCACCCCCTACACAGTACTCATGCCGCGAACTATGAGATTTATCACGACCGCGAAAACTTTACCTATATTGCTGCTGATTCGCGGCGTGCCAGTTATTTATGAGTGTCTATAGTCTGTACGCTGTGAAAAAGATTTATTTTGGACAAATAACCATTAATCTGGAACTAAGGCTCAGTTTGTTAGAAAGCTTTTTTATAGGGTACACGAAATGTTGGATCTGTTATGAGAGAAATTATAAAAGAAAGAAGAGGATGATTGTTAAATATTGTTTTGAACGTTCCGTGATTTTTTTATTGTGCATAATCGTTGTTATTCAATTCTAAATTATTATTATTATTGGTATTATTATACCATTAGGCTCTCATTCATACATTCCAACCATTCTTTCTTCGATCTACCTCTGGGTACGCTACCATGCACCTTACCTAAATACATTGGATTCGTTAAAGGTTCTCCATTCATTCTCTCAAAATGAGCAAACCATCTCAGCAAATTTCTTTCACTCTTGTCAAACAAAGTTACATTTTTTCTTCTAGTAATAGCTTGTACACTGACGATAATCCTTCTACCCTCGTTTATACGTCTGAATATCTCTGCATACATCTTTCCGTCAGCAGTAAATAAACTTCCAAGATACACGAACTCATCAACTTGTTCTATCATCTCGTTGCTTGAGGCAATGTTGCATACTATTTTCTCACCCTTTCTTTCAAACACGATAGTTTTTGTTTTATTTGCATTAATCTTAAGACCCATAATTTTCATGCTGGTATCTAGTCTGCTCATCATTCTCTGTAAATCGTCGACTGGTTCTGAGGTAACAATCCCTTGATCTAGGCTCATTTTGAAACTAAGAGGTAGTGATCAGTTCCACATTCAGAACCTCTCATTACCCTTCTATCCCTTACAAGCCCTCTCATTCTCTCATCCGCTACAACAAAGTCAATCATACTGTGGCTTTCGCCTCTGAACCAAGTATACATGTGGATCATTTAATGTCTGAACCAAGTATATTTAATAAAGAAGCCTTTTTCTAAGGATAATGTAATCAATTTATCCCCGTTCTTGTTCGTTTCTGGGTCTCCGAAATGAGCCAGTACACTGTCGGTACCATCACGTTGCACAGCGATCCGGTCATTCATATTTCCGTATAAAATTATTCTTTCGCTAGGATCGCAAGTACCTAAAATATCATTTAACGAGTCCCGGAAGATATCTTTTACATCCCTACTGTCATAATCAACTGGAGTGTAGGGCGCTATAATATATAGCCTTCTGATCCAGACATTCATTCTAACCCATGGTAATTTAGGAGATACACATTCATACTTTTTGACATGTTGTTTAGCTCTCTCATTCATAATCAGAACGACAGATCATATTTTTAACCCCAATTATAAATTTCTATGATTTCTATCATTGCTTAACTCCCATGGTTTTGGTAAACACTTTATGATTCATATTTCTAATTTATGGCAAATATTATAATTATTGACTTTTATAAATAATTGAGAAAATCGGAATATTTTTCAGTGGGAATCAACCAAGCTATACCAAGAGTAATTGAGGCACTGAGAATGATAACTAGGAAAAGCCGAAAAAAAAATTTACAGGAGAAAAAAAACGTCTTCTGTCATAGGATTCAAAATTGAAAATTCTGAGAAAATTATAGAAGCAAGAGGTTCTTATGAGCTATACTTTCAAAGCTTGAAAATTTTTAAAAAAATTTTCAGAATATGGGAGGGGAAAACAAAATGGGTTTTACCTTGTTGTCATATTCCCAATTATCTAAAAGTGCATTTTTTCATGTTTTAAATCTATAAAAAATCATGGGAAACAGAAACCATAATTTTAATCCTCCTAATCACTTTCCTGGATAAAAAGGAGAGAAAACTAAATGGGTTTTACCCAGTTGTCATACTCATTTCTCCACAACCACCTTAAATTTAACAACGTTTTTTGGCAAAATGAATTTTTTTTAGTTAGATATTTCTAACATTTATCAGTAGGTCTTAACATGAAGTACTTGAAACTGAAAAAAAAACAATTTTTGAAAAAAGTGGGCTTTACCTAGTTGTCATTCTTAGTGCCTCAATTTAACAATTCTAGTTTTGATGAAAAAATAATATATTTCTAAGTTAATTATAATTTACGCAAAATACCGTATTTTTCTTGGTAAAAATTAATATAAATGTTACGGGAAATGAGAAATATTGCCTGGAGAAATGTGCTTTGATGCTTTTAAATTAGAAGTATCAAAGATAGGCTTTCAATTTTTGTCTACTTGAATTTAAGTGCTTTTAAATTCGATTAAATTCAAATCAAAGTTTTTATGTCCCAAATTCAGATACTGCAAAATTTTAATGTCACTAAATTTGAACGTTTCTATAATAATGAACCAAATTTTGACATTTTTATTCTTTAAATAAACATTTGAAATTTTAGCTTCTTATTGTTTTCAACCTTTTACTCTTATAAATATAGGTTTTTTCAAATTTGGTCGTCATTTTATTTAAGTGCGTTCCAAGTAAAAATATTTCCATTTTTAAAGCTTCAAAATTTGAGTGCTTTCAATTTTGGATGCTTCCAACTTTGTGTTCTTTTAATTTTTCCATTCCAAATTTGAACACTTTTGATTCTTGGAATTTTAGCCTCCAGAGTTGGGCGTTTTTGAAATTAAGGTCAATGATTTGCAAAAATTATTGAATTCTAAATTCGACTTTTGGACTTTAGTCGGCCGAATGTCGAATTTCTGAAACCGATCTAAGCTAAGATCGACTTTTTCGATTCGCTGCAAACCAGTGCGTGTTCGAATGTCTAATTTTCGACGTTCGATTAAGGCTAAGATAGAATTTTTCACTTCGATCCGAAATTCGACTTTAGATTCGACATTCGCCACGTGGCTGACTTGGATCGAATCGGATCGATTTGAAAATTTCTATCTCAGCTTGGATTGACTGTCGAAAAATGGACATTCGAACACTCGCTGATTTGTATCGAATCGAAAAAGTCGATCTCAGCCTAGATCGATTTGAGAAAATCGATATTCGATTGATGAAAGTCCAAAAGTTGAAGTTCGAGTCAAATTACTTTTGCACATCATTTACTGGAGAAAATATTTTATTCATTTATTTAAATTCCTCATGACAAGTGTAACTTAATAATTATATGAATAGTGATAATATAAAAAAATGGCAGACAAGAAAAGTACAACGTTCATCACGATTTTGAGGTTAAGTGAAACTGTTACAATATATTCTACTATTTCAATCAATAAGATAAAAAAATTGATTTATCAGTTGAAATCCTTAGTACAGATAGAATTAGTTGAATTTTTACTTAGGTTTAGAATTTGGCCGAAAGATCTTTTCCATGCATTTCGCGCGGAGTCCTTTATAATGTAGAATACGGTTTCAAAATGAACAATTAATAAATATATGATGGCTAATATAACTGTTTAAATATATTTTTGCTCATAACTCATGAAGAAAAAAAAATCACCTAAAAGTTAAATGTTACTGGAAAAAAAAGCAAAAACTAATTACTTTCACAAAAATTAATAAAAGTGGTAGGTGATGTTTTTATACAATTTGCAGAGAAGATTTCAAACAACCGAGGACATGAGAGTCTTGTGAAATTGTAATTTATTCACTGAATTTTTTAAAAATGCTAGGATAAACAATGTTCTAATCCAGACTAAGGTGCAGACTTTTGTTTGTTTTCCGAATTACTTCAAATATTAGGACAATAAAATTAGTTTTGCCCCATTGAGAATTGCTCAAAATTTTAAACTTTAAGCCTGGTGCGTGAGGGTCGAATATTAACCGATTTCAAAATTTTGTTTGGTTTCGATTTATATTTCCCCAATGCAACTTATATTAGAGTTTATTCACGAAATTGAATATATACAATTTTTGTTCAAATTGCAGTAATCAGGAGTAATACTTTGAGCTTTCACCAATAAATTACTATTCAAAAATCACAAGACGTTCCAGAATTTTTCGCGTTTTAGATAAAAATCAAGTCTGAGATTCTAACTAAATTAATTTCATGTATCGGCCCTATTGTCAAGAATGATAAAGTCAATTTCTATAGAGTTGGTAAATTTACGCAGAATCAGTCGAACCCAAAACCTGTCAAGATGACACTAGAGTCAGAATATCTGGCGAGGAAATTCCTGAGAGCATTCTCGACATCAGTCAAGAGCGAAAAGAATCATGCGATTCTAAAAGGTATAAGAATAACTTCCGACCGAACAGTACACAGAAAGAGGAACTTCGACAACTAGCTCTGGAAATCAAGGATCGGACGTTGAAAGGAGAAATGAATCTAAGGGTAGCCAACCGGCAAGGAATTCCGATAATAGTGAAGCAAGCTGTCAAGAAATCAACTCCCCAGGAGGAAAAAGAAACATGAATAGAAAGCTAAGCATCTATTACCAAAATGTTAGGGGTTTAAATACGAAGACTCAGCAAGTCAGGTTATTTTCATTGTCAAATAAATTTGACCTATTTATACTCATTGAAACACGGTTAAACTCAAATGTACTTTCCTCTGAGCTTTTTGATAGGAACAATTATATCTGCTTCCGTGATGATAGGGATAGCATAGCCAAGGAAAGAATTAAATTTAGATGTTATTAAATGCAGTCAAGGTTTTAGCTGAAGCATTCTCTGTCAATGTACTTGCCGTTTATATCCCACCTTCTATAACTATGGAGAAATTTGTTTCATTTGCTAATGCAATAGATGAGGTATTTAGCGTTTATGATTCTAAAATTCTCATAGCAGGAGATTTTGATATAAAGAATTTTGTTGCCTCATGGCAGGGACTTACAGCGGAACATAAGACAGATGTTATTCTTGAACTTGCTCAGTCTATGGA
>JAUMHM010000005.1:20692259-20716858 GCA_032362435.1 Melikaiella ostensackeni | reverse complement strand
GTCTATTAAATGAGTTTAACCAAAAATGTGGATCACTTCAATTTACTTGAGAACAATCCGTCAATAATAGGATTAACTTCTTAGGCACAGAGGTAATTTTTAACCAAGGTTATATAGAAACTGATTGGTATCAGAAACCTATAGAATCAGGACGCACACTTAATTTTTTCTTTAACCACCACATTTTACACAAGAGGGGTGTTGTTTCCTTCTCAATCGACAGAGCAATAAATTTATCGTAACCTGAGTTTCACAAGAAGAACATAGGATTCATTTCTGAAACCTTAATCAATAATAATTATTCGTGTGATTTCATGAAAATTAATACATATTATAATATAATATAATATGTAAGTAAAACAAATTATTGAAAAAGCAATAGATTTTTCTAGAGTTAATGTTTTACCATATCATAAGGATCTGTATTTGCCTTTACTAAGAATCTGTGAAAAATTTAATATCACCATTATCTTCTCGGTAAATAATAAACTCAAAAACACTCTTTTATAGTCTCCTAAGTATAAAATATGTATCTACATAAATTCGAAAAAACTAATCTCCTCTACGGGATAAGATGTATAGATTGTGGAAGATTGGGTGTGGGACAAACAAAAAGACCATTAAGAACCGGAATTTTTGAGAATAGAAAATCGCAAAACAGAAAACTTGCAACTGAATTTAATCATAAGTTTCACTTTAACCAGAAAAAATGTTAAAATATTTGATCAAGAAAGCAATTATCACAAAAGGAACATATTAGAAATGTTCCATATTGTTAAAAATGAAGCTACTGTGAATTATAGATCAGACTCTGAAAATTTAAACATAATATATCATGATATCCTAGTGTCATTTGGTAAACTTTCATAAATTTTAACTTTTGAGTAAACTTTCATAAATTGTAGCATCTGAGTAAACTTTCATAAATTTTGACTTAGTAGTAAACTTTCATAAACAGACGGCAGTTGCTGGGTGGTGATTCTCGACTCGTCGAAATCTTGAATATTAAGCGCAGATGGATGCGGCTAGAGCTCAGATAGGTGACCGTTAAGGATTCTCGCTTACTCGTGTTTTTCACTGCGGGAGTTTTGGTTTTCTGCAATTTTCCACTCCCCTGACCAAATTTTCAGGCGAATAGGAGCGTTTATAATAACAATCCAACTACAGACATTAGGGGATTTTAGAGATTGAAAAATCCCACAGGATTGAGTACGTCAGGCATTGAAACTTGAAACATTAGGGGAACTTATTGAACAAATAGAAAAGCTGATCCAAGACGATGATGATTATAATATGATAGTGATAATGATCTATGACTGCTGATGAGAGTGATAACTTATTATTGATGATAATACTATCTAAGGATATGTGGATTGTGTTATAAGTTGATGATCTATGTTTGATAATATTATCTAAAGATGGTGTTATGTGTTGATAATCAAAGGATATGCTGCTGGTGATCTATGATTGATAATGATATTGGCGGAAGATGATGTTATGTAGACGGTGTGATAAGTTAATGATGGTATGATGGCGAGATGTAATTAATGAGGATGTTATGTGAAGACGGTGGTATGTGTTGATGATGATACTGCTGACTTATTATTGATGATAATTCTACCTGAAGATGTGTAGATAGTGTTATAAGTTGATGATCCATGTATTGATGGTGATATTATCTGAAGATGTCATTTGTTAATAATGATGATGATCTATGATTGACGATAATATTCTCTAAATATGATGTCATGCGTTGATAACAACGATGTGATGAGACATGATGATCTATAATTCATGTTCATAGCGATGAAAAACCACTGTGAAAATGTTATGTTTTGAAAATGGATTATGTTATGTTACGTTTTGAAATGGATTTTCTGTGGCTAAAAAAGCTCATCGTCGATTCCTCTTTCCTCGGCTTCTTCGATCCATCGATAATCCCTCATCGGTATCAGATTCCCCTACACTTGCAGGAACGTCAACTGCATCCAATTTGAAACCACGTGGCTCTCTGCAAACGTGTGCGCGGGCAGCGCAACAAATCACCATTACTCGATGTGTATCGCGACGCTATATAATTATACCTATAACGCCAAGCACCAGGTAATGGCTCAATCCTGCACGTGCATGTGAATCATGTGATGATAACAGCAACCAGCAAACCAGTCCGCGGCTCGAACCAGAAGTGGGGAAAACTTCACCCGCCAGATTCAAATTCAAGTGACGTGATTGGCCTTCATGGCCACATGGTCCTTTGAGTTACTAGTTTTATTCTTTTATACTTGTTTGCATGAGGATAGGATGAACAGGGAATAAAGAGAATAAAAAGAGAAAAAGAGGAATAGAAAGAGATATAGGGAAGCAGGAAAGGAGAAAGATACAGAGAAGGAGGAAAGGAGAGAAGATGAATTCTAAAGGGAGAATATATTCTTTTGAGACAAGAATATTCTCCACGATCTTTCAATCTTTCCTTTGAGAATATTTTCACATTGGCCCAATAAAATCCAGGGTAGCTGATCCTTTTTTAAAAATATTTGATTTAAAAAAAAACCTCTCATATTTCCGGGTTACTAATTTTTTTGAAAACACAGGGTAATCTTTAAATAAATTATTAGAAAGATTTTGTTTTTGAAGTATATTTGGTGCCAAAGCAGAAAAAAATATTGGTTTTAGCAAGAAAGGTGTAAAAGTAAACTTTGATTTCATGTTTACAAGTTCGTGGAAGAAAATCCTACAACTGCTTTAAATTAATTTATTTGGTACCTCCTGTTGTTCATTGAAAGATTGATTTTATACTTTTCCCAAAACTTAAGAAATTCTCGATGAAGAGCCTCGCCTGGCTGTTCCGACCACAACCCTAAGCCTTCCTCATCTCCTGAATTTCTAAGACATTCTTCTAAATGTTCAATAAATACATATACTTTAGGTGTCATAGAAAGGGTCGTTGCCTTGAATAGTTTCTTAAGATTTTGTAAACTTTTGGAAATTTCCTCAAAAGCGCAATTTCTCTTCTTCGAAAAAAACATTTCTGCAATTTTGTTCCTTTCCTTTAAGGCTGACACAAATTGCATAACTTCCGAAGGACATGGGTAGGGATCCTATTCATGTCAATATTGTTTAATAAGTTTTCAAAGGGTTGTGATCCAAAGAAGAAATAGATGAAGATAAAGAACAACACGATTTGAGAACTTTTGGAGATTTGAGACACAATTTTAAAAAATGTTGTTCGTCGAAATCGAAAAGAAAAAAATGCCAAAGACTGTTGCAGTGTTACAAGTTATCCACTATTTGAGGAAGATCAGACTACAAAAGTAATTCAAAAGTGTGTTCTACCAGAGTTACGCGTTTTACAAGGGTTTTTAAACCATGTTTTTTGGGATGATTTAGTTCCTCTTCTAGGGCGAACTGAGGCACTTAGGTGGCTGCTAAAGTTTAATTTAGTATCAAAGAATTATCAAAGGGAACTTCGAAGGGAAAACCTGCCGAAAATTTAAAAGAAATATTGATGGCTTATTAGACAAAGATGTTCTTCAAAATTGCTCTCCTTTGGAAATTATGCCATTTGTGCCAGTCTTAGAGGAAATGAACAAAATTGTTGACATGTATTTTTCGATGAAAAGAAACTGCTCTTTTGATGGAATTTCCAAAAATTTACAAAATCTTAAGAAACTATTCGAGGCAACAACATTTTCTATGACACTTGAAGTACATGTAGTTAGCTCGGTACAGCCAAGCAAGGTTTTTCATCGAGAGTTTCTTAAGTTTTGGGAAAAGTATAAAATCTATGTTTTAGTGAACAACGGACAGTACCAAATTTATTTATTTAAAGCAGTTTGTAGAATTTTCTTCCACGCACTAGTAAAAATGAAATCATGGTTTACTTTTATATCTTCCTTGCTCAAAACAATATTTTTCTGCTTTGGTACCAAAAATACTTAAAAAACAATATCTTTCTATTGATTTGTTTACAGATTACACTGTGTTTAAAAAAAAATAGTAAACCACAAATATAAGAGGTTTTTTTAAAATCAAATATTTTTAAAAAAGGATCAGCTACGATTTTAATTTTCATGGTTTTTAGTTAAAAAATCTGTGACAAATAATATCCCGTCATCAGTTTTCTTTGACATTTTTGTTTAAATCATTTTTCATTCAGGTACACTGTGACTAATAGATAAAGGAAAAATTGAAATATAAATGAATATAGATACAAAAAAAAGATCGATAAAAACAAATAAATTTAGAATTCAACGGGTTCTAAGAAAACTCGTCTAAAAACACAAAATTCGTTTTAAACTCTCGCAACTTGCGACTCTCGCGAGAGTCCTGAGTCAACTTCAACTATAATTCCCTTCTAAAAACACATGAGTTACGCCGCTTTAAACCGACTTTCTCGAGTTACTTCTGTTTAAAAAGCCTCACCCGAGTTACTACTCTATTCACTCCAGAACCCGTCGAATTACTCGATCATCCTAACCTAGAAAAGCGAGACAGCGCCATATCGAACGGAGAAGGAAACGTTACCCCACCCCTCGTACCATTAACAACGCCCTTGCATATAAATCCGCTTTTATCGGTGTGAGGCTCCCGTCGTGTGTGATGCTCGTACATCTCCCTCTTGTCCGATGAGACTCTCTCACTTTCTCTCTCTCTTCCACGACTTCCCCGCCCCTGCTGGACGCGGACAGTGCCTGAACTGAAAGGGAAGGGGGGCTGAGAAACCTAAACTTTATGGGTGAGGGACGCATAGGGGACAGAGGCAGCTCCTAGTGTATGGGGCAAAGTGGGGGTGAGCACGAGGAGCGAGCCAGCCGCACGGCAAGCGCTGGCAGCGCCGCGTGGCGGCACGAGGTGGGGACTATCGGCCGTAAACCATCCGCGGTGAACATTTAACTCACGTATTGCCATCCGACAAGTTTGCTTTGGCCCGCGAGAGAGCGTCACCCGACCGAGCGACGAGCCACTTCCGCGATAAGGATTTTAAGCCCCGTGGCTCCGGTCATCCGCGTGGCAACTCTCATTTTCGGGGCATTTTGCATTTGCCAATTTGAATTGGCCAATTAAAATTCGCGGTTCTCACATTTTTGGGTTTTCAAGTCGGCGACGAATGTCGCGGACCTCGCGACGGTTCCCGCTTTTCTAGGGTCTCTTCTGGGCGAACCGGGCTGAATTGTTTTGAGGAGTATGGAAGGCGCGCGGAGCCAGATCCTCCGGCAAATGAGCCTCATCTTCTATCGCTGAACTTCCGTCTACAAAACGGTAAGTCAGAGATCAGAATTAAAGGCGATAATGAAAAATGCAAGAGACAATTTAGGTGGAGATTTATAGAGGATTTTTGAGAAATTTGGAGGATGGTAGGGTAAATATGGGGTGTGCAGTTGAGGTGATTCTTAGATGGTGTTCGAATAGCAGCTCCCGCCATAATGTTCGGGGTTGCACGTGCTCCGTCGGGTATCTGGTTTCATCGAGACCGTCGCATGGAGAGCTGGGAATGGATGGTTGAGGAAGTAGGTCACTTCGAGCTGAAATTGTAGGAGGTATCTATTAAAGGGGTGGATAATGATTTTTATGAGCTGTTGTGTATATTGATAATACTGATGTGAACTTGAGAAGAGGCATTTGTTTTATGGGAGTGGAGGGAAGTTTATTCTATAGGAAAAGAAAGGATTTTTTTGGCAGCGATTGTATGCATAGGGAAATTTTTCAGCGCGATAAAATCGCGAAAAAACAATTAAGTGGTACTAAATTAATCATGCGTTCAAAAATTAATAAGAGGACTGTTTACTGTGTTACATAGGGTGTTATTTTAGGTTGTTATGTTGTTATAATTATAATTAACCTCCTCAGTTGAGGGCATAAAGTAATGGGTAAAATGCATGATGTATATTCATACTAAAGTATGGGTTAAAAACCATTTTATTCTTGCTATGAAAATGATTTTGAGTAAGAACAATTCAAGAATCTGTTATATAATAGTAGACGTCAGTTTCTGCCAGAGTTACTATTGCATTAGTTTGCGTATTCAATATTCTGCAGATTAATTTGAATTTGAAGCATGTACATATTAGTATTATTATTGCTGACAACAATGAAAGTATTGTTTATATGTCAACAGTAATTGGTGTTAGATATAGTATATCAGTACGAACATTAACTTGGATTTTGTAATGTACAATCGATGGTCTTGCACTGATGGGTTTTTCTTGACAAATAATACACATACAAACTGGTTTTCATTACAAGAATTAATTTTTTTATAAGTTCCATTATAATACATGAAATATCATTCGGCATTCATGTGCCTTAAAGTCATAAAATCAGAAAACAAAACTGAACAATTTTGAGGTTAGAAAACACAGTGCTCTTAGTTATTAAAGCCATGCTTTCCGCACGAAGTGATATTTCAAACAAAACGCTGTTATTATTTTTTTGGCCACTATTATAGAACTAATTGCAATTAATTATCATGATGAGACGTTTGTTGCGCAAATGTAGCATAGTCTTTTTCAAATATTTAAGGTCAATATTTTTCCAATCATTCATTCTTTCATTCATTCATTTAACTCTACTTACTATGTTTACTGTGCATGTGTACGAATATAATAATTCAATGAACACACGCAGTAAAGAATAATTTATATGCCTATATAACCATATAATTTTAATTTTGTTTCTTCCAACAAAATTTAACAGGAATAATGTATTGCCCTAACGATAACAATGTTTGTGTATCATAATTTTCTTTGTCTACTTGGTCATAAGTTTTGGGCTTTCGAGACGTACATAAAAATCTTGTACACGTATTCACGTATTATATAGGTTTTTCAACCCATGCAATACATTATTATTGACTTAGGAATATTATTAAAATAATAACTTTTCTTGGAAATTGATAATAAGACGTGAAACTATATAAACAACCTGTTAGACTGACAAATTGTTGGCGCACTTATTATCAAATGTCTAGTTCTAGTCTTGCGTCTTATCACTAAGTTTTTATCAAAGCATTCGAAGCTCAAACATAAATTAATGTCTCGTGAATTTACGTCACAACTAATCTAAATTTCCTTTAAAATTTTGTTTACTATGATCACGAATTTTCGAAATTCTATAATTAGATTCCTTTATGTTTTAATATTTAAAAAAACAGATGTCATAATTATTCATTTTCAATAGACAAAGAATAGATCCAATTATTATTCAAAAAATCAGATGAACATTTGCTTAATATCCTTAATTAATGCACGAAGGCAACGAAAAAATTGAATTTCATTGAAAAATGCGCTTATCAAGATCATTCTATCATTCTGTAGACAAAATTTATTGCAGATACTATTAATTTCTTGCCATAGACATTGAAATTTGAATATACAATCTTACATGCAAGCAGAGATATAAATAAAGAAATCACTCTTCTTTGAATTGAAGAATGTCTTTACTCGATGCAATAATTTTTTTTTGTCAGTAAGAACGTGCACAATTAGTTGTTCACTTTTCAGCACATTCAACATTGCAGAATAATTCTTATCAAGCAAACAATAATAGTTCCTTCACAGCAATTTACTGTTTGCGTATTTCTAAAGTGATAAAGAATAGTTTTTATGTTTTACGAATCACAGAAGGCCATAAAATTGCTAATCTAAACTTTTATCGTTCGCATATTACACACCCTTTGCATTAGAGTCAGATATAGTCTATTATACAACTGACGAAAATCATACAATGAATCAGAAGAATATTTTTTCCGAGTATATGTACTATAAGGTCATAACACATCAAACTGTCAAATAAGGAGAAAGTTTAATTAAAGAAAAGACTGTTTTTTTAAAGTAGTAATATTTAATGACAGAATGTTTATTTGGAAATATTTCTGTCTTATTTTGGCGGAAAAATGTTCGTCATAACTTATAATTTTTATATGGAACGATAGCAACAACAAATATCAATAAAAGAAACATTTATAGATTTTGCTACATGAATCTTGTATATGAAATAAAATTAAAAAAGTTAAGTTTCGTACTTTATAAAGGAAGATCTACTAGGGACTTCCAATATTTCATTTTTCTGCTCCAGAAAACGTTTTAGCTGACACAGCAAAGAGACACATTGGTGCTGTGGAAAAGTTGCCGTCGCAACACTAAGTTTGTGCTTTTATGGCAATCTAACATGCGAATCACGCCTTACTCTAAAATTTAATGTGGAAAGGGCAACTATTTTATTTTCTAAAGTGATACAGGAAATCAAAATACAATTCCGTGGATGATATCACTTAAAAAGAAGTCATAACCTAATAATTTATTAAATGGTGTTATGTGGATATTTATGAAGTGTATTGTTTTCAGTCTCGCTTCTTATGTGGAAATTGCAATCGGGATTTAGTAGATCCCTATACATAGTTTTCCCTATTTCTGATCGGGCTTTAATTGGGAAAAATTAAAAGGGCCGGACTAGTTCTGTAACGCTGTTTTAGCCTGGTTGTAGCTAGAACTTCTAACCAGGTTCTAACGAGAATATCCTTTTATCGCTCGACAATACCGAAGCTATTAAATCAGTAAAATTGATTTTATTCTGATATCAGATGAAAATTTTGGTTATTTATCAAATTATCCGTGTGGAAATTTTGAGTTGGCCTTTACGAGGTAATAATTGCACTCAGAAAAACAACTATGTTCCAGCTTGAATAATCACTTTTGTTTTAATCTCATAAAGACTAAATTTACTTCACACTTGAACCAAAATATTTTACTGTATTTGGCAGGAGTTCTACTCACTGTTATTCAACATTCTGATAAATGACTGGAATAATATATGAAATTTGAAAAAAGCGATGCCTCGTGTCGTAGCTTTGCTAACAGCTGTTGCAAAATGGCGAATCATCGACTCACTGCGCACGTCCGTGGCGTCGACAGAAATCACGCATGCGCAGTTTCTTATTCAGAGCAGCCATTGTAGAACCTGCGAGGGCCCAGTCGGGTTTTTCCAGGGTGGACTTGGACATTTTTTTAGATGTATAAAGGGGGCAAGCATTGTAGACCGTAAAAACTCTTAAAATTTAATTTCTGTGTTTTTAAATATGTACATCATCCATATTATGATTTTTTGTTTTTGTGAAAACTGAAAATATTTTAGTAAAATGGGCAACACTGACTAAGACCCGAACAGTTCCTGACCACAATTTTTTGTTTCTTTTATTCTCATCAGGTACATAGTTTTTCTAAACACAAAGAATAAAAAATCTTAACAGTGTCTTAAAGGGTTCCGGCTAGAACTTGCTGGTTGATTTGTTCTAGTGATAACCTGATCATTGCCCTAATTGAAACAGGAACAAATGGATCGATTTCTACATGGGTTTTAGTTCACAAATTCATATATCTAATTATTCATATAGTAATGGAATGTACAAAATATTTATAGGTGAAAAAACAGAGGGCTGTTATTTTAATTTGCAATGGTATTCAAACTTTAAGAACAAATCTGAACTTTGAAAAACTTTGCATATTTGTGTGAATGTGTATACAAGAGTTAGTTCATCTTGTTCACATTACAATACAATTAGGTGGCTTGAAGCATTGATGTTACATGTCTTGTTAAACGCGTGTTTGACAGAAAGGCAATATGAATGAAATATGGTTATTCTCATGAATGAGATTTTTTTCATTGAGACTGCAATTGTTCCGAATGAGTTATTCACAGCAATTGATGTTAAAAAGTATCTTTTCTATCTCAATTATTCTGTAATGTTTACTGCTTATGAGGACTGTCTTTTATGCAATTTGAATTGGTCTACACCGATTCTATTATATTCCTTCTAAAAAATTAGAAGGTACTTTTTACTTTAATCACATCATTATATTTATAGAATAACTCAATAAAGCCACCTTTTTTCTACAACCAATAACATGTAACGCCTAAAAAGCACGTATACCCTAAATCTAAAATCCTGAAAATCCCTCGAGAAGTGCACGTGACACTTTTTAGCCTGGAACCTTCTTTTTCATCCCCATTCACTGAAGCGCGCTACCTAAACAGAAACCCGGAAGTCCTCCAGGAAGTCGATAACTCGATCCATCGTAGTTATTTCGGTTTCTCGAACCTTCCGATCTTGTCGGAGCATTCTATTCGGTTTCCCGGGAGAAACCTTGCCGAAAATAAAGCGACTTTCGTGTCCCCTGTGAAATAGGTGCCGCAGTGCTCCGTCGCCTGACGGAGGCCATAAATAAGGATCCGACGGTCGGCGCGGCTGCAGGCGGTGATAAGCGTTCCTTACCCCCTTTTCCGTGGTTCTGTGCGTCTTCTTCCATCGGACAAAACCAGCCACCTATATGCAATATTTCTCATCCCCTTGGCAAGGGTTCGCAGTGACTGAAAACCCCCTTTTGGTCCTCCTCCACTCCCACCTCCTCCCCTGCCCCTCTGTTACATTACATTGCGTCGTATCAGGGCCACCGGTGCAACAAGGCGCGCAATACTTCCAACTATAACGAATAGGTAGCCGGCGCCTTCATCCCCTACGGGCAGCACGAAACGGCCATTTCTCATATCAGTTTAGCCGACACTTTCGAGAAGTTGCCCGTAATGCCCCAGGCGTCGCGACGTCACCCGATGCCTGCCCTAAAGTCGAAACCCTCCACACCCCTTTCCACCCCTGTGCGACACCTTGCGAGCCAACCGCCTCAAACCAACTATTTGCACTCTCACCCCCTCCCCCAATCCGCCACAGCCAACTCCTCCTAGACACAAAGTGTGCCCGCCGGGTGAAAGATAAGTGATCCCCGAAATTTAACAATCTGTGAGAAGATGATAAAAGACCTTGCAGGGCTTAGATCATGTTTCAACTCTGGGACAGAATTTGAAGTTTTGTGACTTTGATAGAAGTTGAAGAGAAATTTAAAAAAATTCCCTTATGATCAGAGAAGAATTATGTGCGGTAAAGAAATCAGTACCGTAGAATCACCTAACTTCGGACAATGGCTCAAACTTCGATCACCTATTCTTTTTGCTTCTAGATAACAAAATAGTATGAAAGCAATAAAAAATTTGAGTCCAAGGCTCGAAATGACGTAAGAAGTTAATTTTGTTTTCCAGAAATTAGTATAAATTCAAGGAAAATAGGTGTCTGAAGTTTGGGCCAGTGTCCGAAGTTAGCTGATTCTACGGTACTCAGTAGTGAGACACTTAAGGTTATTATATTCAAAACTGTATAGAAAATTGTCAAGTAGGGCAAAGAATCAAAGAATGCATTTATTTGCATTTTGATTTTTGGACATTTTACAGCTTCTCAGTCATCTGTTCAGAATTTATTGTGAGCCCTGTGGAAATCATCATTAAATTGTATTCTGAAAAGTAAATGTGCAAAATCGCCTGAAACGGGACAAACGATTTTGACTATTATCCAAAATTTTTGAACGACATATGTAAGCTTATATGTCAAGAAGCTTTATGTCAGGCGAGAATTAGAAGAGCAAGGCGACTACTGAAGGGTGGCCCACTATTGGTGCCATTACCCTAGCTTTTATTATGAAAATCAATTTTGATACATATTTTACACGTCATGCTTGAGATGTTTGTTAACAAAAAATTATAGAAAATATTATAGAAAGATATGCTCTATAAATTTGTATCAGTGAGAAATGGGCCACTAGATTAAATAATGTAACTTTTTTAATTAATTCAAATTTAGAGGGTGAGAATTGCTTCTTCAGAAAGTATCGTCTTTTTCCTAAATTCAATCTCTAAATTTCAAATAAAGACATCAGTTGATGTCTTTCATCAACAGTGAAGATTCATTGACGTAGAAGAAGTTACTGAAATTGCAGTAAGCGTCACGGAAATTGCATAACATTTCCTACTGGAAAACCACTAACCAGTGAAATGTGACTGGAATTGTACTGATTTTTTTACTGATTGATATAACCAGGAGTATGACACTGATTCAGATTAAGAAATGGTTAACCGAATTTTCCGCGTAAAACTTTCAAAATTTGTTCACTCTTTTGAGCTTAGCTCTAAGACTTAAAAGATTTTGTGGAATTGTATATAAAAAGTTTTGTCCACAGAGAATTAAACCAAACACGCAGAATTATCTTCTTCGGAAATTTTCAGAATACGCTTTCTAGTAAATTTTGAATTTGAATAACAATTTTTCAGTAAAAGTTATTCATAATATACATATTTTTTAATTACAAAAAAATATAAAACCTATTGGATTTCATAGGAACATGATTTTTCTTTTGAAAATAAGTTTATCTAATGTCAAAACATATCATACATTCTAAAGAATTTGGTCTGATTTTACTATATTCTTGCAGGTTTGAATCAGTTAAATTTCACTGGGAATTGTTGACTTACTTTGGCTAAGTGAATCAGTGAAAATTCAATGAAGTTCCACTAGTTTTCAATAAATTCAAATTTATAGAAGGTACAAAATTTTCTTTAACTTTTTCTACTTAAAAAACAGTGAACTGAGATTTCAGTGAACACTGTCACTCGTTCCTAAGTGAACTTTTGCTGATTTAGGTATATGTTGTTAGAAGTAGATCACTGTTTTGAAAAAGTGAAATGTGTACTATAGTTGAATTGAGATTTTTGTTTTTTGGTTTTACTAAAAAATCAGAGACTTTCTTCTAACTCCCTAATGAATCCGTAACAATATGGTTACCAGACGTCCTTATTTATCAGAAATGTCCTGATTTCCTGATTTTTGTGTTAAATGTCCTTATTTTCTGATTTTCGTGCTAAATCTCCTGATTTGTCTCAAAAATGCCGACTTCAAAAGTACCAAAAATGAATCTTTCATTTAGTATTATATGAAAATAAATCCGGATAAAACAACTGTATATAGATGTAGTATACATGTTGTTGTTTCAGTGCGTTATTTCTGCCGGTTGTATCAGTTAATTCGTTTCAGATTTTTCTGATTCTTCAAATAAAAATACTTGATTCCCAATTCTCATCTTTGAAATCGATTTCTAATGCGTTAGGCTTCGGAATTTTATATGGGACACAATTTTCCCTTATACCGTATTTGCCGGACACATGAATGTATAGTTCAAAAGAACTTTAACCTCGACAGATGCGTGAACTTTCTACATCCACACGTATGTTTTAGACCGGATATTTGAATCGAAATACAAATAGGTCAATCAATTCGTTTCGGCTCAAGGAGTCTTTTCTACTCTTACATCAACTTTAAATTTGGTTATTGAGAACATTTTTAATGCAAGAAGAAATTTTTTAAATATTATAAAAGACCATAACTTCTTTACTCTTCAATAGAATGTATTCATAATATAAGTTAATCGATTCATGTCGAATCAAGGAGTCTTCTTTATTCTTACATAAACTCTGAATTATGTTAGTGAAAAAAGTTTTACTATAAAAAACACATTTTAAAAATATTATAAAGTGCATAAAAAATGTGAAATTCAGTATTTTGAAAAATCCTTGCTTCAGTTTCAAAATATTAGTGGTGAGAATAGGCTTTCCAAATTTCATTGATTTATCTGCAACTTTCTTTAAGTCATCGTGTTGATAAAAAAAGCAATATCCACACACATATTCGGAAAATTACTTAGAACGTTGTATTAGACATTTATCAACTGAGAAACGTTTTCTTAAATCATTTTAAAATCATTTTAAATTGCTAAGACTACAAAGCTTCCTCTATGAGGAAGCAAACATATTCTTTATAATATACTTATTCCCATGAATAATCCTGAATAAATAAAAAAGTGTGATAGTCTTGCTGACTACTGGTCAAATTTATTAAAATGACTGAAAGGTCCCTCAAGTCATGTGAATGTTTAACGTTCAAAATGTCGCTTTTTGTATTAATTTATGTATAATACTGTGGTTAACGTGCAAGCGAAGTCAGACAAAATGTTGTTCTCTCTACTATTTTACAACATATTTATGAAACTAATTTATGCAAAAAAAAATTTTTAACCAATTTGTTTAACTTTTAATTGAAGAAAATTCTTTACTCGCAGCTCTCCGATTTCATAATTATTTTTACTAAACACACAGGTATGTTCACATTCTTAAATCAGTTTAATTGTCACCACTTTTGATCTAATTAAAGAATTAGAAAGTATTATAATCATATATTTATATATTATTTCGACTGTTACTCTGTAATTTTCTAGATTATGTTGTCAACCATTTCTGTATTTTGAAAAGGACTACCGAAGCGTATAGTTGAAACGTTAAACATTTACATGACTTGAGGGACATCTCAGTCATTTTTAATAAATTTGACCAGTAGTCAGCAAAATCACCAAACTTTTTTATTAATACTACCCTGGTCGACATAACTTAACACCAATTATTATATCCTGAAAAAAAGTTAAACCTACAATTTTATTCCACTCTTTCAATTTTCCAATCGAAAATTGACCGTTACACATATCAACACATTTTTTTGATTGAACCACAACAAATTTTATTCTGATTGCCAAGTGAGCATGTAATGACACTCTGAAGTGCGACAAGAATACGAGATTCAAGTTTCATAGATTTATCGTTTGTAGACGGAAATGTTCTCAATGGTTCCCTGTTTTCAACACCACACCATCGAATTTGAAACGACGACGAGAGATTCAACACGATCCAACAATTGGTTCAGAGCAATAAAGCAATTTTGCTCACTTTAGAGGAGGTTTATTACGCCGATCTCAACCCCGCTGTGGTATACGTTGAGTGCTAGGCATAGGGTTGTTGTTAAAACGATGGCCAGGGGGAAATGGGGGAGGGACAGCGAACAGAGGGTTGGAAAGAGTAGACAGGGTAGTCATGGGACGATGATGGTGTCGGCGCGCGCCATCGCTGTTCGTTTGCCGACGGATCGTGGCTCCAACTTCTTTTCCACATATTTCGAAAAAACGTTAATTTATGCTGATTTTTAAGTGTTAAACATTTTGAATGCATATTCTGCAAACTAAGATACAAAATAAAAGTTCGATAAATAAAGTACATATATTAATAATTGTTCTATATTATGCCGTGATGTTTATTACATCCATTTCTGCGGCTTTTGGCCTAAGACCTAAGGCATACGATAACAATAATTTTTTAACTTCATGCAGAGGATGTCTGTTATATCGACACTCATGATATAGCAAATTTTTCAAAACAAATTTCATGTGAAGCGAAAAATAAGTTCCAAAAATTTTACTGCAAGCCGGATTTAAACCAACACCTCATCTATTTATAAGAGGTGCTTTAACCAACTCAGCTATCGCAGCGTGCTAGTGAAAAATTTTGAATTTGCATCATCATGGTAAATTTTCCATACATGTATGGGAAGTTATTAACCCATACAAGGAGTGGTACTTTTTCTATACTTGTGCATGGTAAATTTGCCATACGCAACATAGTAATTTTCTCATACAGGATTGGCATTTTTTCCATACCTATGTATGGAAAATATATAATATACAGTTCGTAATTTTGCTATACTGAATTGGTATTTTTTCCATACTAGGGTATAATAAATTTGCCATACAGAGACACTAATTTTCTTACATTGAATTAGTATTTTTTCCATACTTCCGTATGGGAAATATACAATATGCTGGTACTACTTTTAGTTTACCGAATTCGTATTTTTCCCATACATGTACGAAGTTAATAATTAACATATACAGGTTAGGGTAGAATTGTTTATTGTAATAAAATAAACATAGTTTTGTTTAATGCAGAGTTTATTTAAGCCCTGGA
Source organism: Melikaiella ostensackeni (assembly GCA_032362435.1). NCBI lineage: Eukaryota > Metazoa > Arthropoda > Insecta > Hymenoptera > Cynipidae > Melikaiella > Melikaiella ostensackeni. Next base: position 20,701,141 of record JAUMHM010000005.1, on the reverse strand, counting down.
GTAAGATTACATTTCTACCAAAAAATATGAATTTTCAACGAAATAACAAAATTTTCAACCCAACACTAGAATTTTTAAACAAAAAGGATGAGTTCTAAATTAAAAACATAATAGTAGACTTTTTGACGAAAAATAGTGGTGTCAGGAGTCCAGAAGTCTAATTCTCTGCATTTTCCTCCACCTTATCCATCAGCTTTTGCACATGCGGATTTATTGCGTGTAGGTTCCTCCTCGCTTTTCTGCCGCCCCTTATGCCCTGAAGATGGGTTAATTTTTTGGGAAACGCTGAAACAATTAAAAAAATTATCATTATTTTACATACGAGACAAATTCAGATGAAAAAGAAGTCATGATTTTTTAAATTAACTTACCGCTGGATGAATTCCAAAGACTTGAAATTGACTCCATACGTATGGGCATATAGGTAATAGGAGAAAAAAGAAACACAAAAAATCTTCAAAGATGTTTCTTGGTCTCACAATCTTTTCTACCTCAAAAAAATGCGCTAGTGGCAGCTTCACCAAACAAAGAATTCTCTGCAAACAGAAAGTTAAAAAAAAATCAGAAAATTTCAAAGATTTCGCAAAGGTTTTAAATGTTTCAATAGATTTCAAAAGGTTTAACAAGGTTTTCAAATATTTCACAAACATTTTAATGATTCCAAGAGATTTCAAAGATTTTGAAATATATTTTAGAAGCTTTCAAAGATTTCGCAAAGATTTTAAACAGTTCAGAAAGATTTCAAAAGAGTTAACAATGTTTTTGAATATTTTACAAAGATTTGAATGATTTCCAAAAATTCCAAAAGATTTCAAAACGATTTTATGAAATTTCACAAAGATTTCAAAGATTACAAAAGCTTTCAAAGATTGCGAAAGATTTCAGAAGATTTCAAAGATTACAAAGATTTCAAAAGATTTCAAAGTTTAATAAAATTTCAGAAGATTTAAAAGATTTTGCAAAGTTTTTAAATATTTCAAAAGGTTTTAAAGATTTCAGAAGATTTCAAAGATTTTAAATATTCCAAAGTACTTAACAAAGTTTTTAAATATTTCAAAAAGATTTCAAAAGAGTTAACAAAGTTTTTTAATATTTCACAAAGATTTGAATGATTTCCAAAAATTTCAAAAGATTTCAAAACGATTTTATAAAATTTCACAAAGATTTCACAAATTACAAAAGATTTCAAAGATATCGAATGATTTCAGAAGATTTCAATGACTTTATAAAGGTTTCAAAAGATTTCAAAGATTTCACAAAGTTTTTAAATATTTCAGAAAGATTTCAAAAGAGCTATGGAAGTTTTTAAATATTTCACAAAAATTTGTATGATTTCCAAAAATTTCAAAACGATTTTATGAAATTTCATGACGATTTCAAAGATTACAAAGATTACAAAAGATTTCAAAGTTGAATAAAATTTCAGAAGTTTTCAGAGATTTCGCAAAGTTTTTAAATATTTCAGAAGATTTCAAAGATTTCAGAAGATTTCAAAAATTTTAAAGATTTTAAATATTCCAAAGTACTTAACAAAGTTTTTAAATATTTCAGAAAGTTTTCAAAAGAGTTAACAAAGTTTTTAAATATTTCACAAAGATTTGAATGATTTCCAAAAATTTCAAAAGATTTCATAACGATTTTATCAAATTTCATTAAGATTTCAAAGATTACAAAAGATTTCAAAGATTTCAAATGATTTCAGAAGATTTCAATGACTTCATAAAGATTTCAAAATATTTCAAAGATTTCAAAGATTTCACAAAGTTTTTACATATTTCAGAAAGATTTCAAAAGAGCTAACAAAGTTTCTAAATATTTCACAAAGATTTGAATGATTTCCAAAAATTTCAAAAGATTTCAAAACGATTTTATGAAATTTCATGAAGATTTCAAAGATTAAAAAAGATTTCAAAGATTTCGAATGATTTCAGAAGATTTCAATGACTTCATAAAGATTTCAAAATATTTCACAGATTTCAAAGATTACAAAAGATTTCAAAGTTTAACAAAATTTCAGAAGATTTCAAAGGTTTCGCAAAGTTTTTAAATATTTCAAAAGATTTCAAAGATTTCAAAAATTACAAAAAATTTCAAAGGTTTCAAAGATTTCGCAAAGATTTTAAAGATTTCAAATATTCCAAAGTACTTGAAAAATTTTTCAAATATTACACAAAGATTTCAATGACTTCATGAAGATTTCAAAAATTTCACAAAGATTTCAAAGATTTCGCAAAGTTTTTTAACATTTCAGAAAGATTTCAAAAGAGTTGACAAAGTTTTTAAATATTTCACAAAGACTTTAATAATTTCAAATTTTTCAAAAGATTTCAAGTATTTCAAAATACTTAACAAAGATTTTAAATATTTGACAAAGATTTCAACGATTTCATCAAGATTTCAAAAATTTCAGAAAGATTTCCAAAATTTTAAACTGAATAAAGGCGTTTCATTATAAATCTGTCAATTAGAAATTTTTGGAAAATAGTTTATGAAGTTTCAATCTGACGTTTACGTTTGTTTAACTACTAAAAAAGGCTTTCGAACTGAACAGATCAATTTGTATTGTCAAAACCTGTAAATTATTTAATGTTGAACAGATTCAGAATCGTCTTGTAAAGTCATTAATTAATTTATAGTTACAAATGATCAACTTAAAAACTTTTTTTATCAAAAATTTTCAATTTCAAACGCTTTTAATTTTCAATTGCTTAAGTCATTAAAACTGCATTTTAAAATTCTTTTAATTAAAAATGCGCGCTTAAAAATGAAGACCTAAAATGGAAAATTTTTTATGTAATAGATTTTAGAACTACGCATTGTAAACTGAATGATTTCATAATTGAAAAAGTTAACAATTGAACTTAAGATTAAAGAAAAGTTGAAACCGAACTTATTTTAAATTGCGTTAAATAAGATGATATAAACTTAGTGATATATAAGAAGCGCAAATTTCTAGCATTTGGGATTAACCGAAAATTTAAACTTTAAAGTTAGCAATTGAAAAACTTAATCACAAACTCAAATTAAAGATTTGAAATCCAGATATTAAAGTTTGAATATCTTGATGATACAGCTTGATATCTATACTAGTACCCAGAAAAATATTTAATTGACTCATTCTTTTTTTCACTCACATTTTTTCTTGTTTCAACCATAGCCAATGGTTATTATATGGACAACAAAATGCTCATTCGGCCCATCGAAATAAAATGGTTGCTTAGTAAAATTTGGCTGATTTCACCAAAATCTTTAGTTGTTTTAACTAAATGCAGTCAGCTAAATGATTTTGTTTAATCAAAACAAAATTTTTCGAGTGCACAGTTATAAATATGCAGATAGTAATAATTATTAATGTATAGACAGTTTTATGGTATCACAGGTTCAATAATTATCAATATCCATTTCTGTCACAATTATTAGTGTTTAAATAATAGTAAATAGAAAAATTAATCATTAAAAAATCAAAACTCTAAAAATTAAAGAGTTTAAAACTGAACAATCTCAAATGGTGTAGCAATACTAATTATGAAATTGTTATTCACTACTATGAGCATAGGAAAATTATAGCAATACTAGTTATAAAAATTGTTACTCACTACTATGAGCATGGGAAAATTTTTACAAGAAGATAAAGTTGGCAGAGTTTAAACTTCGAAACAGTCCGTCTACGTTTATGTACTTTTATAAGTTTTATAACATGGTTGAGTATAAACGTACGGACCTTACAATGAGAAGGGGAACCTGGAAAGGGGAAAGCAAGTGAAATTTTACGTGAACACATTTCTTTTCACTTCTCTGCATTAGGAATCGAACCCTCAACAACCTGAAATTTCTCTAGGTTGTCGAATTGGAATATAATAAAAGCACGCCACCATATGGTGCAAAATTAATTTATAATTATATTGAAATTTTAGAGGTAGTTTTGTACCGCATCAGTTCACAGTAAGCTAGGACATCCGGTTCCGTAGCCGTAAGTCGGCAAAACCATTAAAATAAACAAAAATGAATTCTAATTACGCCTATAAATGGTTTTTAAGGTCGCTGATTTCGAATCTGACGTCACAATTTCAAAAAAACAAAATGGCGGATCAAATATGGTGTTCAAGTATTTAAAAAAATTAGTCGATTCACTCGAAACGTGGTATCCGAGAACATTTCATTACAAGATAGCATAAATAAGCAATTACATCGTACGACACCCGCTTACGTATTTAATTATATGTACTACATAATAAATAGGGTTGAGAAAAAAATTGTCTAACACATGGACTGTATGTAATTTTTTTCGTAGATCCGAATGGTGCTATTAGTTTTTTTTGTAACTCATATTTTTAAACAAATCGTTCAAATGAAAATTGTTCAAACAATCTAAATTTCAAATTATTCTTCATGAAAAATCGTCGTTTAATAGAATGTCTTCATTCTAACATTAAGGCCATGTGAGCATAACCTCAAAAAAAATTTTTCACACTTTTTTTAACCAGCTTACGTTCACACGAAACGCAATATCGAGTTTAAAATTTTGGAATCTAAATGAAAAACGATTTCAAGACAAATTTTTTTGTTCTGCAACAAGCTGATATATTGAAGAATTTGTTTAAATCAATTGCTGATAACAATTAACTTGAACATCAATTATTCATATCCCTTAAGTACATTTGCATTAATTGTAATCAAAAGCGAGCTTATTTGGTCAATTTTCTTTCAGCTAAAATATCTCATTCTTAAAAGTGCTAATTTTGTCAGTAATGTCAGTATAGAGTAATTTCAAGATGAATGTTTCTGAGAGCATTTTGTATTTACTTTTTCATATTTAAGTCACTCATTTAACACAAATGTGCATGTTCCAGTTATCAGAATAAACTTTCACTAGATTAAAACAAATCATTTATCTTATCATTTCTTTAAATTTTATTATTTTCATAGGAAAAAAATTCTTTAACTTAAAATTTCCAGATAGGTATACAAATTCAAAGGTGAAATACCATTTCAAAATACAAACATGAAGGTAAAAATGTCTTGAAAATTAAATTTCGAAAACGTTCGATGTTCAAAAAATCCAAAATTGTCGTCTGAAGCTCCCGATTGGAAAGCTAAGTACAATATATTTCATGAAAAAATATCTTCTCTACACAAAGATAATTGTTCACATTTTAAAGGAGGTTGTAGCAACAGAAATTTGTGATACATGCATCAATTGCGGGTAATGCTTTTCCTAATGAATAACAAAGCAAAGCAAATAATTAAAATGTTATATTTTTGTTAAGAATGAGAATAAATAATCTTTCATATTGAAATATGACTTGCAACGATTTGAAAAAAAGTCCGAAATGGATTTATCCTAAAATCTTCACACGATATTATTTTTATAAATGGACAAAAAATAACAAGTTGATAATATTGACTTATTAGATTATGATATACATTATAGAGTTAACATTAAAAAAAAATGTTTCATAGTCTCACTTCTTCGATTTTGTACTTGAAATTAAAGTAATATTCGTTATATATGTATATATATATAGTAAAGGTGTTCCAATTATGAGTTAATGTATTTCAATAGTAAGATTTAATCCCTCATTGTATTTTTTAAAATAATTTATATAAATTAATTGAGATATTGTAATCTATAATGTAATCCTGAGGATTTATATCTGAAAACCAAAAGCAGAATTTGTTTTTGCACACAAAATTTCACCAGTAAAAACTGTTCTGATCCTCATCCTCTTAATGAGAAGAATTTTCAATTAAAATTTCTTCAATCAGAGCCGTCCAAAAAACAATGTAAATTTCTAGAACCAATAAATCTTTCATCATCTCAACTCAATATACAACCACTTCCAAATAATCCCAAAAATAACATTTTCTGAAAAAACCTCGCAAAACTCTGTATCTTGAGAACCATCACTAATTTAGGATCAAAGCCGAGTTTGCGGAAGAATTCTGAAATAACGAAAATTCGAGCAAATTCTTTAACTTAGAGAGAAGCTCAGGGATTTAAAATGTCCTTTGGACGAAGGACACGCAACTCGTACCGTTACATTTTAAAGTACTTTGTCCTGCAGTTTTTGTGATAGGATGTTTTTTTATTACTTTCGTAATTTACGACGGTCGCTCTGGTCAGGGCCGTTCCAAATGCACCGAAAACTTCGTCAGGTAGATGGCAAGATGAACAGGTGACGCAATTGAACTTGACCTTGCTCTGGAAATATTTTCGCACCCTCGCACGACCCCCGAGTGTGCTCTATATTTTTCTTTTTCTTTGTCACGAAAAATGCACCGTGACCTCAAGTAGACCGATTTTGGAAAATACTCTGTCACGCATTTCGCATGTTTTACTACATGCCGAATTCGAAACAGGTTCCACACTATGCTAATTCCAATTCGATCTGCTGCATTTGAAAACATTCCTGAAAATGCTGAAATTGAAATTTCCAGTCGAGTTTTTTTAATTTTCGTGTGGCCAATCAGGAATATTATTTGTTTGCTGTATTAGTGTTGTGGTGAATTGTTTGCGAAACATTGGATTATTATTATTGGATTTTCTACGCAGGAAGTTGAAAAAATTGTCTTATCTATTCTGATTTTACTGTATTTGGCATTATGATTTTCAATGAAATTAATGAAAAATGGAGGTCAATGTGATTTTATGATGGATGCTAAAGGAAGCCTTTCCAACATGACGGCTGTAGCCGTACACGTATGGATGGGAATCTTTTACATTATGTTTATAAAACTATTTCCAAAGTATGTGTAAAAAAAGATCTACTATGTCGGATTTTTTACTCAAATCCTTCATTGACTGGATTACTCACGCTTTTTGCGATAAAAAATTATTATTGAAAAATATGTTGCAAAGAATAGACAAAGCAAATGAAGAGCAAAGAGGCTTTATAAATTGGAATTGGTCCAAGTTCTGAAGTGAGAATCTCTTTGCGAATTACGAAATGAAAGATAATTATTTTTAGGTAGTGTTTTACGTGAGTCTTCAATTATCGTAATTAATGAATAAAGTGTACGTCATTATAAGCAAAGTATTGAGAAGTATAATTAATCGCGGATTCGTAAGCTTATTAATGGTTGAGTTTGTTAATTATTGAGTGTATTAATTATACTCTAGTATTTTAATTTATCAATGTTTTTATGAGCATTCTATATGATTCTAGTAGGTGTGAGGGAATATTTAATGAAAGTAACAATTATTATTTTGCGAATTTTAAATCTCATTAAATTTTCATTCGAATAAAATGTGTCTGGATATATTTCCCTCAATCAAAATTTAACAGATTTTTTTTTAACTTCATAGAACTATTTTTGTACAATTGTAATGTTTTCCAAATATATAATACTTTTCTAGAGAATTTCTGTTCTTTATATCTCAAAAGAAAGATAGAATTTAATTTTTTTTTCAGGTAATAATGAGGATTATTGAAGTTCACGTCTGTTTCTAAAATAAAATATAAATATTTTGAATTTAAAATTCCTTGAGTTTGAGATTGTCCAATTGTAAAAGGCTTTTAGTTCAAGAATTGGCACCGACTAGTGTTACGGAGATATGGAAAATTCTGTAACTTTAGCCCTGATCGTGCTGTGAAGGGGTTGGTCTTACGGAAAATTCCGTAACGGTAAACCGTTTGTAGAAAGAAATCGTTTTTCCCCTTAATTCTCCTCCAATTATATTGCCAGTAGTATTTAATGATGAAAATTTGTCATTTGATATTTTTTTCTTAATTTTATAAACAAGTATCCAGTGTGGACATTTGAAGGGCCACTAACCCCTAATCTTCATTATGTATAGTACATGGACAAATGTCTAATGTAAGAATAGCTTTCTTAGACGAAGAAGGTGTTGATCTTAAAATAGTAAAAGTACATGGACTGGCGTTTGCAGATGGTAAGATTGTTACAGCAAAATTAGTTGACGATTTGCAGAGAATGATGAGCAGACTGGAAACCAGCATGAAGAGTATGGGTCTCAAGATTAACGCAAACAAAACAAAAACTATCGTATTTGAAAGAAGGGGTGAGAAAACTGTATGAAACATTGCTTTAAACGAGGAGGGGATAGAACAAGTTGATGAGTTCGTGTTTCTTGGAAGTTTATTTACTGCTGACGGAAAGATAGATGCAGAGATGTTTAAACGTATAAAGAAGTGCAGAAAGATTACCGGCAGTGTACCAACTATTACTAGAAGTAAAAATGTAACGAATAAAGCTAAAATTGCAATATATATTTCTGTGCTTGAACTCACTGTGCTGTATGGTAGCGAGATCTGGACGTATCAAGAAAAGGATATACGAAGAATATTGCGGATTCAAAATCTGTCTTTGAGTACCCGATATAAAGTAGTCAATGTTAGGAAATAAGACTGAATGTTAGAAGTTTAGCTTTTCATTTTCACGATGAAATTCAGGGATTGAGTCTCAGATTTGCCATACATTTGCGTTATCTGGTCCATGACCATTTTCTAATTTTATTACAAAAGGTTCTGTATGCTTAGTTCCAAATATAAAATGTATGGTAGTCTTCCCGAAAAATCATCGTGAAAATGAATTGCTAGACTTTTAGTTCTTAGTGAAAGATTTTGGATTTGCATGTTTCTCCGTGAACAAGTAAAGTGAACGCGGTAAGACGCTAATGGACGATGTCAGTAATAAGTGGATTTTCAAAAAATGTGGTTTAAGAGAAACATCGTTTGATAAGAGTGAAAGAAATTTGCTGAGATGGTTTGGTGATGTTGAGAGAATAAATGAAAAAATATAAGGAATCGTAGAAACAGAAGAGCGTGCATGAAACGATGTATGAGATGATGATGATGATGATGATGATGATGATGATGATGATGATGATGATGATGATGATGATGATGATGATGATGATG
>JAUMHM010000005.1:20675731-20687404 GCA_032362435.1 Melikaiella ostensackeni | reverse complement strand
TGATGATGATGATGATGATGATGATGATGATGATGATGATGATGATGATGATGATGATGATGATGATGATGATGAAATGATGTTTGCAAAAATAGGGATTTAGGGCGGACAATTATTCATAAGAAGAAAAATGATGCCTGAAACAAACGATTTTGGATGCTAGTAGGCCCTCGTGAAGAGTTTTGCTTAGTGGATTAATATAATGGCATTGTGAAGCCGTTGAATGAATGACGTTTCAATAAACAACACGCGATGACTTCTAGATCGATCTAATACTTCTCCTACACATCATTTACTTACCCTTACCATATAAATTCCCTGATCCCCGGTAGTATAACGAGGATAGAATCGAACAAGTAACGCTCACCCTAAAAGGGATTTGGCTTAATGTTATAATAATAATAATAATTAAATACGTGCCCTGGGGTAAAGAAGACACAACATCCGGTTCTTTTGCGTGGTCCCAGTTTGGCTAAGCAAAAGCTAAGCCTGCAGAATGTACGCTGCGAATAACAATGGACGGTCCGGTTGTTTCGCCTAGTTGATTTATAAGTTCAAGACCAGACGGACAATATTTTTGTTTGAGTTCTCTTTTTGGCCAAAAGTACGTGTTCAGGTTGCCGGATAGGGCGCGAGGTGGACATAGGTGGCCGATGATGTCACTTCAGAGCGAGAAGAAGGCACTGGAGATACCGGACACCGGGCTACGAGGGGCCTAGTTTAAGCTGGCCCGTCCGCGTCTTGATGGCACAGAGAGATTGTACGACACGTCGTATGTATACCTAAGGTGTCGCCGAGTTCGAAGATGCATCAAGATAATCGTATATCCACCATATACCATCCTCTCCCTCGCTTTGCAAAGCCACCTGTGCGATTCCACATGCGAAATTGTACTGCATATAGTGGTTCATACAATGTCTTTCATAAAACATTTATTCAGTTCTTTGGCGCTCATAATTCACATATCTGCTACAATAGATATACAATAAGAAAAATTACCTTTTTTGGATTTCTGAAGCAAAATTTTGTTTCTTATCTGAATAATTCTCCACAAAGAGGTGACTGTCGCTTCACTGTGAAATAACTTTGAGGAAACATGTTCAATCATTCTCAAACTTGGTACATTTATTCTTCTCTGTCACATTTACATATATCACAGGCGAAACATAATATATTGTACTATAAAAATTTATTGAGTTAGTCTAAATACCCAAAGAATATACATTTCTCTGTTCCGCACATACAAGTGACCAACTTTAGGAAAGTTTATTATAAATAAGATGAATATAATGAATATTTCGGTCATTACCTTACAAAAGCTTACCTAAGAAACTATGATTCTACGATAGATGTTTTTAATTCAGCATGTATATATGTAAGTAGAAACTCGTTGAAACAGTTTCTCCGACATTTTTTTTTTGGCAGCCGAATGACTTTTCGGCAATTCTGTTAAGATTTTTAATCAATAAAACCTCAAATCTTAGATAACTACCACATGTTACACCTACGTATGATTCCAAAGTGAAAATGACATTTAAACCAATATAAAATAAGTCAGTCAGTTTTTAGCAAATAAGTTAATATCAGCGTAATAGCTGTTTAAAGAAAGTAAATATGCATAATATATTCTCCGAAGGACTATTTAATCCTCTTCTTTATGTCGATAATCAGCACTAAAAAAAAAGGAAATTTGATTATTTTTTTTAAAGTTACTCTTGTCAAAGCTGCCCTGTTTCTTGAGAAACACTTACTATATATGGCGAAACCGTTTTTCTATACGTGCTCCAGAATTTTAGAAAATATTTCGTAAGTCTTAATTTGGTTTTAGGTCGAACATATACGATTTTGATAAGTTTTTGATCGTATTTTCTATGATTTAAAACATTCCCCCTAATCAATTCGCAGAATTCTTTCTATAATATCAAATTATCCTAAGATTGTGTTTCTTTGATATGCTTAAAATATGCTTTTTAAAAAACCAGTAAAAACTTTTCGGTACTTGTAATTTTTTTACCACTACCAACAGTGTATACACTTCGTTTTTAAAAATAAGTAAATAAAAATAATCGAAATAATCGTACGTCATTTAAAATAATATTTATTCCTATATTGAGTATTCATGTAGCAGAAATATTTTTCAATGAAGTGAAAATAATTTCCTTGAACTTTTATTTTTGCAAAACATTTTAGGTTGAATTTGCCTTATAAGTCTCAAATGTAGTCACGAAAATGCTGCTCAAGCGCTGTTACAGTCCGCCCAGTCAATTTTGTTAATATAAACGTGCATCGTTTATGATGAAAATTTTCTAAATGGAAAAAAGGATGCTAATAAACTTATGAAAATCTTAATTAATTAAATATATAAATACAGGAAAATTTTTTCAGTTACTCACAATAAAAAAAATGGTTGAACTTCACTGCAAAAAATTGCGGAAAATTTCCTGCAATTTTTTAGGGATAATTTCACAATTTCGTTGGGAAATGCATTTTCCCCAATATTTTAAGGCATTTTCCTAAAATATCAGAAGTTTACCACGATTTTTTGGGGAAATTTCCAAAACTTAGGAAATTGAATTAGGCCTCAAAAAATGTTTTATTTACCATGTAAGCTTAGTAAATATTTTCAAAGCTTCTGAAAACTGAGAAATGTGTTACCCGATCATCAGAATTATATTTTTCCCAAAAAGTGTTGGTAAATTATCATTGTATGAAAAAAATTATTGAACATAACAACAACAACAACATAATTACATGAACATTATATGGAACAAAATTAATTATTATATGTAGGTATAGCGATACACTGTAAAAAAATTCGGAAAATTTCCCTGCAATTTGTTAGGGATAATTTCACAATTTGGTTGAGAAATGCATTTTCCCCAATATTTTAGGGAATTTTCTTAAAATATCGAAAATTTACGATAATTTTTCGGGGAAATTTCCAAAACTTAGGAAATTGAATTATGCCTCAAAAAAATGTTTTATTTACCATGTACCTACCTTTAGTAAATATTTTCAAAGCTTCTGAGAACTGAGAAGTGTGTTACCTGATCATCAGAATTATATTTTTCCCAAAAAGTGTTGGTAAATTATCATTATATGAAAAAAATTATTGAACTTAACAACAATGACATAGTTATATGAACATTATATGGAACAAAATTAATTATTATATGTAGTTATAGTGATATATTACGTTACGTAATTATTAATTTTATCATCCTGCTATAGTGATAGCAGATATGATGATATCTCGCTCTTCACAAGTAAACAAAAATGAATTCATACTTTAGGGATTTAACATAAATTTTCATGTATTTCAGGTTGTATTTAATTGTTTACATTCCAAAACCTTTAAGTAATATTACAGAAAGTTTGGGAAATTTTTCCCTAATTAATGTTGGGGAAAATTCCCTAACTTCTAGAAATTATTCCACAAAATTTTAGGGAATTTTTCCAAGCATATTTTGGAAAAACTCCCCTTAATTTTAAATGAGATTCCACAAAAATTTAGGGAATCTTCCAAACTCCGTTTGGATGAATTTTCCTCAGTATTAAACCTTCAGTTTTCAAAAATGAAAAAATTGTTCGACTTAACGATTTAAAAAAAAAAAACTTAGGTTTAGAACATTTTTAACCCAAAATCCTATAAATTTGAAGAATTTTGAATTGAATATGCTTAACATTTTCAAAATTCAGCTCTTTTCAATTAGAATTTTTCAAAATTGAATAAAATTGAATAAAATATCAGCTTTTAAACGAGGTTCATTGATTCAATAGCATATTTATTGAGAATGTAGTATTTTTTTCTGTTTTCAAATTGACTCATTAAAATTTACAAATTTACAAATTAGACCTAAACTAATTCAAATATTAAACCATTTTAAGAACAGAAAGTCTGGCAATTTTCAAAATAAAACGTATAGCGAAATGGAAGAATTAAAAATTGCAAAAAATTGTATCATTAAATTCTTTTTAAAAATTCAGCAATTTCAATTTGGTCAATTCGTCATTTTGTTATGAATTTATTGTTGTTTTTATGGTGTCACTGTATGATGTTTTTCTTACACTTATTAGTTCGCAGACGATAACAGATTATTATCATTTCTTTTTTTTATTTAGACTTTAAAAATATAATATCCTTCAGAAATCAGCTAATTCAGCAAATTGAAACTGACTTAATTTCAAATTGTAATCTATATGTATAAAATGTAACAATTCAAACTTTTGTATTCAAAATTCATCTTCCTGAAATTCGTCACATTTAGAATTAAACAAAGAAGAATTCAATAATTATTAAAATTTTGTAGCTTTTAAAATTTCTTAATTTTCAAATTTGAAATCTTCACATTAAAAAATTGTACAATTTACGTGAGTGAAATTGATCATTATCGCATACTATTTTTAAACTTTTGCGACCTTTTAGCCACCAAGAAAGTCTATTAAATTAATTTGCATTATATCATAAGCTCTCTATTGATAATATCTTAGGTTTGAAAGTATTTCTCAATCGCTGTAAAAAGTGAAAGATAAAAACCACATTTAATAGCAGAAGTAAAAGTGCAAAAGATCCGCACGATTTCCAGCATTAGCAACTGCAACCAGTCTTAAGTGTTAATTAATTAACTGGAAAGAAGTTAATTACTGCGACACTTGGAGGTGTTGCCAAACAACGTCATTAAATCTAAAAGACACTTAACTTTATTCACTATAATTGTATTATCAAATAACCCAAGTTATTTTTCCTAAATAAAATTTAAATTGAGTTACTCTTATTGCAATCTTGTAAAGAGAGTTTTAGATATTTACCACTTTACGACTAAAAAACATCGTGCAACCCGTTTTAAAAAATATTGGTTTGGGATTAATCTAGGAAAACATCTAGGAAATCATATGGGAGACGTCTATCAGATACCATATTAGTAAAAATATGGCAAATAAAACTATCCCATACTTCATGTATATATTTAAATAAAGTATAGTGAATGTATAGCTCAAGTTAACTAAAGTATATAACAATTTATGGTTGAAGTATAGTGAAAGTAATTCTGAAGTATGTATATCTGAGAAATATAGATGAAGTATATCTGAAGTATAGCTAAAGTATAGCTGAAGTTGAGCCAAAGTACGACTGAAGTATATCAGTACAGTATAGTTCAACTTTTTCAGAACTATACATAATGTATGCCTAAGGTATAAGAAAAGTATACGGCTATACTATGTATAGCGATGTGTTCTTGATGATGGGAGATACATGGGAAATCTGAAATGTATAAAATTAGAGATTCAGAATTATGATACACATTGAATAAAAAATATTGTTTGTAACTGATCAAATTTATTTCAGGTTAATAATGTTATGGTTGAATTCAAATACGGAAGTAGATTTTATGAGGTAAAAGTGGCACGAATTTTGTTAAAATATGAGGACTACTATATATTAACTCGCTTCTTATTTACACTCGCGAATAATATTCAATACACATTTTTCTCGCGAAACCACTTATATCTCGAACTTTTTAAATTTTCGGAAAAAAAATTAAAAATGAAAAATTTTATCAGATTTGTATTCACTAATAATTCTATTAACTCCCATTTATCTGGAGTCAATAGGATTTTTTGGATTAAAAAAAAATTGTTCTATTCACTTCAATTATTTTAAATTCATCTTGAATTCGTATAAATTTCATTGTATTCTTCTGAATTCACTCCGATTTTACTTTGCATCTAAAAAAGATCAATTTTCCACCAAAAATGGAATGCTTAAATTTCTAGTTAAAAAAATTAATTTTCAAGCAAAATAAAAACAAATCTTCAACAAAATAGTTAAATATTTAATTAAAGAGATAAAATCCCAACTAAAATTATGAAACTTTAATAAAAAAAATGAGTTTTCAATAAAGGAGTACAACTTTAAAAGATGAAGTTAAATTTTCAATGAGAAATATGAATTCTGAACGAAAAATGTAAAAGTTGATATTTCAACCAAAAAAGATGAATCTGTAACAAAATATTTGAATCCTCAACCAGAACAGATTAATATCCAAACAAACAGTTACATTTTCAACCAAAAAATATGATCATTTTATTAAATTGTTGAATTTTCAAACCAAAAAAACAAATTTTCTATCAAAATTGTTTAATTTTCAGCCAAAAAGATTAAGTTTCTGCCAAAAAGACAATTTTTCAACAAAATACATGAATTTTTAATCGAATAGTTGAATTTTCAACTGAAAGACATACGTACTCTATCAAAATGCAATAGATAAATTTTCAGTTAAAAAAATTTATTCTCAACAAAAAAAAAACAAATTTTTCGACAAAATGGTTACATTTTCAACCGAAATAGATGATTTCATAGCAAAAAATTAAAAAGTTGATATTTCAACCAAAAAATAATTTTTATTTTAAATCAAAAACAGTTGGATTTGACCATAAGAGAGGAATTTTCAAAATAGTAGTTGAATCCTCAACCAAAACGTATGAATTTTAACCTAAAGAGATTAATTTTCAATCAAAAAAAAATATTTTCTTGACAAAAAAGACGAATTTTCAACAAAATACATGACTTTTCAACGTAATAGTTCAATTTTCAGTTGAAAAATAATCTTAAAACAAAAGAAAAAAATTTCAACAAAATATTTAAAGCTTCAAGCAAAAAGATGAATTCAAACCAAGAAGATTAAGTTTATACCAAAAAAGACAAAATTTTATCAAAATACATGAGTTTTAAACTGAAACAGATTAATTTTTAACCAAAAAGGGTGCATTTTTAACAAAATAATCAAATTTTAAGTCAAATAGTAACATATTTAACCAAAAAAGACGAATTCTAAACAAATGAATATAATTATTCGCATTTGAGTGAAAAATACGAATTTTTAACAAAACACATGAATTTTCAACGAAGAAAGACCAATTTTCCTTTCAAAAAATTAATTTACAACAAAAATGAAAACGAATTTTCAACAGAATAGTTCAATTCTCTACTAAAGAGATGAATTTTTATCTAAAATGATGAGTCTTCAACTAAAAAAATGATTTTTTAGTAAATTAGTTAAACTTTCGACCAAATAGTTGAATCTTTAACTAAAAAAGAACAATTTTCATTATTAATATCAATTTTCAACAAAAAATACAATAGTTAAATATTCAGTCAAAAAAAATAGTTTTCAAAAAAAAGAAATGAATTTTCAACTAAAAAAGATTAATTGTTAGGGAAAAATGTAATATCAGGTATTTTAATCGCAAAATATTGTCATTTCAAACAAAAAACAGTTTAATTCAACCAAAAAGTTGAACTTTCAACAAAATATTTGAAATCTCAAACAAAACAGTTTACTAAAAAATGACTTTTTAACAAAATAATAAGAATTTTAACCAAAAAAGATGAATTCTCGACCAAAAATATAATAGTAGATTTTTCAACCGAGAATATATAAGAGTTAACTTTCAGCAAATATAGTTAAATTTTCGGAAAAACGTGAAAAAGTCAGACTTTCAAGAAAATACATAAATTTTCAACTTAAAAGATAAATTTTCAAGCAAAAATGGAATAGTTAAATTTTCAGTTGAAAAAAATTAATTTTCGACAAAAAGAAAAACGAATTTTCAACAAAGTATTGAATTTTCAACAAAGTATTTCAGCTTTCAACCAAAGAGATAAATTTTTATCTAAAATGATGAATCTTCAACCGAAAATGACAAATTTTTAAACAAATATGTGAATCATCAACCAAAACAGATTAATTTTCAATCAAGCAGTTGCATTTTTAACCAGAAAAGATGAAATTTCTACCAAAAGAGATATTTTTAAAACCAAAAGGACAAATTTTCAAGAAAAAGTTTAATTTTCCAACAAGAAAGATTTTCCAGTCAAGATTAGAAAAAAAATTTAATTAAACAATTACTTTTTTTACCAAAAAATATGATCATTTTACCGAAAAAGATGAATTTTCTACCAAGAAATATTTTTCACTCAATAAAGAAAAAAAGTTTCAACCAAACTGAAAGCAAAAAACGAAGTTTCTACCAAAATAGTTGCATTTTCAACCCAAAATGACGATTCTTCAACAAATGATCAGACTTTTCAACAAAAATAGTTGGATTTTCAACCAAAAAGATTAAGTTTCTACCAAAAAGACAAATTTTCAACAAAATACATGAATTTTTGATCGAATAGTTGGATTTTCAACTAAAAAAGAATATATATTCAATCAAAATGCAATAGCTGAATTTCAGTTTGAAAAAATTACTTTTCAGCAAAGAAGATGAATATTCAGCAAAGAATTCAATACTTAATATTTCGACCAAAAAATATTTTCATTTTAAATCAAAAACAGTTCGATTCGATCATAAGAGACGAATTTTCAAAATAGTTGTAGAATCCTCGCAACCAAAACGGATGAATTATTACCTAAAGAGATTAATTTTCAAAACAAAAAGAATATTTTTTTATCAAAAGAGACGAATTTTCAACAAAATACATGACTTTTCAACAAAATAATTCAATTTTCAGTTAAAAAAATAATTTTAAAACAAAAGAAAAATTTCTTCAACAAAATATTTAAAGCCTCAAGCAAAGAGATGAATTTAAACCAAGAAGATTAAGTTTATACCAAAAAGGACGAATTTTCAGCAAAACACATGAATTTTTAACTGCAAAAGATAAATCTTCCCTTAAAAAAATTTGTTTTCAACCAAAATAAAAACGAATTTTTAACAAAGTAGTTCAATTTTCAACTAAAGAGAAGAATTTTTAACTAAAATAATGAGTCCTTAAAAAAAAAAATGAATTTTTAGTAAATTAGTTAAACTTTCGACCAAATAGTTGAACTTTTAACTAAAAAAGAATAATTTCAAATTATTAATATCAATTTTCAACCTAAAATACAATAGATTAATTTTCAATAAAAAAATTAATTTTCAAAAAAAAAAATGAATTTTCAACTAAAAAAGATGAATTCTTAACGAAAAATGTAATAGCAGATATTTCAATCGAAAAATATTGTAATTTCGAATGAAAAACAGTTTAATTTAACCGAAAAAGTCGAACTTTCAACAAAATAGTTGAAATCTTAAACAAAACAGTTTACTAAAAAATGACTTTTTAACAAAATAATAAGAATTTTAACCGAAAAAGATTAATTCTCGACCAAAAATATAATAGTAGATTTTTTAACCAAGAATATATAAGAGTTAGCTTTCAGCAAATATAGTTAAATTTTCGGAAAAACGTGAAAAAGTCGGTTTTTCAAGAAAATACATAAATTTTCAACTTGAAAGATAAATTTTCAAGAAAAAGAAAAACGAACTTTCAACAAAATAATTCAGCTTTCAATCAAAGAGATAAATTTTTAACTGAAATAATGAATTTTCAACGAAATAAGACAAATTTTTTTAAAAATATGTGAACTATCATCTAAAACAGATTGATTTTCAATCAAGCAGTTGCATTTTTAACCAGAAAAGATGAAAGTACTACCAAAAGAGATCATTTTAAAACCAAAAGGACAAATTTTCAACAAAAGAGTTGAATTTTCAATCCAGAAAGATTTTCCAGTCAAGATTAGAAAAGAAGTTTAACCAAATTTTAAATTTTGAAGCCATAAAGCCGAATTTTCTAGAAAATAGTTGATTTTTTAACCAAAAAAGTATGAATTTCTAACATAATTGTTAAATTTTCAACAAAATAATCAATTTTTCAACAAAAAAAACTTCTTTTTTTCCTTGTTTTCAAGAAACTTCCCCTTTTTCGCTAAAATGTGGATTTGGTTGAAAATTCAACTATTTGGCTGAATGTTGAGCTTTTTTGTCGCAAATTTATTTTGTTGTTGTTGAAGATTTACCATTTAAGTTGTAACTTCATCTCTTTGGTCGAAAATTTAACTATTTTGTTATAAATCGTTTTTTTTTTGGTTGACACTTAACCTTTTTAACTGAAAATGCAACCATTCCGTTTTTGGTTAAAAATTAATATTTTTAATTGAAAATTGATCTTTTCTGTTTGAAAATTCAACTACTTGTTTAAACATTCGTGTATCTTGTTGATAATGCATCTTTTCTGGTAGAAAGTTAATCTTATTTGTTGAAAATTCATCCTCTTCGACGAGAAATGCAACTGATTGGTTGAAAATTAATCTGTTTTGGTTGAGGCTTCAACTATTTTGTTGAAAATTCGTCTTTATTAGTTGAATTTGACTTGTTTTTTTTTCAAATGAAATCCATTTTGGTTGAAATATCAACTATTACATGTTTCGTTAAGAATTCATCTTTTCGATTGAAATTTTTACTATCTGGTTGAATGTTGAACTCTTTTGTCGTTTTTTTTGTTGTTGTTGTTGAAGACTTATCATTTTATTATTTTATAAAATTATGCTGTTTTGGTTGATTATTCAATTATTTTGTTGAAAATTTATCTTTTTTAGTTGAATTCGACTGTTTTTGGTTTCAAATCAAAAACTCTTTGGTTATGAGTAGAAGATTCATCATTTCAGATGAAAATTCAACTATTTGGTTGTAAATCAAGTTTTTTTTTGAAAATTCATATTTTTTATTGACACCCGATTTATTATCGTAGAACATTCAACTGCTTTGTTAAAAATTGAACTATTCATTTGAAAAGTTAAGTATTCGGTAGAAAACTAACGTTTTCATTAAAAAATCATACTTTCGGGTTGAAAATTCAACTCTTTTGTAGATAATTCATCTTGTTGGCTTCAAAATTCAACAATTTTGTTGAAAATTCGTCTTTTTTGGTAGAACATTAATCTTTTTTGGTAAAAAATTCATGTTTTTTGTTGAAAAATTAATTATTTGGTTAAAATTTCATCATTCTCGTTTGAAAATTCAACCAATTGGTTGAAAGTTGAACTACTTTGTTAAAAAATCATTTCTTCTTTAAGATTCACCTTTTTAGCTGAAAACTTCACTATTTTGTAGAAAATTCGTTTTTCATTTGGTTAAAGATTAAGTTTTATATCTGGAAATTTAACTAATCTGTATTTGGTTGAAAATTTATCACTTATCAGTTGAAAATTCGTCTTTCTTGATTGAAACTTAACTTTGTTGTTGAAAATTCATCTTTTCCGGGCTAAAAGTCAACTGTTTCCTAAAACATTCGACTCTTTAGCTTGAAAACTAAACTCTTTTGTTAAAAATTCGTATTTTTGGGTAGAAAATTAGTCTTCTTTGTTGGAAATTCATCTATTTGGTTGAGGATTGAACTATTTTGTTAAAAATTCGACTTTTACCATTGAATTCAACTGATTGAAAATTCATCTTTTTAGGCCAAAATTTAAGCTATTTTGTTCAAAGTTTAATTTTTTTTTGTTTTTATTTTAAATATTTTGTTAAAGTCATCTTTTTTGGTCGGAAATTCGTCGTTCTGGATCGAAAATTCAACTTTTATGGTAGAAAAGTCATCTGTCTTGGTTAAGCATTCGTCTTTTTTGGTTGAAAATTTATCTCTTTTGGAGGAAAATAAATCATTTTTGTTTTAAAATTCAACTATTTTGTTGAAAATACAATATATTTCGGCTTGTATACTTCGGAATTTGAAGCGTTTCATAAACTAAACTCACTATAAACCAGAAAAAACGCAGAATAAACGTAAAATCCGTGTTTAGATAACGGCTACGTCACTTGGGGGGAGGGGGGCTAAACTACTGTTGT
>JAUMHM010000005.1:20649179-20669969 GCA_032362435.1 Melikaiella ostensackeni | reverse complement strand
AGTTAAATATCTATTTTCTATTTCGGATTTCTTGTCATCTTCACAATTTTTCCAGGAGTTGCACACGTCGCACTGATGTTTTTTAGGTAGAAAGAAACTGATAATGAATTTAGTATTAAAATGATTACGATACTGCCTCTGAGTTGCTACTTTTATTCCGAAGTTATCTTTCTCTTGCATCCATTCCGTGTACATTTCGTAAATTCGTGCAACGGATCCAATGCCCTCAATATATTCTTTATTTGTGACCTTTCTGGTGTAGTGTGATTCAACTCGTTGAAATAGATTTATATGCTGAACAATGCTTTCTACAGTTCTGTCAGAAATTTTACTAGCCTTCTTATTTGTATCTCTCTTATCTGGTGAAATAGTGGCTCTTGTCCCAAGCTTTTTCATAACAGTTTGAATTCATCTATCACATATACCCAGGGTGTCGCAAAACATTGTTTTGCACACAAAAATTTTTTTCCCATCAACTTGAAAAATATACTTTCTAGATTCTTTTCTGCGTTTTGCTGCATTCTTATTTACTTCCATTATCTTCAAAGTATTTAAGGCAATAAAATCCTATTGTCTATTATGATTTCCTATCGTCCAAAAAGCTTCAAATTGCTTCCGACGATCAGACTCTGAAATTTTTGTTTGGCAATGCAATCGGCAATTTTCATGGCATCCTTCACGCATTTCCCGCAATGGAACTAGATTTCCTTTTGAGTTAATATATTCTTTGTCTGAATTTCTTGCAGTATTTGCGACTACAGCTTTTCAATTAAAACAGTTCACTGAACGTTTTCTGGTCAACACTTCTCGAGGAACATCTCTTCTACTTCGCTTTCTGTTGCCAGTTTCATGCAATGAATTTTCGTTATCAGTAACGGCAAATGATGACGAAGTGGAAATCGAAATATGTTGCAAATCTTGCGTGTTGCTATTAGAATCATGTGAAATTTTATTTAAAGACATTAGTAAAAAATCTCAACTGTCAGCCTCTTCAGGATCCATTGGAATCAAAATTTCATTCTCATTGACTTTACTTGTTTCTATTGAACTCTCTGATCTCTCAATTTCAAATACGTGTTGACCATGAAAATCATTTCTTTCTGAAAATAAATTGCAGATAACTGTAATTCATAATTAATGAATGGTAGCAAATTAAAAGATCCTATTTCGTGCCATTATTTCAAACTTATCTTTCAGTTCTAAATAAGTATTCCACTTGCCGTTTGAAGTTACCATGTATTCCATTTTTTCAAAGCGATCAAATGATTCCACACAATTGTTAGTATAATAATCTGTATAATAAGTGTTTAGATTATGTGAAATAACACTACAATAATAAAAGTTTTAATTCAGTATTTTGACTTACCATCGACAATGTGCACATCTTTGCTGCCTATTGAAGCATTCGAATTTTTCAGTGCCTCTTCGAACGACTCCAAAGAAGTATCGCTATAATCAACTGTAAATCAAAGGGATTCATTGTATAAAGTAAATTTAATGCACAGGATATGTTTGAACGGAATAATGCTTAAGGTAATAACATTAACTCATGTCGCAAGTAAAACGAAATTTCAGGCATTGTATTTAAAGGAAAATATTGTTTTGAACATTTAAATATTAAACATTACCTAATTGTTGATCCTTCCCATTAATACTCTGTGGTATTTCTTGAAGCGAATTTTCCACTTTTCCAAACATGTCTCCTGAATAAAGACATTCCATTCGATTTTCAGAAAGCCCTGTACATTAACAATATTACTTTAAATCACTTTTACATTAGGAGAACTCGTTTCCTCCAACGTATACCTTTAGATATCCCGCAGCTATCAGAAAAATTCGTAAAATCCAGTTTTCTTGGAACCTTTTTTCTCTCTTCATCGCCTTTGAACCCGTCGTTCCTATAATCACGAACACCCGAATCATCATGATCCAACAAAAAACTTTGCATAAATTTCCAGGTTCTAAAAATGAATACCTTCATTTATTTATAAAAAATAATTACTTGCTTATTTCTTTTTCTTACTTTTTTCTGAATTAAATTACCTTTTTTCTGTTTGTAGTTGAGTATTTTAGGTTACTTAACATTCAAGATACACTAAACACTTACCTTCCAATGAATGTGAAAAAACTGACGACTTTTCCGTCTCCGCCAGGACTTGCATATTATGTAAGTTTCGTAGTTAATACCATTTTATTTATAGACTATAAACTTTAAACTGAATAATATCTGATTATGTTACTGTGCTTGAGGTTAGGTTTATTATAGTCAATGTAATCATCAGACAGCAACAGTAGCGCCACGGTCAAGGGTAAAACTATTTTAGCCGAGTTACGTGCTTCCATCACGGAATCCACGTGCGAAAACGAGTTACGTGAATTTGTTTTTCATTAATTAATACGCTCTACATCAATGAATATAAGGATTGAAGCGTTTTTATTACGGCTTTTAACACGCTCCAAAAGGTTCTGACGGAAACACAAAATTCGAAAAAATGAAACTACTTAGTTTCTATTCGCTACTGCGAGTTGCGTAATTTCTATTGGGAATGAAAGCATCCACCGCGCCAAAAGGGGCGCTGCGGTGCCATACAAATATGGCCGCGGAAGCCATATGGATAATATGGAGTAGTAGCAATAATTTAATTAAAAACTGTGTTTAAGTTTAGAAAATGGTATTTTTCCACTTAGATAGTTTGTGAGCAACAATTCAACTTTATGGTCTTATTACTCGATGCTACGAAGCACGATTAGTATTTACGAACATATCCAGGTTAAAGAATTCAAGACTTTAGCCGCACTCTTATCTACTTTTTCTCGTTTAAAAATTCCAGTTTAAATCATCTTTTTCTCAATTTGGTATGTTCAATTAATTCATTTATTTCAACTTGGTGTTTATTTTTTTCATTACGGCTTCGCCCCCTGTATCCCCACCAGGGCTTCGCCCTGGACCCTACACGGTGTTTCACTCACCCCCACAGAAATTTTTAGATTTTCATGATCTTGTTGTAAAAAATATCGTGCGTGTCTAGTGGGAGGCCCTTTTCGTGACTCGTGCACTGCTTTTAGACTTGTCGGTTCGGGCGCCTCTGGCGCCCTCACATACAACTCGTCCTAAAAACATTTCACTCCTATTTCTGAATTTTCTTGAATGCTTTTGCATTTTCTTTGATTCATCCTAAATTCTCATGATATCCCTTGAAATCCACTGAATTCAATTAATCTTTTTTGGATTTAATTTTTTTTATATAATTCACACTGAAGACTTATAAATTCTACTTAAATTCTTATAAATTTTATCAGATTCGTATTCACTCATTCTACTTATTTCCAATTATGTCGATTCAATGGAATTTATTGGATTCAAACAAATTTTCCATTTATTTCAATTATTTTCAAGTCATCTTGAATTCGTAAAAATTTCATTGAATTCTTCTAAATTCACTCCAATTTTACTGAAATAAGTGGAATATTTTGCATTTTATGATTTTTTTCAATTCATTTGGTATTTGCCCTGAGTTCTTAATAATTAAACCTGAATTCTTTTGAATTCTCTTGAATTCTTTTTCAAATTCACCATGAATTCTTTTAAGATTCCTTTAATTCTTCTAAATAACCTCCAATCTCACTGAAATGTATGGAACATTTTGGTTTTTTGGAAAATTTACAGTTCATTTGAATTCATTTGAAATTCGCCCTGAATTCTCATTAATTATTCCTGAATTTTCAAATTCTTTTGAATTCTATGTATCCTCTTGATTTTTTTAATTCTCCCTAAATTCTACTCAATTCAATGGATTTTTTTTACTCCTTTTTCATTTTTTTATTTTTTGTCAATTTATCCTGAAGTCTTTCAAGCTCGCCTTGAATTTTTAGGCATATCATGAATTTTTATGAGTTTTATCGAATTCTTCTCATTTCCCTTAAATTCTTCTAAATTCACTCGAATTTTATTTAATTCGATGGGTTTAAAAAAAATTGATTCATTTTTTCAATTTACTTAAATTCTGTTAAATTTGCCTTGAATTACGTTCACGCTCATTTTATTCAATTCGATGGAAATTTTGTTATTTTCAAAATTTTCTTCAATTGAATCAAATTCTAATGAATTTCATGAAAGTCTCTTGAATTCCCTTGAATTCTTCTAATTTCTTATGAAATCGCGCTGAATTCTTTTAAATTCCCTTGAAATCCACTGAATTCAATAGGTCTTTTTTGGATTTTTTATTTTTTATTTAATTTACCCTGAAGTCTTATGAATTCTCCTTGAATTCTTATGAATTTTATCAGATTCGTATTCACCAATTCTATTCCATTTATCGAAATTCAATGGAATTTTTCGGATTAAGAAAATTGTCCTCCATTTACTTGAATTATTTTTAAATTATCTTGAATTCGTGTAAATTTGATTGAATTCTTCTTAGTTCACTCCAATTTTATTGAAATAAATAGAATATTTTTCATTTTATAAATTTTTTCAATTTATTTGAATTCATTTGGAATTCACTCTGAATTCTTATTAATTTGTCCTGAATTCTTTAAAATTTTTTGGAATTCTCTTGATTTTTTTTAACTTTCCATGAAGTCTCTTGAATTTCCTTTTAATCTCTTTAGTCCTAAATTCTTTTGAATTCAATGGATTTTTTAAATATTTTTGAATCATGTTCAATTCACTTAAAATTTTTTTCTAATTCGCCTTGAATTTTTATGAATTTTATCGAATTCCTCTCATTTCACTTGAATCCTTCTAAATTCACTCTTTTATTTAATTCATTGTTTTTGAACATTTTTTTTTCAATTCACTTAAATTATGTTGAATTCGCCCTAAATTCCGTTAACTCTCATTTTATTCAATTTAATGGAAAATGTTTAATTTTTAAATTTTGTTTCAATTCACTCAAATTCTTATGATGTTTACAAAAGTCTCTTGAATTGCCTTGAATTCTTCTAAATTCACTCCGATCTTACTGAAATCAATGAGTATTAACACCTTTTAAGTGGCGATTTCTTAATGAAGTTGATATTAAGAGATCAAAATCAACCCAATAAAATGTTTTAAAATTATGAAACTTTCATAAAATATTACTTACCGTACTAACAACAGTTTCTACTAACTATTGTAAAAAAATGTAAGCAATTCTTGTTCTGTAATAAAAGAACTGTTTCTTTAAAAAATTAAAACATCGATAAATTCTTGTGAAAGAAATGTCTGTGGCACCATATTTTTTATATTTAATAAAAAAAACTTACAACGACAAAATTTCTGGTAGAGATCAAACAGTTCAGTTAATTTTTCACTTCAGTTTCTCAACCTATATTAAAATTATCTTCAACCAGAGATATTTTATTTAAAAATTTATAGTTTTTTTAGAAGAAACGAACGTTTGTTTTTCAAAAACAACGAACTGAAGTGAAAGATTAACTTAACTGCTTAATCACTACCAGAAATTTTTTCTTTCTAAGTGAATCCTAAACACAAATATATAAATAAGTTTCAAAATCCTCCATATATTATTTATTAGGTCAAAAAAAAAATTTTTTAATAAGTATAAAAATAAGGTACCATAGATTATCCTTTTATAGGCATTTGTCTATTTTTTTATTTCTTTTCAAAACTATTTTCTAATTATAGGACAAGAATTGCTTCAATTTTTTCCCAATATTAAAAATTGTTTTCAGTAAGGTTAGTAATATTTCCTGAAAGTTTCATAGTTTTAAAACATTTTTTAAGGATAAATTTTGCCCTCTCATACTCAACTTTATCAGAAAATCGCAAATTTAAGGATGTTAATACCCACCTTAAACATTTTTTTTATAAAGAACAAAATTTAAGGGTCACATGTCACCCTGAAGAAGAATTTCTTGCATTGTATAAGATGAGATAGTTAAAATTGTAGAAATGAAAATTTAGAAACTGTATAAAGTCGAATTTTCTGTACAAAAGCCTCCATAGTGGCCTCTAAATATAGTTTACAAATCTGGCAAAAATAGGGGAACATTTTCTCACCAAAAGAAAAAAATTTCCGCTTTAAGGTTTTAGAAAATCTAAAAAAAAAAAGGATTTCATAAGGTACCCTAATGCTCATGCTACAGTTTCACGCTTAAAGCATTCATATTTTGAGAAAAAGAAACTTAGTTCGAGAATATAAAAAATGAGCTGCAACAAAAATGATTTCACTGTTTTTCTGTGACATTAAAAAAAAAGTTTTGAATATGGTAGCATTATTCAAAAGGTTGAAGAATTTTAGGCTTCAACATTGAATTATTCTATGAATTAAACAATTTTGAACATGAGCCGCTCACAACTGAAAAAAAATGTCAATTAAATTCGTGACAAATTGTGTGATTTGAAAATCAAAAGCTTCAAGCTTGTATTGATTCAAATTGGATTAGTACTGATGTAAAAAAATTTCGAGTTGAAAGCATTTGAAATTGATTTTAAAAAAAATAGTTTCACTCAGAGAAATGGTCTCTTGTGTCTAAAAGATGATTTTTGATAGATGGAATTTTCTCTTCGATTTAATGTTGAGAGGATTTTCATTTGTCTTAAAAAAAATTATTTTACAGCAAACTTTATCTTCTTGCGACAAACTTCACATAATCTTCCAGCCAAATAATTCTGTTTTTGTAAAAAAGATTTTCACGTGTTTCAATACACACAGACAAGAAGACGATGCTTTTGTTTCAACAAAAGTTTTTCTCTGAGTGTTTAAATTTGAACTAAAAAATCTACCGTTCCGACATTGTTTACAAAATTAAAAGATTCAAAGATTCAATCGGAGCCTTTCAAACAGGAATATTTTTATTAACATCGTTAAAATTCACTTTAAACAACTGAGACTTAACAGCGATCGCAATGAGGGAATTTTTTACGTGTTTAAGATAAGCTATTTAAGATTGAACAATAATTTAAACTTGAAATCCTTTATAATCGAAAATTTGGGAACTGAAAACGTATAATCAAATTGAAAATTGTCTTTTAAAAATTGTACAATTTGAACTTCAAGATTGAAAAATGGCCGGTCAGTTTAACACTTTTTATAATTGAAACGTTCCAAAATGTGTGTACTTTCACATTCAAAAGTTGACACTCAACAATTTGATATAAATTTTCAAATTAAATTACGCTTGAAGTTGAATACTACGTGCTAAATTCAAAATTTTGAAATTTTAATTTTATAATTTCATTTTCTCTTAAATAATCATTTACATAGTAATTATGACAATCTAATACAAAAAATCTGCCCGCCGCACGGGCATATTCTCATCGCACTCTTCGCTCGCAAAACTGCCACAAAACTGTTGAAACCTCTACTTTTGATGGGATTGTTATTTTTTTTATTTATTTTAGATTAAAACAAAAATTAATTTACTTAAGGCTCTCTCGGCCTCAAGGAACACATTCTCATTAAATTACTCGCGTTTCCTTCTTCGTGCTCGATTTATATATATTTATGTAATTCTCTAATAAATTATATAATCACAAAAATTTGAATTTTCTCTTTGTCAATAGCATTTTTGATGTTTAAAAGAAAAACCATGAGTTCTATCAGAAAAGGGTTGAGAACGATTTAGTAGGTCTTCTTAAAAACAACAATTTGTCTTTCGGGCTGTTTTTCGTATGTCGCATAGTTTTTCCGAAAAATTAAATTTTATATTTTTGAATAAAAAGCGTATGACGATTAAAACAAAAACTACACGTCTTATAAAAAAATTGTTGTTAGTATATTTTTAGATCTTTTTGAAATGAAAAATTTTTCTTATTGAAATTTTTTTGCATCTCGCATAGTTTTTCTGGAAAATGGAATTTCTTATATTAATTAACATTTTTCACTAATGAAATAAAAACTATGCATCTTATCAAAAAATCGTATGAGGCAAGTTTGTAGATTTTTTTTAGATGAACAGTTTTGCTCATTAACATTTTTTTTCAGCTTGAACAGTTTGACCAGAAATTCTAATTTTTTCTAAAGCATTTTTGATGGTTAAAATCAAAATCGTTTGTCAAAAATATCTGCTTAACAAACAAATCTTACACAAAAACAAACATTAAACAACTTGTAATTCTAAAGTTACAATTATTGAAAGATTATAAACTACAAAATATCCGTAATTTTCTAAATTTTGAATTGTTGAATATATTGTATGTTACTTTTTTCCGATTGTATTATATGTTACTCTAGGTTTTTCTTTTTAATTTTGTCGCTGCGGAGTGAAATTTTTGTGAAATTTGGAGTTTTATATTCAAAATGTTCAGATTTGTGAGTTTTTAACTTTTATGGCTTTAAACTTGAAAACCTCAAATTTTTTAAAGCCTCAATGATTGAAAATTGGAAATTTTAAATACAAAAAATCATTAATTAGATAACTCTCATTCAGTTTCAATTATATCTACTGTTAAATTGGAGGTCTTCCAAACTGAAGGTATTTTAGTGAGGCAGAAATCTTTGAAATTATAGGGTTTAAAATTAGAAGCTTTTAAGGATGTCTCCCTGTAGAGACCATCTTGAAATCGAGCAATTTTAATAATTATTTTTAAAATTCATTGAAATATTATCATTATTAATTTAAGGGTTGCAGTACAGAACTAGATAACCAAAATTTTGGCTGAAATTGGGTTTTTTGCATAAAGAATGCTTAAAAAATCGAATACACGTTGTGTTGAAAGAATTTTTTCTATTTCTCATTTTTAATATAGTAATAAGAAGAGTGGCAATTCAAAACTAGATAACTGACTCTCTGTACTCACCTCCCTCCTTCTTTTTCTTTTTCTTTTTTTTTTAATAGCCTAGCCTCATATATCTGCAACGCGCAACTTAATTTTCTAAAAATATCGTATTATTTCGAATGGAAAAATTTATATCTTTTTTCTGCTTGGTGACCTTTTTCTGACAATATTTCTCTTCCAAAAAGTTTTTAGATTATCTTAAATAATAAAATACTTCTTTTTCCAAAGAAAAAACCTCAAATAAAACTATTTACCACTTTTTTCAGAACCAGAGTACCAGTCAAATTCTAACCTAAATTCTTAAATTTTTTTTTTCTACAAAAAACCACTTTTATAAACTTTTTTCTCACTCAACTTTTTGCCTTGCCATCAGAAACAATATTTCTTGAAATTATTATCGTTTTTTATACAAAAAAACATACACTTTTTTTATAGGCCTTTTAGCAAAAAATCGTATGTTAAAGTACGATATCGTCACACTAAATCTTTATATCCTCGAATCATAATAATTTTTTTTGGATGACATTTTTATTATCCATATGCAGCCTCCCAATATTTTCCTTGCAAAACAAGAAAATCCGCAACTCACATTTGTGATTTTGCACCTGCATCACAATTGTTTTCCACTGAAATATATTAGAAACAATTGCGAATTAGGTGCCAAATCCGAAATGTAACTTACAGGTTTTCTTGTTTTGCACGGCAGATAACTCGGTAGCGAGTTATCATTTACTTTTTTAAATTGAAAATTAGATTTTTTATCGCGATGCGCAGCCGAGCCTGCTCCAATTTTAGGTTTCTGTCACTTTGAGATTGTCAACTTCCACATTCTGTTTCACGGAACTGAATGACTTTTTTTAATCACACTTTTTTGGCTTTAATTCAGAAACACTTGTAAATGATAATGACTTTGATTGATTCTTTCACAATCCTAAATTGTTTGTATCCAATATCCACTTTATGTCTTTGAGTTTCAAAATTCTGTATACTCTAGAAATCCTCCCAAAAAGCTACAAATTATTAAAGTATATAACAGAATAAGAATTTCTTATATTTCCTGTAGCCAGGCAAATACTTATCGTGGTTTTATCACGATCTGCGAAATTGCATATGTTTGACAGGCTCTCATGATCTCTCCCGAATTTGAAAAAGAATTCGAAATCTGATACCAAATTACAAGATTGGTTAGTCCTTCTAATTTCTGAGAATTATATATTCAAGTTATTCAATCAAATTCAACAACCTTAACTAATAAAATGGAGAAGATTGAGTAGTTAAAAGAGCAGATAATTTTGTTATACCTAATGTTGATCTGTTGAATTCTAGTCTAGAGAGTTCAATTAGAAAAAAATGCCTTATCAGTTGTTCAATATATCGTTTCCGTCCCTTCGAACACGAAAACTCTTGTACCAGCACACTCTCTTCTTGTCCTCGTGGAAGGTTCGAGGAAGGTGTATGAGGGAAAGAAAGAGGAAAGAAGAACGACGAGTGGAGCGAAGATCAGAACCAGTTTCATCGCTTAAACGCTTAATTAAGGTGGTCCAGTGGAGCCTGCGGCCAGTGCATACTGGTAGGTGTACGTAAATCCAAGCGTGGAGAACGGCACTTGTGCGTATAAGAGAGTCCGCTCTTGTATTCTTTACCTCGAAGCGCCCATTTCGAGTTCGTTATCGTTAACGGCTTTATCGTTCGCGTGCAGGCCCAGTCAACCTGTTTCCTCTTTATCGAAGTCTCTCAAACGCGCACTTGAATGCGCAATGACCAATAAATAATTACCGGTATTGAGGCGATTGGCGTAATCGAGATTATGGGTTGCGGAAATTCAGTAACTTTATTGGTGGAAACTAATAAGGACAATAGAAATATCAACAATAATATAAATAGAATATAGAATAAATATAACATAGGAAATAGAATATGAATAGGAAATAGAACCAGAAAGCTGATACACCATGTTACTAAAATCATCCACCCTCGGAACATCGAGACATTGACAACAGCAATATTGGATGAGATTATAGACTCCCAACAACAGAGTTGATGTTCTTGCTGCTAGACTACGTCAGTAATGAAAGTATGCCAAGAAGCCAGAAGAGTTGAACCTTTTAGGTAGATGAAAGAAGGTTCTATCGTGAACTAAGTAAAGAGAAAAATATCCAGCAAAACACCGAAGTTCCTCCGTTGGAAGATATGGCTGACTGCTGGTCGGATGTTTGGGGAAAAAGAAACAGAACCAATTTAGGAGCTGCGTGGTTCCAACTAGAGAAACAAAGCGAAAGCAATAACCCTGTAATGGAGCCTCTCAGCATCATAGACTCAGATGCTTCAGCGGTTTTGAAAAGAGCAAGTAATTTGAAAGCCCCAGGTTCGGGCATAGTGCACAATTTCCGGTGCAAGTACCTGTTGAGTGAGCATCCTGCGTTGACAAGGTGTTTCCAAAAGATCATTGAACATCCAGATCAGATGCCAGGGTTTATGCTCAAAGGAACTATGTGTATGTTGTTTAAGAAACCAGATGCTCAAAATCCGTCTGAATTTCGACCAATAGCCTGTTTCTCAACGATCAAAACGTGCCTTACAGCTGTAATTGCAGATAAGGCTTACTCTCACTGTGACAAGAATAACAAAAAAGATGTTGCAATAACTCGCGGAGCAGTAAAGTTTTAGTCACCATTGGCGCTGTGACCATAACGCAAGCTAGAAAACATCAAAGGAGCACATGGCTTATACTGACCACAAGCAAGCGTTCCCTTCGGTACCACATGACTATTTGCTTGAATTTTCAAAAGTTTACAAGATCTGCCCACGTATCATCGACTTCTTACGTCGTCCGCTGAAGCTTCAGGGAACAGGAATCAAGTATTTTGATCATGGACAACCAAGAATAACTAGATTGATTCCCATTGCGACGGGTATCTTTCAAGGAGACTCTTTTAGTACATTATGGTTCTGTTTAGCATTGAATCCGCTGAGCAAAACACAAAATAGCATATATTATGGGTTCAGAGTACATGATAACGACGATGGTCATCAACTGACCCATCGTCTGTACATGGACGACCTGAAGCTATATGCTAGTTGAAACCAGAAACTGGAGCAAGTGACCCATGTCACAAAGCAATTTTGCGATGACATCCACATGGAGTTTGTACTAGACGAATGCCTAATGGCCGCAGAATTAGAGGACGCGAACGAGCACCGAATGCAACACAATAATTCGACGATTGTATGGGTTATGAGACGTTGCGCTTTACAACACCATCTGTGAAGCAGATCTCGATTACACGCCTTTGAACTTGTCCTCACAGGAAGCCTTAAATATCAGGGCAGAAACCATATAGAAATTAGAAATGCAATGGAGACAAAAAGATATCCACGGCGATCACCCCAAAACGTTAGATCAACATGAAGTGGACAGAGAGGCATCCAATATTTGGCTGAAAAAGGGCGTCATGTTTCCAGAAACGGAACGATTCGTGATACCGATTCAGGACAAAGTTGTCAGCAGCAGGAACTATGACAAGCATGTTTTACATCAAGACGTGGTTGACAGGTGCCGATCATGTGGAGATACCAACGATTCCATCGAGATACGCACAGACATAATGATGAAGCGGGGATTATATATCAACAGCTTGCCCTAAACCTAGAACTCTTAACAGAATGGATGCCTTTCTATATATGCATTCCAGTGCCTGGTTTAGAAAACGAAGACTATATCTTACACTGGGACTTTACTCTCCAGACGGATCATTATATCCGAGCCAATCTTGTCCACTTAACCGGAACTTGCAGGCAATCTATACAACTAAAATCCATAAGTCTAGTGAGCTAAGGCATGATGTAAAGACAATATGGAGGAATGTGAAACATGCATCTATTCTTCCTATTGTGATTTCGGTTACAGGAAGTAGGCGACTGAAACCCTATGGAGTAACAGATCGTAGCTCTGAAAAATCATACAGAGACGATTAATTTCACCTCCAACGCTCTCGGCCTCTGTGTATGGACAACAGCGGTAAACAACGAACTCCAAACTACACCGTATACCTAATTTTGTACCTACTGCAACATTGTCGCAAGAAATTTCAAACATCATATTAAATTCATAACATCTTCCACTGATCAGGAACTTGACTTAGTCCATAGATGATGATAAAACACCGGGTTCACCCGAAAAAAAGTTGAAAAAAGCAAAAATAATATAAATATAGGTGACAGTTGAAGAGAATGAAAGATTTCATTTGGTTTCTTTGAATCTCTTCAGAAATTAGGAAATTAAAATAGTTATCATTTTAGGTTTATGGGTTTATTTGCTTCTCAGTCTCGAGGATGGTCAGTGATGATCAATAATTTGGAAAAATAAAATTAGAGTAACAAATTCTTGTATGCTAATTCTAAATTTTAAAACCGAAAGAGACGTAACATGAACAGACTCTTTTGATTTAAAAAGGAACCCATTTTAAAATTTCCTCTTAAAGCATTAAAGATGAAATGTTATATGTTTAAATTGCTTATAGGGTGCTCTTAAATTCTTCCTTAACATCCAGATTCTAAAGGTCTTCGAATTTGGTAGCTTCCAATATAAACAGAAAAATTCAAATTTGAGTGTCTTTAAATGTTGCAGTAACACAATTTTGAAATCATTCTTTACAATAAAAAATGGAGTTGAGTATAATTTTATTCTTAAAATTTTTATTTGTAAGAGAAACTCCGAATGTACTGTCATCTTTTTCTCTGTGAGAGTGTCGTTGAAGAAATTCTACGTCGCTGTTCTTGCATTCTTTCATATAGTGTATTCGTGAATGTCCTTTCTGAGTGCCGAAATATATAGTTATACAGTCACTTCTTATTCAGGCAACGTTAGAATTTCCTGTAGAAAGTTGTTGCAAAACCCCACAAACTGTAGAGCTATTCCTTATTTATAAAACTACTGCACTTGTCAAATATTTTCGTAATTAAATTTTACACAGAAAATCTTGGGATTTTTCTTTCATCTTGAAGTTGGATCAAAGTGATTTGCGGCAGATTGATACATAGTTGACTAAAGTGATCCATATTTGGTGTCAATATTATAATTGACAAATGAAGATTGACATTTGATACATGCATCAAGTGTCATTTATATAATCATACTTAACCCAATTTGATCAAGTCTTATTTCAATTTTCATAACTTCAAATTTTCATAGTCAGTTTTTTTGTTTATTGCATAAGTTCAACTAGTGTTTCAAGGTGGGACTGAACCAACTTTAATTGCAAGGTCCTTGCATATGGGATTTTCCGACTAATTATTGTAGTCTATAATCCCATGGACATTTTAGGACCAAAAACAAAAAATCCATCGGGGTCTTTTTGAAAAAGTTTCACCTTTTAGCACCTCATAGCATCTTCTTATATTTCCACGTAAATTTCCTCTTTCCGCCTGTTTGCGAAAAAAAACAAGGTAACGGTCGGTTTCGAGGATCGTGAAGATGGCTAGTAGATTTTTTGATGCACTAGATTGGATCATTTTAATTTTGAATGGAAAATTGAATTGAGCTGCAGCAGGTTTGATATCTCAGGATTTAGTGCGTAGATTTCCCACTCCTCAAAAATATGTTGAAAGAAAATTAAAAATACGAATTGTTAAAAACATTCAGTACCATATTAAGCTGAAGTGTAATAGCAAAAAGTAAAATAGAAGTTGTGTTAAAAATATGAATTAATTTCATTTTGCAAAAAGCACAAGGTGGAAAAAGTAAACGAAATGTAACTTCCTCAACTGGAGGTACAATCGCGAGAGATCTGTTTGAAAAGGCCTTGAATGGTGGAAAAGACGGTTTGCTGCTCGCTCAGCGTAAGATCGACGCCCGAGATTATCATACTAAGCGACGTTGTCCATGTAACACTTTTTAGATAAAAAAGTGACCCCCAAGGTTGTGTAGTTTCAAAATGCTTCACGATCTCATACATCGTGAATAAGCTACCTGACAAAACGCAAATTAAATAAATCAGCATTCTCGGTTTTGATTGTTATTCATCTTCTACTTCTTCTCCTTATGCTAACTTTATTCGCCTTTCTTGCTTTCGCATAGAGACATCGATCAACTTGGTGGAACTTATCTGATTCAATACCATGGGTGTAGTCAGGAATTTCAGACTGGGTTTGTCTCTTGAAGCAAATGGTATAAGAAATATGAAAAAAGGATCAAGTTTCTGGTCATGGAATATAGTGAAAAATATTGAAGGATAATATTTTAAAATTATAATTGGTTATTATTACATTTCTGTATAGAAATTATGTACAATACCAAAGCAGAAGTATAGTTTTCAACTAATGACTTGATCAAACTAAACGTATTCCCTATTTCTAAGCTTTAGAGGTTATGTTTACATAAATATAAATAATATTTAATATTTTTTATAAATATGATTTGAGTTGGCTTGTAATTTAGTTAAAATTATAAACACACTTTAATAGTAACAAGTTCATACAAGGCTGCTGATGCACTCTTGACTCCGCTGAAAATTACAGAAACCATCTAAATCGAAGATTTCTCTGAAAAATTTGATTATCAGCATCATGGTATATTTAGTTTCTTGAAGGATTAATGACTATTCCATCCATATTATACTGTGGTGAACTATTTTTTGCTTTGAGTATCTACTAAAAAATGTGTATATAATCTGTTTAAATAACGTACGTTTTAATGAAACTGTTCGTAACTACTTATACTATTACATAACATGCATCAATCTATTTTTTTACTATATGCTGTGAAAGTGAAACGTAACATAAAATTTGTACTATCGTATAGTTATTATTTTGGAAATCGATTCTTTCGCAGAATACGCTAGTGAAATTTTTGCAATTGTAAAATTAACACCAAAGGGTTGCCAATTATTTTTGAAATACTTAAAACATTTTTAAATCCATATGACTGTTTGCAATTACATAAAATGTTCGAGTATCAAAGTGAACTAGAAAATCGCATCAAAACGTTGCACGATGTGTATAGTTTTTATTTGTTACATAATGTATTTGTCAACTGTTTGCAACGTTTTGTCACTCACAGTTCTTGTATAATATTTTAAAAAGTGTACCGAGAAAACTGTTTTGTTAAATGAACTAAAATGTTTTGTTTCTCCTTGAGGAACCAAATTTTTTTTGGCCCAATAAAAATTTTGGTTATTTGAACAGAACCCTTGTTGACTCATCATAAATTTAATTCATTTATCAAAAAAATTTGGTTGCACAATTATCAACAAAACATTTGTGTTCTTTCAGTAAAACAGCTCGTTCTTAGTTTATGGAAGTGTAGAAACCAAAAATTCATTCAATAATTCTAGCAGTCTCAAATATTTTCTCAAAGTTTTATATTTCAGGGATGTTTTTGACCTAAGAAATACGTACTAAAAATTAAATCATCAAACACTCTACCAATGATATTTTTGTGGGATAAAGAATCACTAATTTCTTGCCTTAAAACAATTTCAGTTTAAACGTAAAAAGTAATAACAAATAATCTTACTAGTTGTATAGTCTCTGCTGCATCTTCCGTAGCTTCTGCTGTTATTTTCATAATTTAGGCAATTGCAAAATTGAACAAAAATACTTGAAAGATGAGAAAAATAGCGAATATTGATTTCATGGTTTTCATTTTAAAAGCACATTTACCTTGCAAATACAAAGTATATGTTTGTTAAATTCAACAAGGTCTCTTACTGATAAAATATGAACATAAAATATACATTGTGAGACGCATTTTTATCAAATTATCCTTGCCCTGATTGTTTATCAGGTAATGCTTACTTGATAAATAATTTAATATAAAATTACATGATTTTATACTTCAAACTCTGAATATGCAGTTTTCTTCATAACGTATAGTATTTTATTCATCAAGAAAAAAATCATTTTTCACCATTTTCATATTTATACTTCAAAAGATTACCGCATTTTTGAGTGCATGCAGTAGTTCAGAGTCATTAACTCAGAGTCATTTCCTTCATAAAGATAGTAAGAGTTTAGCTAAAATAATATTAATTTTGTATTGAATCAAAAAACTTTTTTTTTTGAATGAACAAAAATATATGAAATAAATTAGAAAGCAGTAATATCGTATACTATATGTCGTAATATCGTTTCCAAAGATTACACATCTATTATTGTCGAAAATGCTTGAAGTGAATAAATTTTGATATTAAAAATTAATAATTTTCCAGATATTACGGATTATTATCCCATAATTTCTTAAAGATAATCGTAATATCTCTATTCTAAAGTCTTATATAACATTGGATATTAAATTTCAATATTTAAATCGCCGTCTCATAATTAAATATCCAAAATCCAAATATTATTTCTTAATATAATACATACAGATAATGTCAAACTTTCCTAATTTAGTATACCTAATAATTTGTTTTTCTTTAAAGATATTTACATTTCTATTCTTGCCTTTTTGTAGTCTTTCTTTAGTATGCAACCGATCGTTTATATCCTTATTCGATTTTATTAATGTGTAATCTAATACAAAGATAATTAATATTTTAACAGCAAGTATTCCTATAAAATTTCCTTTCACATATCGTGACCCTAGAATCATAGGGTGCTATCTCAATTTTTCGACAAAAATGAGTTAATGACACCAAAAGATAATTTAATGAAATCTCTTCGCATAATTTTAATCTTATTTTGAAAAATAATCTGTCAATAGGTAAAATTTATCAAATAAAATTTGCATGAGAAGAATTTGTAGAATCACATGATGCTATTTAGTTCCATGTTGCCAAATTACGATAATCCAAATAAAAAAAAGATGAAAATCAGCGCAAAATTCAAGACGGCTTTGAACCTTAAAATGATGAAAGGTTAATGTATGGCAGTTTTGCAAACATTTCAACCTACTTTTTCATACATGAGAATTGAAGAGGAAACCAAATTCATACTTGCTTCTTTTGCAGAGCCCCTAGGTGCTATCTCCATGCAATTTTCTACACTTCTGAGCCGCAAAGCTCTATCTTAAAATTCAATAATTCATAACATTGCAGTTATTGCATTCCCAAATTCAAGTCTTTCATCATTGTTCTAACTATTTTTTCCAGAACCAGGTAAAAAATTGCTTCTTATTGTCAGTAAACGTGTTCATATACAAACTATCCAAATTTGAAAAGCCTACCTTGTAAAGTTGGCAAAACCAAACATAGCACTCTATGGTTTTAGGGTCCCGACATTTGAAAAATTACCCAAAATATCAGTGGTAAACAAAAATACAAATTATTTCAAAATTAAGGATGTTTTAAGAACTCTTAAACAATCATTAACTTTATCACCAAACTTGGAAGGTTGAAAACATAAAAAATGTCTCTATTGTCGAATTCAAGCTTTATGAAATCAGCAAATTTAACAAAAAGCCCTTTTTCTTCCGATAGATAGGGGTAATAGATATAAGTGTAGGTGTAAAGTGAGCGTGATCGTTGGATGAGCGAGGGATATCAGGAAGGGGAGTGGTCAGCGGTGAGGCCTCGTGCTGACCTATTCCTTCTGCAGTACATTATGGCCGCTCGCTCAGCTCGGTTTTACCATTTTAGTGACGGGCATGCATCGATGCCACGGGAACCGTAGCCGTAGCGAAAAACGGCACTAATTCGGGCCCCTCGCGAAATCCAAATCGCTTCTACTTCTTAGTTCAAAATTGGCGGGCTGCGACTCTCAGTGTTGCGTGTGTGTTCAAAAGAAGGGGTGGGGGGCATTGTACAAACTCCTGTGGGTGCATGTGTGTCGAGCGGACACGAAAAGGCCAGCAGGCCGTCGGAAAGCGACGGCTCGAGGTTTGTCGCTGCAGCACAATGGAACCTCTGCATCGCCGTAAGTACGCGGGCTTACGACGATTAGAGTTCCACCTTAACAAAAGCGAATATTCACCAAACCCTATTGCTTTGTTTTCTTTTTTATTTCTCGACTCTAAAGCTCCCTCTTTGGAGGAAATAAAGCAATAGCGCTTAGGTATTCTGGGTCACAGTGGTATAAATTTTCTGTTGTTTCCAGTCTGCAAATCTAATGGTATGCTTAACAAGCCACGAGGCAAATTTGACTCCTTTTGTGGTTCAAATGGATTACAAAGAAGTGTCATTGAGAAAGGGATTACATATCTTTCGAGAAAAAGGGATTCCTTTAAAGTTTTCTTTTTAGGCTCTTTTAAATTTCTTTAAAATTGGTTGATAATTTTTCTAACCTAGCCAACAACAAATTATTCGAATTAGAAAATAAGAATGATAAATCAGTAAACCTTGCAGATACATAACTTTTAAAAGATAATCCTGATCTAATATCGTATGTTCGATCTTGAAAGAAACTCTTTTTCCTGTCAGCAGTTGTAATTCACAATTGAAATGGAAATTGACGAAGTCTGTAAAACTGATATTCTTGATTACATGATAAAACCTTGTTATTGTTTCATTGAAATCGTTTCGTTTCATGATTTACATGACCGGAAATCACTCTTCAATTTACAGATTTGAAATTCTGATATTGTTCTAATAGCATACTTTATGGAGGTTCTATTTCTTCTATTTTTTGAAAGGAACGAAATATGTTCGTTCTTCTCCAGAATTGTAACCAAATGTAGTAGACAGTGGATACTTATAATGCATCATTTAAAAATCTACCCACTATGAACCAGAATAGAAGTTACGCTGAAAAGAATATTGAGTTTATGTAAGGGTTTGAATCAGAAAAAATTTCTTTGATTCAAATAGACTATTATATGAAAAAAAAAATTATTTTTGTTTATTTCTACAGCTTTTCAGATTATTTTCGCGCCACGTGTTTGTGACCACTTCAGTGGGTAGTATCCACGCGGTGTGCTTCGAGATCTTCTAGATCAGGCCTCGCCAACGAGGTAAAATCGGAACATTTTTCCTCACGGAATAGATGTGAGGTTTCCACCACTGCGACTCCTCACTCGGCTGTAAAAGTAAGAAAGAACTTTTCCGATGTTTTTTCCGAAATGTTCCGATTCCCCCTCGCTGGCTAGACCTACTCTAGATGGCACTACCTTTGCATCGCATTTTTAATTCTGTTACAAACCAAATTTTCAAAGGAACCCAATTGAAGCTGCAAAAAATTAAAACAAGTCTTGATACGATTTTTTATGTGAAAATCAATGAACAATGGAGTAAATAAAGCAGAATATTGCTCAAACCCCCCCAAAGTGGCGATTAACTCTAAAGTTATTCCCTCAACGCCATAATTCTTTACAAAAATACTTTAGACTACACTACAGACTATACAAATTCCTGCTTTACTTTTTACTCCTTTAACAGCCGCATTGGCTTTTCTCTCACGATGTTTTGTTTCAAAAGTGGGTGCTACTGTTGATGGTATTTCTGGGATTAAGAATTCCCGCGGGACGGGCGTATACTTGTACGCCATGGCCAGACCCATGCTGGGTATATTCGGCCCTGTTTAGCTATAGAGAATACGAATACGGATTGGGCGCCGCGAACTTAGAGAGTAGACAGCCCAACCGGTTCGCGACTTTAGCAGCCATCTTCCCTCTTCGTGTCTCCTCGCCTCGCGTGAGAACCTCGTTCTTCTTACTCTCTTCTCTCCTCTCCTCCTTGTCTCCTTCTGTCTCTCTCTTAGCGTCATCCTAATCGGCCCCGACGAGATTTCCGCTTGCCATTTTTTTTTCCAAGTCCAACGATCCAGAGGGTCCAAAAATACTTTTCTTGGTAGGTGTTTCTTTGAGGAGCTCCCTCCCAGAAAAGGGTCATCAGGGTCGCTGTGCTTTTGACACTTCTTGTTCTGAAAAATGAACAACAAGGGGTTAGAACCAGAACGTGGCTGAAGGAAAATGAGACATTAATCTTTGTTCATAGTTAGATTAACATTCGAGATCTCGACGAGTCAAGGGTCACCACTCATCTACTGCCGTCAGTTCTTTATTCATAGTAAATTGTACAAAAAGACATCAGACAAATTCGGTCGAATTTTCTTTGACGGGCTTACAAGACGAAGAAACGAGACCATGTCTTTTCTGTAATCATCAGCGCATAGGAGCGTGATTTCGTGGTCAA
>JAUMHM010000005.1:20635125-20649079 GCA_032362435.1 Melikaiella ostensackeni | reverse complement strand
CATAACTTTTTGTTGCTGACAATTGTAGAAACATTATGAAATTTTAATTGATAATCTCCTTAACAAAAGGTAATGTCCTTTTAAAACCGTTTGTTAGTTAAACAAAATGTTTTTTGTCTTGTAAGCCCGCCAAAATTTTTTTACTTTTTTGTTTTAATATTCTGTAAACATCAGATTTTAGTATGATGTCTTTCAGTGTAGGCGAAAAGAATTGTGTTTGTGGATCAATTAAATCTTGATACTGAAGGGAGTTGTAGGATGACAGACGTCAATTAAATGGATGGAAATTGAAGTGAAATAATTGGCGATGCGTTAGGTAATAACTGTTACTTAGGAGTGTGCGAGAGTTTCGCGCATATGCATATTCCTATAAGCGGCGAGGCGTTGCAAGCAGGTGGTCTAAGCGCACGTAGAGTGGAGCCATTGAATTGACTTTGCAAACTGGCTATTAGCAATTTCATTCAATTACACGATTCGTGTTTCGCGATGTGGATGATATTTACGCTCGACAAGCTTGAGATACGGCGCTCTCAACCTGCACTGCACCGCTAACCCACATCACTTCGTCGTCGCGTGCTTTGTTTCGAGCGCATTTTGCAGACGATCATTAAAATACCGTACTTGACACTCAATAACAATTATGGATAAGATCTTTCATAAATTTAACCTCTAGCTTAGTTTCACGCATTAGAGTTTATCCATACAAGCCAACCAGATAACTTTTTGCTTATCAGGACTTTGTGGTGCTTTCAACTGGGGTGACTGCTCCTGAATATGTTTGAAAATGAAAAACTTCACAAGCTCTTTTCTGCAAAGAGGCAATTTCTTATCCAGAAAACGGTATATCTCTTGAAAAAGGATAAAATACAAGCTAAAACATTCACGAAGTTGCTTCGATCCTTCCGTAATCGGAAAACTGTAAAATCTGAGAAACGATGTTTCAGCGAAGCAAGGCTTGAGCAGTCACGTAGGGAGCAGCGATTAAAAGTGCGTGACGCGTGCCTCAGCTAAGTTAGCATACACGAGGAGCCTCTCTGAACGTTCTACTCCGCCTCGAACGTGCTTACTTAATACTCAGTACATATATTTATATGTGGATGAAAAAGTACGAGTCCTCGACCGAGTTAAAAATTTTTAATCGACCAAGTGCGTCGGAATTAACTACCACGATTCGAGGTTGACATTTCTAGATACCACCTACCTCGTAAACGCAGTTCTAGTGTCAAGGGTTGGGAATGTTCACGTAGACGTCGCGTCGCACATTCACCGCAATCCTACGATGGATGTTAGTGCCGAAAACGAAAGACAGATGTCAAGGGGGAAATTGTTCGCGACCTGTACGTACCGTTAGTTACAAGTATTCTGATTCTAAAGATGGAAATGTTAGATAGTTTTATTATACCTGTTTAATTTTGGTTATAGTTTCTTGTTCATAGATGTGATCAGGTATAAATACGGCAGATCTGATCAGGAATGACTGTGACTATAGTTTTATTATAATTTAAAGTCTTTGAGGTTATTGGTATCCAAACTAATGCAATGTTTCATAATATTTTTAGCATAGATGACAATGTCAGTGTTGGCTACAGTTTAAACTATTTTGTTTTCTTATTCTGATTTTTTTGTGAGAATATGAAAGTCAATTTGGTGAGAGATGATGATTTCCTTGATCTTAGTTCCTACCGCTTCAACTGTTTACTTTGGTATTTTATACTTTGTAGTTGCTTACATTTTTCTACTGTAGCCAATGTCGTTAAGGAAAAGGTGTGCTCTTTTGCACAGTTGGGATTCATTAAAATCTTTTTTTTCAATCATAGGTGATTTTGCGTTTATATCTGAGGTATTTGAAAATGAAGGTAAAGATATGTTGAATGGATAATTGCTCTTAATAGATAGTACCAATCATAGCTTCTTCTTTTGTCTTGCTTTTTAATTTTGGTTATAGTTTCCTGTTCATAGATATGATCATGTGTGATTTCAGGTTTAATTAGGAATGACTGTCGAAACATAGTTTTATTCGAATTTGAAGTTTTTAAGGTTGTTGGCATCCAAACAAACAAGATGTTCCATAACGTTTTGAGCATAAATCACAATGTCAGTGTTGGCTACAGTATAAACTATTTTGTTTCTTTTGTTGACTTTGTCAGAGGTGATGGTTCCCTTGATCGTAGTTCTTGAAGCTTTAATTGTTTACTTTGTTATTTTATGGTTTGAAGTAGCTTACATTTGTCTACTGTAGTCAATGTCATTAAGGTAAAGTTCTGATCTTTTGCACAGTTGGGATTTATTAAGATCTTTTTTTTTTTTAATCGTAGGTGATTCTGCAATCGTATCTGCGATATTCGAAAATCAAGTATTGGATAAAGATATGTTTTATGGAAAGTTGTCCTCAACAGGTAGTACCCGTCGTAGCTTCTTCTTTTGTCTTACGTTTAAATTTTTGTTATAGTTTCTGGTTCAAAGATATGATCATGTGTGATTTCAGGTTTAATGAGGAATGACTGTCGAAACATAGTTTTATTCGAATTTAAAGGTTGTGGGCATCGAAACTAACAAGATGTTCCATAATATTCTTAGCATAGCAGCGAATGTCAATATTGGCTGCAGTATCAACTATTTGGATTCATTTTATTGACTTTGTCAGA
Organism: Melikaiella ostensackeni; assembly: GCA_032362435.1. Lineage (NCBI taxonomy): Eukaryota > Metazoa > Arthropoda > Insecta > Hymenoptera > Cynipidae > Melikaiella > Melikaiella ostensackeni. Next base: position 20,646,434 of record JAUMHM010000005.1, on the reverse strand, counting down.
GATGGTGATTTTCCTGATCTTAGTTCATGAAGCTTTAACTGTTTAATTTAGTATTTTATGGTTTGTAGTTGCTTACATTGTTTCTACTGTAGCCAATGTCGTTAAGGAGAACGTGTGATCTTTCACACATTTGGGATTCAAGATCTTTTTTTTTTAATCCTAAGCGATTTAGCGATTGTATCTGAGGTAATCGAAAATGGGGTATTAAATAAAGACACGTTTTATGGATAATTGTCTTCAGCAGATAGTACAAATAGGTTCTTCTCAAGTCTTTAAATTGAAATCTGTTAGTTTGGAGTGTATTCTGATTATTCTGAATCTTGTGTCATTTGCTCTTTTTCTTTATGGATATAGGCATTGGCCTCATAATTGTTGTCCCTTCGTGGATATTGCTTTAATTTTCAGGCTTCTATTGATTATTTCAAAGCTTTTTTGCAGCTTCCAATTGTGCTTTTCTAAATTCTTCGAGATTTGTTTTAATGGATGTATCTTTCAGTGTCAGAGCGTGTGTTTTGGCGACGTGATGAACGTTTGGTTGGTAGTTTGTTTGTAGAGGATGCTGCTGATCGCATTCATTGGGAAATTACCTGTAGCAATTCACAGTCCCCTTTTGTCAATAGTTTTGGTAGGACTAGTAGGTCACTATGTGCTTAGAGCTTCTCAGGCTTTATTGACTTACGTTGTTTTTGAAATGAGGGTTCCAAGTTAAGTGTAAAACAGCTACGAGTTCCGCGATTCTTACCATATTGACGATTTTAAGTTGCTGATCACCAAGGAACAGTTTTGGTTTGCAGGTTGATTTCAGTTTTTATTTGGGAGAATTCAAATGCTGCTGTGTTTGTCTAAGAGATAGTAAGTCATCAAAAAACAGGATGTTTCCGGTTGTAGGTAGATTATTACTGTTTGTTTACTCACACCTCATGTATCTACCTTTGTTTTAGCAAATTATTGATAAGCTTAATAATGTGTCTTGGAATATTGTCAAATCAATAGGACTATCACCCAGGAAAGTGTACAAGTGGTGCAGAGAATACAAATATAGAGACTAATTGTGAAATTCTATGGATGTATCACTCTATGACCAGACATTGCGAAACACGTCTGATGCTAAATCCTGATTCCCTCGGTGACTGCATGAGTGGATCGCGATTAAAATCCCATAACACACAGGATGTACCCCTTGTGGAGTGCGTTATACGGGGATTACAGGGCACCGGAGGCATAAAGTTGCTCCAATGATTCATGGTGTGATTAATTTGCACGGGTATACGGCTCGCAGCGTCACCTTCTCTCCAGCACGTGAACGGAGACCTTCGTACGTATTGCTACACACAAGCAGTCACAGGCTGCAGGATGAAGATGCGCCCATCTCCCCGTGTCGCTTGGCGAACTAATTGCGCCGCTGGCCTGCCGCAGGGTGAATTTCAAAGTTGGCTCATGCATTACGATTTCTCTCCCACCTCACTCCAATGTGTCTCTTTTTCTCTGTATTGATCCCTCTTTTCCTCTTTACAGACCTCTCGTTTCCTCTTTCTAGATCTCTCTTTTTCTCTTCGCCGATCATCTTCTTTTCACCCTTTTTTGTCTGGTTCATCTCTATCGATTTCTATCTCTCTTTATCAGTGGAAGCCTCCATATCTCTCTCTCTGTGGTGAACGCACATGCACAGTACACGTTCATGCACAGTGTATGTCCAGGGTAAAGCGACGTGCGGCCACGATGCGGAACGGAGCGGGGTTTCTGTTGCAGTTAGGTTATATTCACCTGCCTCGGCGGTCGGCCGACTCGAGCCCCGTAACCGGCTTGGCAGCATGTCACCCTTTGCGCGGGTGACTCTATGCTGGTTCCTTTTACTTTGCAGTCTTGTCACGCCTTCCCTTCCTTGCCCACCACGGAATACGGAGGCGCGCGGTCTCAGAGAACGTTCACGGCGCTCCTCGATCTGCGAAGGCTGAGGTTTCTGAACGCTCCAATGTCCTCTTCAAGAGACATGAGAAAACTGACTGAAAAAATCTTGTTCCCACTTTCAATAAGTGAATGAAGTCTCAGGATTGCTGTGCTAAAAATTCTTGGAATTCTTGAAGAAAGTCCCTGAAGGCTGAGGAGCTTCGAACATAGAGGAGCTGAAAATGGTGCCCTTTGAAAGAAGAGCTGGAAAGCCTTGGATGTTTGAAGGTTGCAGATTAGAAGTAGGTAGTGTCAAATTTGAACTTCGAAGATTGAAATTCTTCAGTTTGGGATTGAGATATATGAATTAATGATCGATTTCTTATGAATTTGTCCAGTGCACCTCTGCTTCCAAACATCTATACTCTGTTCCCTGAGAGAAGGCTCAAAGTTTGCGCATGAGGGAGAAGAAGCATTTTGGTGAAGGAGTTTTCTTTCCCTTTTTTCTACTTATAGTTTTTTTCATTTTTCTTCTCATTGATCCAAGCTTCACATTTATTGCTTTCTTGGTGTCCTTCTGTAAAGTTGGTGGAAGGGTTTTGATCAGATGTTAGCAATAGCAGCCTTGAGCATCTCAACAAATCCCGCCTTCGCGGAAACAATTTCTGATAAACTGTGTAAAGGGATCTGAATTTCGTCGATCGTTTGAGTCTTCTCTCAGGGAATAGAGTATAGTTGATTATTATCTTTCTGAAACTCATCAAATCGGAAGCTTTCAATGCTTTCATGTATGGAACATGGTGTCATAATTTCTTACCAAATTCAATCATTAGTTCAACTTTTAGAAGGTTTTATCTTCACTTATATCAAGGTAGCTAAATACTACATGTAATACCTATATTGTACCAATTAGTAAGAAAAAAAAACGAGGAAAGTGTATTGGTATTTGGCACGTTTCTAATTGAATTAAACTTAATGTTTGTCTGCTGGCATCCACTTGACTAAATTCAGCTTTCTTGATCCGAGCAAGGACCATATTAGAAGAAGATCAGATTCAATGTGGGGCACGTGCTTCTTCGCCATATACACACTCATCACATTTACATAAATTCCATCTTATAAGGAGCTTTCTTACAGTGAGAGAAACATTTCTTTGACTCCACTCCAGCACAAGTAGATTAATTCATCATTTATTTTTATCATTCCCAATTAACACCATTTCCCTTCAATGAATATGCAAAAAGCACTTTAATTCTTACCATTCTGATTAATGTTAACCAAAATAATCGAATTATTCATCAATTCAACCAAAATTTGTGTCTTTCTCCAAAGATTTATTGTAAAGATTTTTTTATTTCGTTTTTAGAGTCTCATCGTTGTCAAAATCATAAGTCTCTACTGTGGTTACTAAGAACGTTTTATTTTTTGTAGATTTTACGAGTGATAAGGTTAATCTTTTGTTTATTTATTAAAACTTTCACTGTTTACTTTATATTTAGGTATTTTATGGTGTTGTTGTGATGTATATTTATTCACCATAGTCAATCGCATTAAGGAAAAGGAGTGATTTTTTGCACGGTTGGGGTTCATTAAACTTTCTTTTTAAATATAGATGCGAGATGTATTTGATTGATAGCTGTCTTTAACCACAGTCACCATAGTGTCACTTTTTCTTTTCCAATGTTGTCCCTAATAGCGTGAAATTTGCTTTCATTTTGAGATTTCCATTGATTATTCGATAGTTTATTTGTATCTTACAATAAAGGTTTTCTAAATTTCCAGTAGGTGTGAACAGACTTTTTGTAAAATGTTACGAATTCCATTAGCTCCAGGTCTAATGTTTTTGCGCTGCTTTACTACGGATGAAAATTCTATCATTTAAAGAGGGGAGTTTATTGGTACTAAGTCCTGTATATTTTCATTCTGTTCTTTCTTCTTTGTATGCAACATTCAGAACTGAATGAACTGGATTTTGGTGTACTTTTTGGAGGCGATCAACGATGTTTTGATGGTCAATATGTTTATTTTCAGTTGGTTTGTATTTGTTTTATACGTTGTAGGCTTATTTTTTAAATCTTTTAATTCATTATGGATCTTTCCTTTTGGTATAATTTATCTACATCGTGGTGCGCAAAAGTTTTGGTCCAACACCTTTTTGATTATATATAGTAAATGAAAGCAGTTGAGGAAAATTAAGTATATATAAACTATTAGTATTTTATTCAACTACAAAATTATGGAATTTACATATTTTTCATAAAAAGTGTTGACAATTTGTTCTACAACGTGCTGCTGTAATTGCTGCTAAGGGTATAGCTACTAACTATTAGTTATTAAGCAACAAAATAAAGACTTTTCTTGATTTTATAAACGTTTACTATTGTATAAACATATAAAATAAATGTGGCCCATTATTTTTTAACAACTTTATATCAAACATTGTAGAACAAATTGTCAATAAATTTTATTAAAAGTATGTGAATTCCATAATCTTGTAGTTTAATGAAATACTTATAGTTTATGCATACTAAATTTTTCTTCACTGCTTTTATTTACCATATATAGTCAAAAAATGCATTGGCTCGAAACTTTTGCACGCTACTGTAGTGGGCATCTGGTGACCAACATCTCCACTATGCTATCGATTTTTTCTTTATTTTCCCTTAAAAGTTTGGCTTCTCCAAAACATCCTTGGTTTTCAAATCCTTTGTTATAAAAAAACTCACAATCCTCTAGATCATAAGCTTTCCATCTCAACAAGTGAAGTCACATTTAATTCTTGGTAAGGCTTCCTTCATTCAAGATCTCTATCGGTAAAAATGGTGTTTTAATTCCTCCTTGATTTGAAATAAGTAAAAAAGGACATGAGCATGAAGGAAACATGTTTCATTTATCGCAGCAAATCTCGAAAATCGTATGGAGAGTACGAGTCACAGACACACTTTGCGTGAGCTCTTCGCACTTACTTGGAGATGTCAAGCGCAATCTTTACGCCTGACATCTTTCTGGCGCAAGTGGACCGTCGCAAAGCTGCGTAAATTTACGGGATCGTATCTCACGTTTTGGCGAGTAGAACCGCGGGTCGCTCGATATTTGTGCGTGACACGAGAGTGCGGTGAATGCTCGCAAAGGCGTGCATTCTCAAATACGTATGAAGACGTAACTCATGGCCACGCCTGCCCGATGTTAGCATATTGCATGAGGTACTGCTTCCCCTGCTCGATGTAGTACCTACATACATACGTTGTATATCTAGACGCAATGCGGTTGCTCATCTTGATCCTCGTGAGTGGGCATAATATTTACTACGCGACGACGCACCAAGAAACCTACATGCAAATTTTCCGTACACACTATCCTTCTTACATGACTCCTACGTCCGAAAAATACTGATTTTTTAGTGAGTCTTTCAATTTCTGTTACGTAAAGAGTCGCGCTGCATTTGTATGCAACAATTGCCATTGTCTTTGATCATGTGCTGTCTGCCAACTCAAAACGTTTTGAAATTATAGGTTTATTTTACGTTAAAGAGAAGAAAAGATTTTTAGTGACCCGAACATTATGCGCTGTACTTGAAAAGAAGAATTGATAAATCATGAATGACACCTATATTCCTTTTTGGAACATTGTGCGATAATACTTCTGCTGCAATCAAATTGAGCAATTTTGAATGTTCAGGTCATAGAAGTATCTTTTATATTATATTGCGTCGAGCATCTATTGAACGACAGAATTTTATATCTTTAAGGTTGTTGGCATCCAAACAAACAAGATGTTCCATAATGTTTTTAGCATACATAACCATTTCAATTTTGGTTACAATATCACATTGGGTACAGTTACAGTATCAATTATTTTAATTTCTTTTGTTGACTTTATCAGAGATGATGATTTCCTCGACCTTAGTCCTTCAAGCTTTGATTGTTTACTTTGGTATTTTATGGTTTGTAGTGGTTTACATTTTTCTGGTGTAACCAATGTTGTTGAGAAAACTGTGTGATATTTTTCACAGCTGGGATTCATTAAGATCTTTTCTTTTAATCCTAGGCGATTTTGCGATTGTATATCCGGTATTCGAAAATGGGGTATTAGATAAATGTATGTTTTATGGATAATTGTCCCTAACAGATAGCACCAATAGGTACTTCTCATGTCATTAAATTGAAATCTGTTAGTTTGGAGTGTATTCTGAATCTTGTGTCACTTGTTCTTTTTCTTCATGGATATGGGCTCTGGCCTCAAGAATGTTGTCCTTTCGTGGAATTTGCTTTAAATTTTAGGCTTCTATTGATTATTCCAAAGCTTCCTTACAGCTTCCAATAGTGGTTTTCCAAATTCTTTGAGATTTTTTAAAATGGATGTATCTTTCAGTGTCAGAGTATAGGGTGTTTTGGCTAAGTGATAAATGTTTGGTGGGTAGTTTGTAGAGGATGCTGCCGATCATATTAATTGGGAAATCACCTATAGCTATTCACAGTCCCTTTTTGCCAATTAGAGTTTTTTATCAGTTAGAGTTTCTCAGACCTCATAGACTTAAGTAGTTTTTCAAATGTAGGATCCAAGTGAATTTTGAAATAAATAGGGGTTCCGCAATTCTTACCATGTTGACGATTTCGAGTTGCTGATCACCAAGAAACAGTTTTGGGTTGCAGTTGATTTCAGTTTTTATTTAGGAAAATTTAAATCCTTTTGTTTTTGCCTAAGAAATAGTAAGTCATCAAGAACCAGGATGTTTTCGGTTGGAGGTGGATTATTACTGTCTGTTTTCTCACATCTGATGTGTGTATGTTTTTGTACTTTTGAAAATATTTTTAGTGACCCGAACGTTATGCACTGTACTTGAAAAGGAACATTGATAAATCGTCATGAATAATACCTATATTTCTTTTCTGAACATTGTGCGATAATACTTCTGCTGCAACCAAATTGAGCAATTTTGAACATTCAGGTCAATGAGGTATCTTTAATATTATATTACCTCTGGCATCTATTGCACCATAATCATAAAAAACGTGATTCCCCGTCTTAAGTTAATTAATATGCATACCAAAGCATGCAATATCTGCTCCTTAGATCTGATTGCTCTCGTACAAAGACCTTGAGAGAGAGTGAACGTTGGGGACTTGATAAAAATGAAAATAAGATCTTGGATCAACAAAGGTGTTCAGGCCGGTTTCCCATCGAGGTTCGAGAAACGATGCGCGATAAGGGCAGCGATACTAATTGAAATGAGAAATTCGCACCACGTATCGCGCGGAATGTAGTCCGATGTCCGTCACGGCTACCAATCGCAAAGCAAAGCAAAGGCACGAGTTCATATACATATCTGCGACACATGAAAAGATAGCGATATGCAATTGCATGCACGAATGCATACGTAAAGGATAGACATAGTCCATACAGAACGCGTGGGTAAATGCTTTATTGCAGGGGCATATCCTCGCGGTCATGGACTGCTATTGGTCGAATAGTGTATGTTATATGATGTATGTTGCATGGTGCATGTTGGATGGTGGATGTTGTATGGTGTATGGTGCATGGGGTATATAAGACGATGTAAGAGCGCACGACTATAAGTACGTGAATATACGCGATCACCACTCCAGGGGATCGTCGGCGATACGAATGCATCAGTTTCACGGCTCGGCGGACAAGACAACGAGATTCATGCCGTCCTCATGCATGAATCAACAACCTTTTCCATATTTACATAACAACGCCTGACTTACATGGCCTGTGGGAGGCCCTTGACAGATTGGGAGTATGGATAGGCGTTATTCTAAGTAAATGTCTTCAAACTCAAAAGAGCAGGTCCAAGAAGGGAGGAACGCGACGATGTGAAAGAGATGGATGTGCAAAACGAGTATTTGCTGCAAGTTACAGCATCTTCTGAATCATAAATCTGGGTTGTTGAGTCTGCACTCCCACTCTTAGATGAGTATTCATTTTTCAGAGACACATTAATAAAAAACAAATCAGTACATGTGTTCTAAAGTACGACCCAAGGCAGATTTATGTGTAAACATCTTCAAAAGTTAAAGCATGATCTTCATAAACAAAGGCTTCCACCTTCATTTCTGCTGTCCAACGGAAAAACTTAGTGAGTGACATTTGCCATAGTGACTTTTCAGGCATGGGAAAATAGCCTTTATGGCAAATGTCACTTACTAGGTTTTTCCGTTGAACAGCAGATTTTGACAAGTCACATCAGTGATTCTTCTAGATCTATGAAACTAGCAAATTGACAAACTCAACAAATACAGAATAAGAACCAAGCAACCATGTTTCTTTGATGGCTGAAGTTTCGACGAGTGCAGACAAAAGACAAGTTGGTTCAAGTTCAAAGATATGTACATCGAGGGTTGGAGTGTGAGAGGTCGAGGGTGGAACGGGACCATCGTGGGTATGAATCAACATTACTCTGCATTAAACTGCAGTAGAGTTCCTAGGGTTCATATACCTACTACTAGAGCTTACCACCAAGGTAAAGTCGAGTTCGTAGGTACGCGCTAAACACGCCAGTGTATATAAATATATTCGAATGTATGGGTTGTATATGTATGTAGACGATACACATACACAAGCCAATATTTCGAATGTGCATATTCGTGACCAACACAGAATGTCATAATACAAACAGGAGGTCCATGTATGTGTCAGTTCTGCACAGAGGCGAGTCAGCTCTCCAACTTCCAAGTTACTTACCTACTTGCCACTTAGGTCCCCCGACTCGTGCCTACCAGAGACTCAGTAATTCACGCTGTCATGCTTATACTCGAGCATGGATTTAGGCTTGGATACCTTCCACCTACTACCTATTCACACTACGTTTCCTTCTGTCTATTATATTGATAATTATCTTCTTAGAATGCTAAATTGCTTCCTGGGGAAGTGTTTTAATAATATATGACACAATTTATAAGATTTTGAGGGATATAATGAATTTAATGGATCATATTTCATCAGTTCGGAAGATAAAGAATACGTGGTGTTTCTGAAATTAGATGACTCAAAAATGATTTCGGGATAAGAGAAAAAAATATTCACACATGGGTTATTATTGAGAAATAGGTCACTTTTGATTTCCAACGTAAATTTATTCATCTTACTAATAGACAAGGGAATCTAATGTGGATAATTTTTTAAAAGAGTTTTTATTTGAAAATCAAATAATAAATTCATTGAAATTCATTTTGTTGATAATGACTTACCGTATTACGAGAAATGATGCCTTCCCCTTATAGTTCGCGCACATAAGTGAAAAAATGATCAAACATTTGGTAGGACATACCACTTTTCGTGACGGCAACTAATTATCAATGAAATACAAATACATGATATGTAATGAAGTGGTTCTTAACAGAGAATTGAACCGGAACATAAAAAAATTGTTTTGCTACTGCTTTGATTCCAAAATGTATGTTACATGCAGGGAGGTTTAGATAATTTCCTTGATACATAATGAATAAGTGTATAATGTCTTAAAATTCCTCGGTGATTCATGTTTATAGCCTAAAGTAGAACATTTCGATTAGAATTCTTTATTTTTATTTGACATTTCACAAAATTATTCACAGTTATTTATTATTTTGAAATTAATCAACACTGCTTATGCTTTTAAATTTACTGTAAACAATTTAATTAAACCATTGAGAGCTAAATCCGCGTGAACGCTCTTTGACTTTATTTTATAGGAGAGACAGAAATCTTCTCAGCGGTTCAAGATATTAATGTTAAAAATTAAGAGTAAAAAAATTTGAATGGAATATAATATGCAGATGAAGGTAATACAACATACCTATAATATTTTAATAATATTATTGGGAGACACACATCCATGGAATAGAAAATAAATTTTTCGAAACTTGCTCGTATATTCCGCTTATATTAGGGATTCGAACCCTTGACATCACATGGCTCCCTTAGTCTCTTATTAGATTGTGTTCCAATCACCTAAGCAGTTCAGCCACGATGTCTCCTATTCAATTATTAATTTATTAGAGTCAAAACAATGATAATATCAAAGTTCTTGGTTCATTGAACAAAAACTATCTAGATTCAAAAAGAAGAGTTTTCAAACTACAGTGAAATTTCTTATTTTTCTTAAATAACATTACAAAAAATGTTGTTCAATTTCAACTCCTGGCAAATTTTCATGCTGGAGATGAATTTTTTTAATTTCTTTGACACACTTTAATGAATACAATTCAAGGTTCCTTTCCACGGATTTTAAGAGGTTTTCACTTTTCGAGGAGTTAGCTATGACAATAAACCGCGGCGTGCTTTTATTTGAATTTTTTTAGGTATATACATATTTTCCGACGGTAGTATCTATTGAACGGAAAAATTAGAAAAATTAATTATCTAATCAATCAGTGTATTATTGAAAATAATATGCATACAACTACATGAAATAGAAAACTGTTATCAACCTAAAAATATATATTTTTTATTAGATTCTTTATGGGATATTTTAATATTTTCTGGAATATTTTAGTATAATCAAAATAGTATTAATGAGCAGCAAATTTTTTAAAATTGTTGAAAATGTTTTACATTATTTAAATAATTATTTCTTTTTGTTTCAGGTAAGTTCCCTTAATGGCTGTGTTAAAGATATTTTCATCAATATGGTGAGAATTAACTTTTTTAGATTTAATATTTAAAGTGAAGATTATCAGAAACTGGAATTATAAATACTTTTAATTTAGACATTTTTATATGGCTTCAAGATTATATCCTTACTGTCTCGAATTTTAAACTAAAACTCTCAAAAAATATTTAAATTTTTCATTATAAATCTTCCTAAATTCTATGTCCTGAAAACTGCAATTTACATTTTTATTCAGTCTCTTGAAGATTTACAATATTAAAGAATTTTTTTTCTTTATATTAAATTGTTGAATTCTTTCATTATACTAAAGAAAAATCTTGAATTTATTTTAATTCTAAGGTTGTAGAATACAGAAGTTTCTAACATTTGCAGTTATTTTCAGAACAATGTTTAAATTTTTTTAAAAACTGTCAAAAATGTTTACTAAAAGGATTTCTAATCTAGATTTTTTCAAATGAAGCTTTCAATGTATGTTATTGCATTTTATTTAATTCTAGCTATTTTGTCGCTGAAATTTTTTTATGTTACCGAGCAATACAATATTATAACTTCATAGAATATTTTCAATTTTTCATACTCACTATATCCGAATTAGTAGAAAAGTACTAGATGAAATAGCATGAAGTCGTTTACTAATTGCTTTAGCAAGCATTTCTATTAATAATTAGTAGTTTTCCACTAATTCGTGGTCAGATTCTACTAATTCAATTAGCAATAGTTCAGTTTCTATAAATTGAATTAGTTGAATTTGACTATAAATTAATATATTTAGAGAGTGCAAAAAATATCTACTCTTCTCATTGACTAT
>JAUMHM010000005.1:20608962-20626867 GCA_032362435.1 Melikaiella ostensackeni | reverse complement strand
CAATTTTGTTGAGAACTCGTTTTTTTTGTTGAAAATAATTTTTTTTTTACAGAAAATTTACCTATTCCATTTTGGGCTGAAAATTCATGTATCTTATCGAAAATTCATCTTTGTTGATAGATAACTGATCTCCAGGGTGGAAAATTCATCTTCTGGTTTGAAAATTCATATTATTCGTGAAAAATTCAAATACTTGAGTGAGAATTCATTTTTTTGGTTGAAGATTCGTTACATTAATTGAAAGCTAATTTTCTTTGGTTGACAAATTTATGTTTCAAATTTAGACTTCCAATGTTTCAATTGTATGCGCTCAAAATTTGAATTTTTTAAACATTAATCGCTTCCCGATTGAAATTGTCTCTCTTTAAAAGCCGAAATTTACGATTGTATCATTTTTAGGTTCCAAAATTAGTTCGTGTTCACTGTTCAACATTTCAAATTTAAGATTGTTAAGTTTCTCCCTTTTTAAAAATCTATTTTTCAAAGTTTTCTACTATGCCAAAAAATAATTGTGCAAATGTTAATTTGTAGTCGAAAATTGAGTTAGAGGTATGCATTTGGAAGCCATAATTCGGAAGAACACCGTCAACTTAAATAAAAATAATATTTATTATTAATTATTATCATAATTAATTAATATTAAGCTATTCATTAATGAAGTAATCTACTATTATTAAAATACTTTTTAATATTTAATGTTAATTAATTTTAAATTATTCTTAAATTATATTTCTAATGCACTAATATTTCTATTTACTAATTGAATTAAAAATTAGGAAAAAAAGAATAACATTAATAATATTGAAATTGAAAACATTTTAAAGTTGAATCCAAGAACAAAAATAAGCAAAGATATAGAATTCGGATTGTTAATTATCATAATTCATTTCAGTTTAAGAGAAGAAATATAAATATTCAAAAGCATTTTTCGAAGCATTAAAAATATCTTAGCTATAAAACCAGATTTGTTTTTTTCAGTAACCTTTTAATCCGAACAAGTTTACAACTGAATAAATCTAAATAACTGCACCTATATTAGATGGATCTTTTTGCCGTTCTTTAACAGCAAGTAAACAGTTTTAATAATTATTTTTTAATCAATAATGTTTATTAATCTTATTATGGCGTTTCTCGGATCAAAAACTTGTTTTCTGGCTCCTTAATATTACGGAAGAACGCCGTTAACTCATTGCGGCGCTTTTCCAAAAGCACTGACAAAATTTGAAAAAAAAAATCATTTTAAAAATGATTCTCTTTTCCTTCATTATGTTATTGATTAATTATGTTATCATTTTATTGAATCATGTTAGTGCCATGACTTTTATTTAGTAAAATGCTATAATTATCTACTTTTAAAATATATTCCCATTAAATGTCACTTTTTTCTAAATGACTTTAACGCTTTTTCTTTTGCGGAAAGTTTGACTTGCTCTCTGAATGAAATCTAGTTCAAATTGTAAAAATGAAATTGTAAAGAATAATACTTTAATGAAAAAAGGATCTGTTTAACAAAGGGTTACAAAATAAATTAAATATCCCATAAAATATAAGAAATTAATGCAAGAATGTTAATATTTTACATTAATTTGATAACTTGCCTAATAGATGGTCTAATGAAAACTACTCATGTATAGATAATAAAATTTTATTGTTACGATTTATGTTACATAACTCTCGAACGATGCTTTTTATTTTGGAGAATTAAACTCCTACAAGGCCGGAGCCTTGTACTCCTACACTTTATATAATCTAAAACTATTCAACTTGCGTAGATATGTAAATTCTGTATCATCTAAAAATTACGCCCTGGTTACAAAAATGACATCCGAATTCAATTTTTCAGTTTGAAAATCACAAAAATGATATCCGAATTCAATTTTTCAGTTTGAAAATCGCATGCTACGATCCGCAACAGTCTGAAGATAATTTACAAGGAAACTGTTATAAACAGCTTGATAATAGTAGTCCAGTCCAACATTTTGCGGAATACTTGCTGGATGATATAGGTTACCAGTCATATTTGAGACGGCAGAAGCATGGTTTAAAGGAATTGGAATAAACGATCTATTAACATAGTTCTCCAATTTTTTAAGAGAGGAAGGTGGACAGTGGTTAAAAGGACATTGATTATACGAACTTTTCCAATAGTTCTCCAGATTTTGGGGGGCGAAAGGAGGGAAACTGTTCAAAGGTCTTGGATTGTACGAACCTTTGCAATAGTTCTCCAGATTTTGAGGAGCGGAAGGAGGACCATGGTTCAAAGGAATTGAATTGTACGAAATTTTAAAATAATTCTCCAGGTTTTGAGGAGCGGAATGGGGACCATGGTTCAGATGAGTGTACGAAATTTTGCAATGGTTTTCTGGACTTTTAAGAGCACAAGAAAAAAAATGGTTCAAACGAATTGGATTATACGAAGTATTGCAATAGTTCTCCAGATTTTGAAGAGCCGAAGGAGAAGAAAAATTATTTTCCAATAATTTTGTCCTTTTCTTTCTGATTGTGGAATCGCATTGCTCGTCTTCATTCATTCTTTTTCCAATTTCAGACGTCTGCGTAGAATTAGTTTTCAAGTTGGCGAAGGTACTTGCGAAATTGTTTTCATCTGAAGAGTGGTTTCCGTCCTCTTGGTCTGTTGATTATTTGAGGTTATTGACAGGTAATCACAAAAAATAAAAAATATCAACCATAATGTAAAATTACTCACTGTAGTATCCAGATCCTCCGGAATTTCTGATTTCATCAATTTCTCTTGCATTACTAAATATGGTATCCATATAACATTCATAATTGCTGCATGGAGCCTCACAGTCAGTGGCCTTACATTTTTTTGTCGCGTATCCTGTAAGTTTATGTTTTGTTTTATGTTATTTTTAGGAACTAATAAAATTAATGATGAAAATAAAAATTAAAGTTTTTCTTACGTAAAACTGTAGTCTTTATTTCTTCTGGAAGTTTTAAACATTTATTCCTTCCACTCAAGGAGCCGGTGATACTTAGGTATTTCAGATTTTCAGTGTTCAGCAGAGAATTCAAAAGATAGTGTATCATTTTTCTGTGTTTATCTTTGCACCTTATTGCTCCGCATTTCTCTTCAATTTCACATAAATCATTTTTTAATATCCACACATTCGACCCAGGTATAAGTTCAACCTTAAACAGGAAAAAATATAAGTTATCCTTTAATCAATGAATGTCATTAGCATCTGTATCTATCTTGAAATAAAAGAAATTACCTTGTCCTCGCTCTGTATCTTATAGGGAAATAAGATATCCTCGTTTTCTGCTTTTCTTGTAGGCGAGACTAAAAAATATTTGTGAAAAGTGAATTCTTTGATTTATATTAATAAGAAATAATATTTCATATTTGCATTACTTACAGCGTTGTTTGTTTTGTCCATGTTCGTTTTTGTTTTTACGTGATATTCCCTGCCTTGCTTCAGATAAAATATAGATGACATAATCATGATATCCATGACTTTTAAATAAAGCAGTGTAGCAGTTCAATGAGTTACACGGTTGTAAAGCGTATGCTGAAATATTGTTTATAGAGGATTTAGATTATTTTTGTGTCATTTAGAAAGGCTAAGTAGTGAAAGTAAAATAAAAAGTTAAGTTATTACTTAGAACTGCAGTATAGATTTCATCTGGGAGTTCAATATATTTTTCCGTTTCTTGACGATCCTTGCTACCACCGATACCCACATATTTCATATTTTCAGCGCCCAAAAGACATTTAAACAATAATCGTATCATTGTTCTATGGTTAATGAAACAAGAGAGATTTATGCATTTTTTGTGAATTTTTTCTAATTCATTTCTTGATATCCACACACTGGATCCTTGAATAAGTTCAATCTGTAAGTGTATAAAAAATGAAATAAAAACTTCACACTCACGCAGATTCATATACTTAAATACATTAACATATTGATTGTCATAAAATTGAATAAAATAATTACCTTTTCATCACTCTGTATCCTATACGGAAAAGTGATCTTGTCATCAGTTTTATATAGCTCAAGCATCTTTTCTTCATTTTTATTGTCATCTACTGTGATGATTTGTAATTTCTCTTCTATTTCTCCTCCTTTAATGAAAATTAAACATTATTTAAGAATATTCGAACCTCAAAAATTTAACAATTATTCAGAAAAGTAGAGCGCAATCTCTGTGTTGCAATCAGTAAGGGAAGTTTTCTTATTGCTACAAAAGTATCATTTTTCTTTAAAGCAAAAGTAACTACATGTTTTTAATTTCAAACAAAAAAAAATCTGTGAAAAGAAAAACGCATTTAACTCCTCTGGGTTCGAGCCAAAAGAGAGAAATTTAAGAAAATAAAATATTTTAACATTAGTTGACATGACATTCTTCACGTGAGAATCTATTTACGAAAATTTCTCCACGTTTTATAGTTCATATTTCGTCTTTATTTTTATTGCAAACACTTTTAACTATCACCGTCATACGGTTTTCAATTTAGATTCTAATTTGGTTAATTGCATAAAATTTATTAATCAATATTCTATTTGTTTTTGTTTCAGGTTAGTACCACTTATGGATTTACATATACAAACATTATGGTGAGCAAAAGTGAAAAATATTTTTAATGCAATATAGGTGAAATATTATTGATGGTTTCACAATTTAAAAAATTATTTAATGTATTTAAATGTTATCGTTTCAGTTAAAATTAAAGTGAACTTTGAGATGTCTCATGAAAATGAAATAAAAGAACTAAAAAAAGAGCTTTTTTCAAATATTAGATGATTTAATGGTATGTCACAAAAACATTTTTTTCCCATTAAGTTTTCAAAATGGATTGTAAAATTAATAATTTAGGATTTCCTAAACTTTTTCATCATTATAAACATAAACGAATCTACAAATCCCAAAACACATCTGGTAAAAACGGATAGAGTAACAACAAGTAAAATCTTTCAGTGCTCCACTTTCTCAAATTCCACAAAATAAAATCATAAGATTGAAAGTTAAACTTGTTTTGCAATGAAAAACGTTATATCTTGAAAAATTGTTTGAATATTATCAGAAACACAATCTGGTGAAAGTAAAAATGTAACGATAAAATTATTTGTCTATATTGTTGTTTGCACTATTACTAATATGTAAAATGTAATATACTAACCATTTTTGGAAGAATGAATTTCTTTGACAATATCTTTCCTTGAGTTTTTAAAAACGTCTTGAATAAAATTCGTTATATGCTGCGCAGAATAATTGCATTTCGGACGACAGTTTGCTTTGGTAAATACTGAAATTTTATATCATATATGTTACTTAATTATAGTATAAGAATACTAATTTAAAGTAAACAAATCATAATGACGCAGAAAATTTTTCACTCACTTTTAAGAACAAACAGGATTATTTCCGGGATCGCAATAAATTTTGAAGAGTTGTTGAAGCTTACGTATTGCAAATTTTCATTTCCTATTAGACAAGACAATAGGAAATTTATCATTTTGTTGTGCCTCTTATAACTGGAGCAAAGGTTTTTACACATTGCCTTCACTGTGTGATAGTCATTTTTACATATCCACACATTCATAGATGGCAAAATTTCGACCTAAAATGGTAAATAATTGTGATTATTAATATATATGTCTGAATCTTTTTTGTTTTACTCAATATAAATCAATATTTTTTGTTAAAACGAGATTATAAAATTCATACCTTATCTTTACTTCGTATCGTAAAAGGAAATACAATCCGTTTCATTGTTCCATCCTCGTCCAAAACTTCAGAAACAAAGAAAAAAGTTATTAATTTTAGAGAAAAGTAATTTCGGACATTATTATACTTTATGAAATGTTCATAACCCATCCACCGCACATTGTAGTAAACACAAATAGAAAAGCTAATAGAACCATTCGATTCTGCGGAAGAAATTACATAATTTTCATACAATGGTCAATTTTTTGCATCACTCGATTTGTTATGTAGTATGAATATAAATTCTATTTCATGTAATTGTTTATTAATACTGTCACTAGTTGGGTCAATAAAAATACTGTGAAATACATAGAATTTATGTAATTTTTTTATCAGAATTGAATAGCGCTATTAGTTTTTCCACATTTCGCATTTTTAAACATATTAGTTGAACCAAAATTAATACACAGCCAAAAAATATTTTTTTTTCTTGAAATATAATCCATTAGTTTTCCAATGATTTTATGACAAAATAATTTTTTGAAAGTTTTGAAAAATTGTAATGAAAAATCCAATTTTGTAATCAAAAATCCTGACACGGGTCAGATTCACTCGGCAAAATAGGCAACAATGTGACCCCTTTCCAGCTCTTAACACGGGTTTAGAGCTGGAAAGGGGTAACATTGAAACGTGATAAAAAAAGCCTCCCCCTCATTTTTTTTCTAACTTTTTCAAAAATAGCCCAAAAACCATTTTTTTAATTGAAATATGCATTTTTAACCTGAATCTTTCAAGTCAAAGATTTTCAAGAAAATAATAAAATTCTAATTCCCATATAATTTATTGGTTTTTTAACTTATTAATATTATATTATCAAAATTTATTTTTTATATTATTTTTAATGTTTTTAACTTACAATAATATTTTATTTTATTCTTTTATACAAAATTATTCATTTCTAAGAATATGTGATTAATCTCTATAAATTCGATTCCTTCCTTCTGCTACAAAGTATATTTTGACACTAAAATCTACTGAAAAAGCGCGCGTGTTTAGCTTTTGATTTGAGGAAAATTAACTTTAAAATAAATTCAGAATTTAATTAAAAATCATTTTTATCAGTACGAAAGAAATTTACGTTAGTATTTTACAATCTTGGAATCTTGAATCGATATTGGTCAAACGACATTTTTCAAAATTCTACCAAAGAAATTACCGTGAATTGCATCAATCGAATATGGTACCGTTTTTTAAATCTGTTACATCAACTTTCAGTATCGCTCTTCTTTAATAATTTAAACAGGTTAGAAAAATTTATAATAAAGCAGCTATCGCATGAATATATATAAATCTATTTTAAATAAAGTATTATGCAAATTTGAACAAATATTACACTTATAATTTAAAGCTGACATTCTTTTTTAAATTTCAACATAAAAAAAATATGTTGCGTTTATTACCAGAAGTTCCTGAGATTTTTGGAAGATCACACTTTTCATCACTTTTTGAACACATATTGAAGGTAATAACTGAAACTTTTGAAAGCTCACTCAACCGTACAAAGATCAACTTT
This sequence comes from Melikaiella ostensackeni, assembly GCA_032362435.1. Lineage (NCBI taxonomy): Eukaryota > Metazoa > Arthropoda > Insecta > Hymenoptera > Cynipidae > Melikaiella > Melikaiella ostensackeni. The sequence continues at coordinate 20,619,621 of JAUMHM010000005.1, read as the reverse complement.
TCTCTCGGAAGGGTCAATGATGACTGACCCGATTTCAGAAATTGTCTTGTAATTTCAGGTATATTCTTCAAACTCGAAACTCGATTCGGGATTACTCGCAGTGACGTAACTAGAAACGTGCAGGCCCCTCTGCAAAATTTTTGGACGGCCCCTTAAAAAAAACCAGTTCATATAATACAAGGCATTGTCCTATTTAAAAAAGGCCGAGTTATAAAGTGCTTATCAGTGAAGAAAATTTTCCAATAAATTTAAAAATAAAAGCTTAGGGGTCATCCAAACATTACGCAAAGCGTTTTTCTGAAATTTTTAACCTCCCCTCACCCATGTACGATACCGTATAATTTGCTTTGACCCCCCCCCCCCGCCCAAAATTTTATAAACTTTGGGAACCTCAGTGTAATTAGTTTTATAAGAGAAAATTTCCAGTTTTTTTAAATAATATTTTTAAAGTGTTGAAAATGAACTTCAAAGTTTATTTAAACTATTATTCTTTCCCTATAAATGATCAGAATTCCTATTTACTTATCGCAAGCTTTTTTCTTTCCCCTATTTCCCTCTTTTGTCCCTTTTCTCGTTTTCAAGTTAAATGTAAACTAAATTAATAGAACTCAATAAGGAAATCCAACTATTTTTGTTTGAAAGTTTATTCGTTTTGATTCAAAGGTATAGTGTTGTATTTTTGGTTTTGATAATATAATAATATATAATTATATTTTCTAGTTTGAAACTTCATCTCTTTTGGTAAAAATGTCTTCCTTTTCGGATAAAAATGCAAACGTTTTTTAGAAAATTTATCTGTTTCGGTTGAGAATTCAAATATTTCGTTACAAAATCGATATTATCAGTTGAATCCAACTTTTCGGTTGAATTCAACTGTTTTTAATATTAAATTAAAATATTATTTGGTTTAAATATCAACTATTACGTTTTTCACTGAGAATTCATCTTCTTTGCTTGAAAATTCAACTACTTAGTTGAAAGTTCATTTCTTTCATTGACAATTTGACTGTTTTGTTGAAAATTCCTTTTTTTAACAAAAATTTATCTTTTTTAGCAGAAAAATCAGCTATTTAATTAAACATTTATGTACTCTGTTGGAAATTCATCTTATTGGTAGAAAATTAATCCTTTTAGTTGAAAATTCGTCTTTTTAAGCAGAAAATTAATCTTCTTGTATGAAAGTTCATCTAATACGGTTAAAACTTTAATTATATTGTTAAAAAGTCATAATTTTTAATTGAAAACTAATCTGTTTCAGTTGAAGATTCAACTATTTTGTTGAAACTTCGTCTTTCTTGGTTGAATTCAATTATTTTAGATTTAAGACTAAAATATTTTTTGGTTGAAATATCAACTATTACATTCTTTGTTGAAAATTCTTCTTTTTGGTTGAAGATTTAACTATTTTGGAGAAAGTTGATTTTTTTAGTTGAAAATATTTTTTTAACTGAAAATTTAACTATTCCATTTTTGGTTGGGAATTTGTGTATTTTGTTGAAAATTCATCTCTTTTAGCTGACAGTGGAACAATTATGTTGAAAATTCATTTTTTTTTTGTTGGAGATTTATCATTTGATTTGAAAATTCATATTTTTTGTTGAAAATTTAATTATTTGATAGATTTTTTCTAAGATTAATTTTCTTAAACTGAAAATTTAACTGTTCCATTTTTTGGTTGAAAATTAATCTTTTTTAGTTGAAAATGCAACTATTTTGTTGAAAATTTGATTACGCTGTTGAAACTTCAACGATTATGTTGGAAAGTCATTCTTTTTTGTTAAAAATTAACTGTTTTGTAGAAAATTAATTTTTTTGGCCTGAAAATTCAAGATCTTTCATGAAATTTTTTTCTTATTGACTGAAAAACCTTTCTTGGTGGAAAATTCGTCCTTTTCATCTGAAAATTCATGTCTCATGTTAAAAATTCAACTGTTTTATAGAAAGTTCGTTTTTTTGGGGTACAGAATTAATTTTTTAAACTGTAAATTTACCTATTCCATTTTTGGTTGAAAATTAGTCTTTTTCAGTTTAAAATTCAACTATTTGATTATTAATTTTTGTATTTTGTTGAAAATTCGTCTTTTTGGCTTGACAATTAAACATTTTGGAGGAAATTTTTTTCCTTTATTGATTGACAAATATTTCTTTGTGGAAAATTGAACTCTTTTGTTGAAAATTTGTCCTTTTGGATTTGAAATCGTCTCAGTTGGTAGAAATTTCATATTTTTGGTTAAAAATGCAACTGTTTGGTTGAAAATAAATCTTTTTGGAGTGTCGGTCCAACCATTTTGTTGAAAATTCGTATATTTCGGTAGAAAATTAATCTTCTTTGTTCAAAACTTTTTAGTTGAAAATTCACCATTCTTTATAAAAATTCATCTATTTCATCGAAAATGCAATACTTTTACTTGAAATTTCCGGGATTTAATCCTAATGGCTATATTTATTATAATATTTCATTTTTTTAGAAATAAATTTCTAAGAAAATTGTCGCAGCCCATTTTTCATCTTTTTTTTTTAAATATAATTATTCAATTACGGCAAAGTGTGACAAAAAGTGAAATTTCGTAGTCTTGATTTTTTTTCTCTGAAAAAATTTAGTAAATAAACTAGCTATGTATCATATTTAATGAAGATAAACTTGGAACACATAAATAATTCGTCAAATGTTGAAGTTACTTTGTATAAACAATTGGTATAAACAAATAGTCAACTATGTCGTTTTCTGTGTAAACAAATTTTTCTTCAGCTGGAATTGTTGAGATATATTTTGAAAAATCATTGTCGCTGTTTAAAAACTCTTTAGAATTAACAATAATTATTGTTAATCACTATTCCAACAACAAATAGTCAATTTTGCTATTTTACTCAAAGACAGATTTTTTATTTCCCCCTAAACCTTAGTAGCATCATTTAAAAGTGATTTTCGATTTTAACAATTACATATTTTAATTGTTAATAAAATTTTTTATGAAAAATACATTTTTCGGGTTTTTCCTTAATGAAAGATTTATATTTACAATCAATATTACCATAAATCAATTTATTATTGATTGATAAAATAATGAAATATATCCGCAAAAAACTACGACTGTAATTAACAAATTTATAAACAAATGTCCATGTTAGGCATTTTTGTGTATAATTTTTTTCTGTTTTTCTCTATAACATTTTACATTTCATCCTTTATAATCGAAAACATTTCATAATTATATTGAATCATTTCGCAGAAAATAAATCAATAATTAACATTTATTGTTAGAATTTTTATTGTTTTTTAGTGTAAATAATTTCCAAATTCAAGCTTTTTCATGAAAGGCATTAATTTTTGTCTTTCAATCTTATCAGAACCAAGTTCTAGTGATTATATTTAATATTTATAAATAATTTTATCAATTAATATATTAGGCAATTAGAAACAATTATAACTATTTATTGCTGATAATATTTATTCAATCAAAAATCGAAACTTTATTCTGCTCATACTGAGAATTGAGAGGAGAAAAATGCCTTTCAAAATACAACATACAAGGCTTAAATTCGGAAATTATTTACACTTATCAGCAATAAAAATATTGACAATAATTGTTTATTGTCAACTTATTTGTTGTGAAATGATTCAATACAGTTATATAATTCTTTTTATCATAAAGGATGAAATGCAAAATGTTATAAAGAAAAAAAAATTTCTGCACAAAAATGCTTAACATGGGCTTTTGTTTAAAAATTTGTTAATAACAGTCGAAATTATTAACGGATATATTTTTTCACTTCAACAATTGATATTTAATTTATTTATGGTAATGTTTATTGTAAAAACAAACTTTTTAGTAAGAAATTGCCGAAAAAGCTATTTTGTTTATAAAATTCGTTATTGAAAATTAAAATATCTAATCATTAAAATCGTAAATCAATTCTTAAAGAATGGTACTAAGGTTTAGTGAGAAACAAGAAACCTTTCTTTGAGCAAACTGGCTAAATTAAATATTTGTTGTTGAAATTTTTAATAACAATAAATATTGTTAATTATTAAGAGTTTTCAGGTACCGATTATCATTTTTTAAAATAAATATCGGCAATTCCAGTTAAGAAGAAAGAAATTTCTACATAAATCGACATAGTTGACTATTTGTCAATTGTTTATACAAATTAACTTCAACAATAAATGAAATATTCTGATTTTCTAATTATATCTACAATGAATATGATACATAGCGAGTTTATTTATTAATGTTTTCCGGACAAAAAAATCAAGTCTTATTATGTTTATAAACGTGAAAAATGTAATACATTATTCCACTGAATGATATGCTTAATATTTCCGTGTTTGTAATTCAATTTCAACAATAAATAATTGTAATTGTTTCCAATTGTGTGATATATTAATTGATTAAATTATTTATAACTATTAAATATAATCACCAGATCTTGGTTCTGATAAGATTGAGAGGCAAAAATTAATAACTTTTCTGAAAATGCTTGAATTTGGAAATTATTTACACTAAAAAGTACAATAATTAAGGGCCTCTAGTTTATGCGCAGCACATAATCGCATAATATCTCAAAATTAAGTATGATTCTGAACTTTCATGTTATATAAAGTATATGCCAAATATATTCGATTTAACCTCGCATCAAAACGCATAACTTTCTTTTCGTCGCATAATTTTGAAATTTTCGCATAATAGCGCATAATTTAATATTTTTTGCGAATTATATACGTAAAAAGTTGCAAAAAATGTATTTTTAAATATTTAAGTCAGTAAATATAAAATATAACATTTTGAATTCATTTGAGATTATTTTTTGAAATTAAATTATAAAAAATTTGCATTTTGAACTTCGCGCTGTTTGTCCATTTAGGTTTTATGTAAGTTTCTTAAGAGATACTTGAAAAAAAAGTTGTGCTTTGGCATTCGAAAGAAGTACAACCAAAGTTGTCGAAATTGGTTTTTGAATTTGGAAATTGAAAAAGATTTCCTTATGGAAATATAATTATGGAAATATTGTGGCGAACTTTTTGTGAGTATAAAGTTTTTCTGGTGACCACCTATACATAATTAAAAAACAATTTTTTTTACCAATTTATAATGTTTTAAACATTTGCAAAAAACAAACTTTTTTGAATTTAATTAATTGCATCAGAGAAACATGTTATTATTCTGTTGCTGTATTAACAAATTTTTTGTCATTTTTCAAGGGCTTTAATCGTTTAGCGAAGACAAAATTCACGATTTGGAAACACTTTAAAAAGTATGAAAATTTTTGTATGTCAACAAAATACGTGTTTCTTCGATACAAACTGAAAAAAATTAAAATTCAACATGTAAAACTTTTATTTAAAAATGTGCAAATATTTAAATTCAAAAACGTTTTTTTTTACGTTTTCAGAAAATTGGATCGTGCACAATTTTTTTGAAAAATTTTTTTTTGTATTGTTCAGTACTAAATTTTAAATTCAAAAACCGAATAGAAAGAATTAACAATTTTTTTTCTTCTTTTGGGTATCAAACCACAACTTTTTTTTATTGCTCGGCTCAAATGATTCGAATACTTTCTGCATTTTTACTCCACTTACGTGAATTCATATTCTCAGTTTAAATATTAATATTATGATATTTTCTGGAGTTGAAAAGTACATCCTATGCTTAATTTATTTTTATTTTTACAACGCATAATTCGATTTTTCGTTGCATAATTTCGCATGATAATCAATTTTTCAGAGCATAATCCAGACATTTTCAATGTCAGAAAATACTGTCCTTAACAATAATAAAATAATGACGTCAAAATATGAGCATTCAAAAATGTGCTTAAACTTCTTAAATATAAACATTTGAATAAAACGTTTTTTAAGAAAGTTGAAGTAGACCCGAAAAGGAATATTTTCTATTTTTCACAATTTTTTGATAAAATTGATTGTTTTAAAGAAAAACAGCTTTCTATCCTAGCTCTGAATTTTTTCTTTTCTTTGGAAGTAGTCCAACTTTTGTTAGAAGCTTTTTGCTGTGGAATCAATCCTTCAACGAAAATGAACCCAATTTTATTTTTACCAAACTTTTCAACGTATTTGTAAATTTTTTATGTTAAAAATTGACTGAGTGAAAAAATGATACAGAAAATTTACGGAAAATAACGATTTTAATCAATTTTTTCCCTCCGACACCGATTATTTAACATTCGTAAGGTAATGCATTTCACGTTGTTAATATACACTTTTCAGTTTTAATATTAATTTAGAAATATTACCAATATTAAAAGTTTAATGTAATAGATTATTGCACTGAACGATATGCTTAATATTTCTGAAATCGAAATCAAGACAAGTATTCCGAATAATATGATAAGTATGATTTTAAATGTTTCTACAAATATATTTTTTTAAATTCCAAATATGATTTTTCAATGACATTCATGCGAGAAAAATCTCCAGGTTTTGGGGATTAAAATTAATTGGGGTCGCCATTTATGGAGCGGTTGCTCCTACTCCAACCTCACCATAAGCATAAACAAATGGACCTATAAATCCATAAACTATTTTCCTTGAAAATTTGAAACGTCCATTTTTGGGATTTTCCCAAGGGTAAATATCCTGGAAAGGGTCTTTTGTTTATGCGTGGCCCAATATTAAGTCTACAGACTAAAGTATGCTTAATTAAACTTCTTGTGATTTGGAGTAAGTAATAAATCAATGTGGCTTAGTCACAGAAAAAGGAAACCAAATTTTACATTTAACCTTTTGTATATTCTTTTTGCCACTTCTTTCTAGAATCTGAACTTCACTTCCTTCATATTTTTCTTCTTTTAGAAAACTTGGCAAAGCATACCTACGAAGCTAAAATTTAAAATTATTATAAAATAATCAGCGAAAGAAATAGCCTAATTTTATGAGAAGTTGCATTCAGTTGTGTAATTTTGTATAACAAAATTTTTAAAGACATTTTGTTCTTTATTTACTGTTAAATAACATAATAATAACGCCAACAAAATGAGAAAAATTTATATGCATCAATAAATTGTTTCGAAAATATCTACAAGTGTTAATATTGGTCTAAAAATATTTTTGTAATCACGAAAACGGCGAAGAGATTTAGAAATTGGGATTCAATTTTTGTACGGAATTTATTTTTATTTTTTTCAAAAGAGAACATGAATTTGTAATATTTTAACATTTATTACACAGCCAGTGGTGTAACTAGAAACGTGGAGGCTCCACTGCAAAATTTTTTAGGGGCCCCTTTAACAAAAAATAGCATTTCACATAATACAAAGTATTGTTCTATTTTAAGAAGGATGCCGAGTTATAAATTGCTTAGTAGTGAAGAAAATTTTCCAATAAATATAAAAATAAAAGCTTAGGAATCATCCACAAATTATGTAAGGTGTTTTTCTGAAATCCCCTCCACCATGTGAGATACCGAAAGATTTTCTCCGACCCCTCCCCTCAAATTTTACTAAGCTTTTATAAATTTAGAGAACGAACATACATATAAATTCTGTTAGTTAAATAAACGTATGACCTTAATGAAATTAGTTTTAGAAGAGAAAATTTCCAGTTTTCTAAAATAATATTTCTAAAGTATTAAAAATGAAGTTTAAAGTTTAATAATATAATAATAATAGTTTAATAATTTATAGATAAATTATTAAAATTACTATTTCATTATCGCAGGCTTCACAGTTTTTCTCCTATTCCTCTCTTCTGCCTTTTTCTCGTTTTCAACTTAAATGCGAACTGAATGAATAGAACTCAATAAGAAAATCCAACTATTTTTGTTTGAAAGTTTATTCTTTTTGGCTGAAGTCTACTATTATATTTTAGGTAAGTACAATATAATAATATATAATTGTATATTCTAGATTGAAAATTCATTTCTTTTGGTAGAAATTTCATCCTTTCATCATTTCTTTGGTAGAAAATTGAACTATTTTAATGAAAATTCATGTATTTTTTTTTTTGAAAATTCATTATTTTTGTAGAAATTTCATCCTTTTATCATTTTTTTGGTAGAAAGTTCAACTATTTTAATGAAAATTTACTTATTCTTTTGAAAATTCGTCACTTTGGTAGAAATATAATCTTCTTGGTTGATTCAACTCCTTGGTCGAAAACATATGTATTTCGTTAAAAATTCAAATTTTTGGTAGAAAATTAATCTTCTTAGTTAAAAATGCATCTTGGTTGTTAATTAATCTGTCAGTTAACTATTACGCTTTTCGTCAAGAATTCACCTTTTTTGCTTGAAAATTCAACTTCTTGTTTGAAAGTTGAACTACTTTGTTAAAAATTTATTTTTTTGGTCGAAAATTCATTACTTTAATTGAAAGTTCATTTCTTTACTTGAAAATTTAACTTTTCTCAATTGAAAATTCAACTATTTGGTTCGAAATTCATGTATTATGTTGAAAACTCATCTTTTCGGTAGAAAATTAATCTTTTTAGTAAAAAAACTCAACCATTTGGTTGATATTCATATATTTTATTGAAAATTCATTTCATTTAGTAGAAAATTAATCTTCGTGGTTGAAAGTTTACCCTTGATGGCTGAAAATTTTATTATTTGGTTTAAAATTTCATTATTTTGTTGAAGTCATCCTTTTTGTTTGAAAAATTAATCTGTTCCAGTTGAAAAGATAACTATTTTGTTGCCGTATTTTTAGTTATATTTAATTCCTTCAGATTTAAATTAAAATCTGTTTTGTTAAAATATCAACTATAACATTTTTCATTGAGAATTCATCTATTTTTGTTCAAAATTCAACTATATGGCTGAAAGTGGAACTACTTTGTTAAATAATCATTTTTTTTTAATTGAAGATTTAACATTTAAGTTGGAAATTCATCTTTTTGAATGAAAATTAGACTATTTTGGAGAAAATTAGTTTTTTGTTTTTGGTTGAAAATTAATTTTTGAACTGAAAATATAACTATTACATTTTTGGTTGAAAATTATTATTTTTTTTGAGAATTCAACTACATATTTAGTAAAACATGTATGGATTTTGTTGAAAATTCGTCTCTTTTGGTTGAAAGTAGAATTATTTTGTTGAAAATTCTTTTTTTTTTGTGAAATATAACTGCTTGATACAAAATTTGTTTTTTTGTTGTTGCAAATTGATCTTTTTTAGTTGGAACTTCAACTGTTAGGTGGAAAATTCGTTTTTTTGGCCTGAAAAAAATTCTCACATGAATACAAATATTAAAAATAAAAAATCTCCCTCTTTTAATTCTGCATAAAATTGAAAATAAAAAGTTCTCCCCTTTCATCTGAATTTTAAAAATACCAAATTTTCCCCCATCCACTCAATAAAAATGTTTTTTAAAAAATGCCTCTTCTAATTGAGAAAAACAATTAATAACTAAAACTTTCTCCTTTCCAACTCAATAAAAATGAAAAAAAAACAAATGAAGTACCTCTTTCAGTTTATAAAAACTTAGAAAAGAAAATTCCCTCCCTTCCGACCCGATAAAAATTTTTAAGATAAAAAAATGTTCCTCTTTCAATTGAAAAAAAAAATTAAAACCAAAATTTCCTCTCTTCCACCTCAATAAAAATCTTAAAATACGGTGAAACTTGAACGATTCAAGGTTTACTATTTCAAACAATTCAGTTTTGAATATTTGCTTTATAATTGTTTATTTTTAATTTACAGTCATATTGCTAAATATGAGAAAACTGTTCGCTTTTTTAGTTACAAAATTTCAAATTGAATGGGCTAAAAATGGAATATTTTAGTCTGAAACAATATTTCAATTGGATTTGAAATTGAATAAAAGCGTTTAATCATGAATCTATTAAATCTATTAACTTCAAATTATTTGAAAATTGAAAATAGTTTATTAAGTTTCAATCGGACCTTTAAATTTTTTGACTACCAAGGCTTTCGAATTGAAACAGTTCAATTTTCAAAGTTAAAATCTGTTAATTGTTTAATTTTAAATAGAATCAGAATCGTCTTGTAAAATCAGTTATTGTTCAATTTTTAATACTCGAACCAGAGTTCAGTTTTAAAAATCATCAACTTCAAATGTTTTTCGTCAAAAGTTTTCAAATTCAAACACTTTCAGTTTTTGATTATTTAAGTCTTCAAGAATGCATTTTAAAATTCTTTAACTTGATAATGCACGCTTCAAAATGAAGGTCTTAAATGGCAAATTTTTAAAGTAAAGATTTTATATGTGATATAAAATTTGTGATATTTCAAGTGATTGGATGGATTTTTCTCCTAAAAATTTGTGAAATTTCTGGTAAAAAAATAAGTTCACTGTCATTTTCCGGTTTTTCCCGGTCTCAAAAACTTCCTGGTTATTTCCCTGTTTTCCCGGTTTTCCGGTCCGGTGGCAACCGTATATATTCTTCATTGATGTTGTCGAAAGTGTTACTGATTCTTTGATAATTTTGCTAAGTAATTCTTCTAATTTTCTAGTAGGTGAACCTAATGTCGGAACTACTGGTCGTAAAGGATAGTCTATTTTATGGGGTTTCACCAGGCCATAGATTAAAGAGACATTTATATTAATTGTGTCAATACCGCATTTTTAAACATTTTTACCCAAACAATTTCGAATCCTCAACCACTAAATTATAATTTATCAGCGATATCACAGATTTTTCGTTTTTTTCCTATCATATTTCATCAAAGATTTTACATCTGTTC
>JAUMHM010000005.1:20582816-20598528 GCA_032362435.1 Melikaiella ostensackeni | reverse complement strand
TGTAGTTTGCAGTTTTTCCTTTACCGCTGTTGTTCTTATGCAGCGGCCGAGAGCGTTGAAGGTGACATTAGTCACCTTTTATTTTATTTTTATTATTATTATTATTACATTTTATTATTATTATTATTATTATTATTATCATTCAAATACATTGAACCGCATTGATTAGAAATATTTACAAAATTTGCAATTAGTATACATTTGAATTAAAAGCTTCCAAGTATAAATTCCAGTTAATGCAAATGAAAGTTGATTGTTTTTTCATTAACTTTATGATACAAGTAACGAATTAGTTTAAAATTTCTTTCAAGTGCATTTATATCTTTCTTACAATTTAAAAGTGTGCTCAAAATGTAGTAATTTTTATTTTTTAATATTTTAAAGAACGATTCATACTGCGATAAATAGTACGTCAACAAACGTATTAAGTTGTAATAATAATCCAAACAACCGCGAACTTAAATTCAAGTTACCAGTTAAATTAATTTATCGATTCATCTCATTGACTTGACTCGATTTATAAATCTACTAATTCGATCCACATATCGAGAGTGTTATCATCAAGGAAAGATTGCTGAATGTTGACCAATCGATTTGTTAAATCTGCTTCTTTGACAAATTTCTACCTATCTAGATTAGCTTATGCATTTAACTGGTTTTAGCATAACTTGATTAAATGATTACTCGCTACGCCTGTAAAATCCACTGGAGTGAGTAGAAATTTCACGCAGGCAGAAGAAAATACGACAGTCGTTTGATAGGTTTGGTAAAGAAGCAGGTGAAAATTTGTTTTTAATAAGTTTGCCTTCATTTTTCAACATAGTCTCTGTTAGGGCTACACACTTAGTTCAGTTCATCAAGATTCCATTTTTTTCATCCTTTCAGGAAAGTAAGATTTCCGGAGGTCTGCAAAATACGCATGTACGACATCGATTACTTCTTCATTGGGCGGGAATTTCTTCTCACCGAGCCAAATCTTCAAGTTGGGGAACAGAAAGAAGTCGCACAGAGCCAATTCTGAAGAATAGGGTGAATGAGGAATCAATTCGAAGCCCAGTTCATGTATTTTTGCAATTGCGATGGCGGAGGTGTGAGCCGGAGCATTGTCGTAATGAAACAGCACTTCTTTGTGCGCCAATCGTGGCCTTTTCTTTTGTAGCTCGGCCTTCAAACGGTTTAATAATGATGTAAAGTACGTTCCCGTTATAGTATACTTTTTGTCAAGTAATCAGTGAGGACAATTCTTTGGGAATCCCAAAATACTGTGGCCATCACTTTCCAAGCTGACAAAACAGTCTTCGCCTACTTTAGCGCACTTTCACCAGGCAGTACCTACTGTTTTGACTGCTGCTTTGTCTCGGGTGTATAGTGGTGGATCCATCTTGCACAAAGGTTTTTAACCTCCAGTTTTTCGTGCAAGATGTTATAGACTCATTCAGTGGAGATGCCTACAGCCTTAGAAATCTCAGTCACCTTGATTCGGCGATCTTCCACAATTATATGATGATTTTTTTCGCCCATATCCGATGTGGTGACCTCAATTGGGCGTCCGGAGCGTGCTTCATCTTTAGGTGTGGTTCGGCCACGATTAAGTTCGATTATCTGAAAATAAACGGTTTTCAAGAAAGGAGCAGACTCCCCGTGAACTTCGTCTAACTCGGCTTCTATCTGCGTGGTTGTCAAATTTTTTTAATAAAATAGTTTTATCGCTGCACGGAACTCTTCTTTCTCCATTTTTTTTAAACTACTGACACGCTCACTCCAAACGTATGCCAAACGCATACTGAGCGTCGGTTTTGACTGAAGCTTGGTAGAGGTTAGTTTGAAGAGTGCTGCTTTTTGGTCACATGTGTGCTACAAATTTCATTTTGGCGCCATCTAGCGAGAAATATACCTTACTTATCAAACGAACCTCGTACATCATAACGGGATATTCTCTCGCTACTCAAGACCTTCTACTTAAGTAATGATTTACGGTGGTTACAATTGCAGCTAAAAAATTATCGATATTTTGAATTTAGTATAGTAGTTCTGCACAAATAAACTTCACATAGCAAAAGTCTGTGAATTTCCTTGAAATCCTTAAAGTCGCTTGAAATTTCATTGAAATCTATGAAAATCATTTAGAGCCTTTTTAATCCCTTGATACCTTTGGAAATATTTTTGAATCTTTTAAAATTCGTAAGAATCCTGCGAAATCTTTCAATTGCTTTTGTGTTTCTTTGAAATCTTTAAAATGGTTAGAAATCTCTAGATAAATTTTTCCGTAAAGTTCCCTGGAAATCCCTTGAAATTGTCAATTTTTTTTAATTCCTCGAAATCTTTGAAAATCCTAGAAATTTCTTTGACACGCTTTAAAATTGTTGCAATCCGTAGAAATCTTTTAAAATAAGATTGAATTTATTCTTTACAGCTCTCTAAAAATTCGTTGAAATCCTATAAAATCCCTTGCACTCTTTGGAAATTGTAAAAATCCATTAAAATAAATAGAAATGATTTGAAAGCCTTTGAATATAAATTAAATTAAACTTATTTGCTAAAGTTATCTAAAAAACCTTCAAATTCCTGAAAATCTTTGAAATCTCTTGAAATCTTTGGAAATCCTATTAAAATTCTTTGAAATCCCTTGAAACTTTTTAAATGTCTTGAATTTTTTGATGTTCCTTCGAATAAAGTCTAATTTATTCCCTAAAGTTCTCTAGAAATTTGATGGAATTCCTTAAATTTCCTTGAATATAAATTAAATTGGAATTATTCATTAATGTCCCTTAAACACGTCCTTTAAGTCCCTAGAAAACTTTGAAATCTCTTGAAATCTTGAGAGATTCAATAACCTCCTTTAAATCTTATGAAGGACTTGAAATTTTTTTCACTACAATTTTATTATATAGAAATCCCTTAGAATCCCTTAAAATGTTTGGAAATCGTGAAAATCCATTAAAATAAGCAGAAGTTATTCAAAATCCCTTGAAAAAAAATTGAATCAAATGGATTCATTAACATTCTCTGAAAAAATCGCTCAAATCCCTCAAAATTTTTGAAATCCCCTGAAATGTTGGAAATCCTTGGAGATTCAATAAAATCCTTCAAATCTCTCGAAATATCTTGAAATCCCTTGAAATCTTTGAAGTCGCTAAGAGTTCATTGAAATTCAACTTGATTTGATTTATTTTCCAAAGTTATCTAGACATCCCCTGAAATTTTTCAAATCTCTTGAAATCCTTTGGAATCCCTTCAAATTCCTTGGAATGTTTGGAAATCGTAAAAATCTATTAAAATAAGTATAGATTATTTGAAATCCCTTGAATATGAATTAAATTAAACTTATTCATTAAAGTTCTCTAAAAAACTGCTTGAATCTTTAGAAACTTTTAAATTCCTTGAAATCCTTAGAGATTTGATAAAAGTCCTTTGAATCTTTTGAAATTCCTGAAAATACATTAGAATCCCATTAGATGTTTGGAATCGTTAAGAATCCCTTAAAATTTAATTTATAATTTCAATTATATTCAAAGGTTCTCTAGACGCTTCTGGAAATCTTTCGAAGTCCTACGAAATTTTTTTGAAATCCCTTAATATGTTTGAAATCTCTTGAAATCCTTTGGAATCCCTTAAAATCTCTTGAAATCTTTGGAAATCGTAAAAATCTATTAAAATAAGCAGAAGTCATTTGAAATCCCTTGAATAAAAATTGAATCAAACAGATTCATTAAATTTCTCTAAAGAAAAATTGCTCAAATCTCTCAAAATCTTTGAAATCCCTTGAAATGTTTGAAATCCTTGGAGATTCTATAAAATCATTTTAATCTTGCGAAATTCCTCGAAATATCTTGAAATCCACTGAAATCTTTGACGTCGCAAAGAATACCTTGAAATGCAACTTAATCTCATTTATTTTCCAAAATTCTCTAGTCATCACTTGAAATTTTTAAAATCTCTTGAAATCCTTTGGAATTCCTTAAAATCTCTTGAAATCTTTGGAAATAGTGAAAATCTATTAAAATAAGCAGAAGTCATTAAAAATCCCTTGAATAAAAATTAAATCAAACGGATTCATTAAAGTTCTCTAAAAAAAACGCTCAAATCTGTCAAAATTCCTTGAAATATCTTGAAATCCCTTGAAATCTTTGAAGTCGCTAAGAGTCCATTGAAATTCAACTTGATTTGACTTATTTTCCAAAGTTCTCTAGACATCCCTTGAAATTTTTCAAATCTTTTGAAGTCCTTTGGAATCCCTTCAAATTCCTTGAAATGTTTGGAAATGGTAAAAATCTATTGAAATAAGTATGAATCATAAAAAATTCTTTGAAAATGTATTAAATTAAACTTATTCATTAAAGTTCTCTACAAAACTGCTTGAATTCTTAAAAATCTTTGAAATTCCTTGAAATCCTCAGAGATTTGACAAAGGTCTTTTGAATCTTGTGAAATTCCTTAAAATACATTAGAATCCCATTAGATGTTTCGAATCGCTAGGAATCCCTTGAAATTTAATTTATAATTTCAATTATATTCCAATGTTCTCTAGACATCTCTTGAAATCATTCGAAGTCCTACGAAATTCTTTGAAATCCCTTAACATGCTTAAAATCTCTTGAAATCCTTTGGAATTCCTTAAAATCTCTTGAAATCTTTGAAAATTTTGAAAATCCATTAAAATAAGCAGAAGTTATTCAAAATCCCTTGAATATGAAATAAATTAAACTTATTCATTAAATTTCTCTAATAAAACCGCTTAAATCCTTAGAAACCTTTGAAATTCCTTTAAATCCTTGGAGGTTTATTAAAAGTTATTTATATCTTGTAAAATTCATTGAAATACACTAGAATTCCGCGAAATCTTTGTAAACACTAGGAATCCCTTGAAATATAATTTAATTTTAATTATTTTACAAAGTTCTCTGGAAATCTCTTGAAATCTTTCAAAAAAAATGTTTGGAAATATTTGAAATCCTCTAAAATCCCTTGAGATGTTTCAAAATCTTACGAAATTCGTAAAAATATTTTTAAATTCTTGAAACCCGATGAAATCCTTCAAAATTGATTGAAATGTTTGGAAATTCCATAAAATTCTTTTCCTTTGGAATCCCTTAAAATCGCCTGATATGTTTGGAAATCTTTGACATCACTTGAAATTTCGTGCAATTCTTATGAAATCTGACGAAATCGTTTAAAGTACGTAAATATTCTCCAGATTTCCTTGAAATTTAAAATCCATTGATATATTTGAAATCTTTTAACTCTTTTGGAATTCTGTAAAATTTCTTCAAATCTATGGAATCCTCTTAAATCCCTTGAAATAATTTTAAATCCTGCGTTAAGTAAATAAATAACTCATTCATTTGTAGATTCTCTATTTTTTGCATCAATTCGTGCAATATTTTAACATTATTTAGTTCTTATAATGATTTTCTATAATGATACTTCTAATATCGCTAAAAGATTATAAGAAATTCATTATAGGAAAAACGTTATGGATCTATACTAAATTTCCTATAATATTTTTCAGTAAGAAGTGATTAAAAGGGATTGTAAAAGATTGCTTGGGATTGTAAAGGATTGCATAAGATTGCACGAGATTGCATAAGATTACAGAGAGAACGTGAACCAGATTGCAGGAGTAACCAACCCCTCGTCCTCAGCTAAGTATTCACTTTTCCTTAATCAAGTAGAGATTTTTTTTAAGGTGGAAGTATTCTTAATTAAAGAGGATTTGAGACAAATCAAGTAAATTTGAGTGAATTTAAGTATCGATTTTAAAGAATCGAAAGAATTTAAAGAAATTTAAAGAAAAGAAGTAGCATTAACCGACAAAGTGACAGCTTTACAGAAAATGATTTCTCTGTCACCTATTAATTTTTCGGTTCAAAACAAGATTTTTTTTACAAGTCAATTGGACTTTAGACTCAACCTTTATTTCCATAAACTTTGTAATCCGCTCTATTGCTTTTATTGACTAAAACTGAAATCGAATAAGCGGAGGCGCTTCCTGGCGAGCTTCATTAAATCACCGTGTGATGATGTTGCTGTCTTTCCCGCAGCATTTCTTGAACGCTGGTACGTGTAGCGGCATCCCGAAGCTGTTAATGAGTTGATTAATGTTCTGCGATCTTGACTATTTCTTCCAAATTGTTTTTATCTGCAAGACGTTCCAAGATCGACCATCGTCCATCGACTCTTGTCGAGACGTGAATTATGGCGCGGAAGTATTCCAGATGGTTGCTTGGTTGCTTCGTTGCTTGCTACTTTAGGCTTGTCGCTCGACCCTTGTCTTCGTCGCCATCGACTTTAAATATAGATGAAGTGTTCATTACTTCTTTATCTCAAGAAACTTCTCCCAACACGACCTTAATGCAAATTTTATATACTGAAATAAAAATTACATCAATGTTCTTAGATTTATTACCCATTTCCAAAAAGAATGCTTTGAACATGAATTGTGTCTTATCCATATGGGAAATTAATGAGAATTTAAGAATTAAGAGATTGTGTGATATTTATTAGACAATTTACTAAACCTAATTTATTTTCTGTTTAAGGTAAGCGATTCTTTGATGAAATAATTAGCAAGAGAGAATTCTACGTTTCCGTTAAGAGTTTCTACGACTACGTAAGTCATTCCGTAATTAAAATAGAACATTCAAATTAGATAAGGAACTTAAAAATTTAAACGAAGACGTTTAAATTATTTTATTTTTAGAGGCAATCAAATCTCGAAACGATCGATTTCCGAATCGTCGAATCTTGAACGTATTCCGTTTTAAAAAAATGTAAATACTGTGTTCCAATTGTGAATTTATGTTACTGACACTTACGGACATTTGGGTCATTCGAGGTTCTTATCCCTCCTACATTTTGAAACAGGCCTAGGCAGTGTTGGGGAAATTTGCTCATTTCACAGATGTTGGCGTCCCCACTACCGATGCTCTTGCGTGTCTCACGAGATGGAAGATCTCGTGAGTGAGGCATGAGCATCGGTAGTGGGGATGCGCACATCTGATAAAACAGCAAATTTCCTCGATCCTGTCGAGGCCTCTTTTGAAGCTTCTACGAGTAGAATGATCTGAAAGAAAAATTTCGTCTATCGAAAGTATTTGAGCTTGATATTCTTTTTCAAATTTGAGCCTGCTTTGACATCATTCTAGACTTCTATTAGTTCTGAGATTTAGCACAGACACGAACCCTCGAATGCTCTAAATGTCAGTAAATATCGGAGACAGAAATTTGCAACTATAACACAGCACCCAAATAAAAAAGTGCTGAAACTTGAAACTCACGAAATTAGAAAATGCGTAAAATAGATTTAAAAATCGTTTTTTAGCGATATGAATGCGTTCGAGGTTCTTATCCTTACTACATTTTGAAGCAGGTCTGGACAGGGTCGGGGAAATTTGCTCATTTCACAGATGTTGTCGTCCCCACTATCGATGCTCTTGCGTGTCTCACGAGACGGAAGGTCTCGTGAGTAAGGCACGAGCATCGGTAGTGGGGACACGAACATCCGTTAAAAGAATAAATTTCCCCAATCCTGCCAAAGCCTACAAGCTGTGAATTTTTTGAGAATTATTTGAACTCGCCACAAACTCTTTTATTCAGTTTCCTTAGGATCCTCTTCTGGTTATTTGAAATTTTTCAAAATATTGTGCAGCGATTGAACCGAATTATTTACTGTTTCAGCAGTTTTATTAACGTAGAATTCTAAGAGATTGTAGAAAAAAGTTCAGGATTGTGCGAAATGAACATTTAGAACAAAATGGAACTTGTATAATAAATTGAACGCAAATAATGGACTTTCGTTGTCGGTTATTTGAATGTAGTGATTATCCATTGAGATAAAAAATCCTTCTTTTTTATCCCCTTTTACGCATAGAATATATGGCTGAACAGGTGTCGCAGCCTGACGTCGAACTGTATCTTGATAATCGTCAATGTTCGTTCCAATCTAAAATATATATACAAAATTTAAAGCTGTATATACCTATTTATGGAAATTATCCTAATTAGGAATGATACGTACAATTACTCTTAATTGATTATTTTGTAAATTAAACAATTTCTTAAATAATATTCAATAAAAACGTTACAAATATATATTTAAAGAATCTATTTGGGAATAATATAAGCTATTGTTAATTAAATTAAAAACTAGAAGTAGACACAAATATTCAAATAACTATTTAAAAATTTTATACATCAAAATTAAAGATTCTGATTTTGGAGTTTCTTTTCTCGTGATAGGTATATTGTTTTCGATGATAATTTTATTGGTCTACTGGTATATAAATTAATAATATAAAAGCATTAATATATAATTTAGTTTGTGAAAAAATATATTAATGCTTTAATATTACATATTAATACATACCAGTAGACAAAGATAATTAACATCGGGAACAAATTATATATTAGAATTCTAAGTCCTTTTAAGAATTTTAATTTAAAAGAATCGAACATTGTGCAAATTTTGGAATTTAAAAATAGAATAGTTTTCACTCAGGGAATTTTTATCTTCTGAAGCTTCCAATATTAAATAAATTCACAGAATCACCTGGGCATCAGTTTAAAATTGTTTTAATAAATATTTCAATTTCTCCAAAAAAAAAAAAAAAAAAAAACATTAGACACCGCTGGATTGTGAAACTTTATTAGCTAAAAATTTGTCTAGATTCTCGGGAAATCTTAGATCCAATCCTGATAGGTTAAAAACATTCCAATTTCAACTTAAAAATGAATTACGTACATGAAAGTCCAAAATTGTAATAATATTATATTGGGTTCAATCAGAAATCGGCTAATGTTTTTAAGGCTGTTGGAGAAAAATTATTAAAATTAAGCGATTTTTCGCTTTGTAGACACACTTCTATTTGAAAAAGAAGTTGGGCTTAGTATCTAAAAAATATTTTAATTTTAGTATTTATTGAGTAAAATAAGGCGATTGAATTTTGAGGTTAGAGCGTGAGTCCAAGAGTGTTAAAGTATATTTTCACTGGAATATTTTTCAACAATTGCTTTCACTTGTAATTTCTACAAATTTGAAGAAATTATAATTTTAAATCTTAACAATCATTGTATTTACAGCTACATTTTCTTTATTTTGAAGTTTTACAATGCAAAATTATTAAATCTCATCCTCAAATTTCTAAATAATTGAAAAATATTCAGTTCTTTGAAAAAACAAGAAATGCTAAACACAAAATTGATCAAGGCCTTAGTTGTTTCACGTAAAGTACAAAATTTGCATAGAATAAATGTCGCAAATGAATTACCTTTTAGTTTCTGAATTATGTCCTCATCGAAAATACCTGTCAATTGTGCACACAATTTTTCAGTGTTTAATTTTTAAAAATCTGATACCATTGTGTCAAATTAAAATCCATTTACAGATCTTAAACATATTTGAATGGACATACGCTTTTTTCATGTATTTATCATTAAGAAATAATGACTTTAATAATCGTTTTACAAGCTTACCTGTGAATGGCTTCCATTTACGATTAATTTGATACGAACATATCTGTCTTACTTGAGTAGTTTGAAACGTTTTAAGTGTTTATCAAAAAGTGAGGTTAAAGAACCCTTACGTGGATCAATTTCGATCAATCAATTACATAAATCGACTACCACAAATTAAACCATCGCAATCAATCCTTCATAATACATATTCAAGTCAATTTTTTTTTCCAACACGCTCGTAAAAAATGCCAAAAACTCGACGTTTGCAGAAGTTTGACTTCTCCGAGCGTTCCACAATTACCATAGTTTGAAACTTTGACGGTGCTTGACAGGACTCGTCCTTGGTGGATTTAGTATGAGAATGGGACACCACATTCGAGTGGCGCTCTACTCAAACGATATTCATAGCGGGATTTTTAAACAAATATTGTTTTATCAAGTAAACTAACCTTTGATGTCTTTTTCTGTGTATTTTATTAGGTTTCAAAGCCAACAAACATTTTATGTCGAAGAAAATATTTTTTTATACTGTCACTTTAACTGTCACTGAAAAATAAATTTGTCTTATTGTCAATGATGGCGTGTTCGGATTAGCATTAAACGCATTAACGAATATTCTTGAGGTTATGTTATCGGTAACTGATTCTATTCAGTTATGTTCCATTGGCGGTTTTTTTTACTATTTACATTACTTAATATTATGAAATAACTGATTCATCATTCAAAATTCAATAAACTGATTTATTTAGTCAAATTTTTACTGAATCAAAGTAAGAGAGTGAAAACCACGAAATTAGAAAATGCGTAAAGGGGATTAAAAAATTGTTTACAGTGATATGAATTCGTGACATATTGAGGGTGTGTTTTTTTCGCGTGAAGCGTGAAGAAGCGAAGGGGTTAAGGGTGCGTGAGGGACGAGGGGGTTCGCTAGAGCGATTTGTCCCGTCTGTTAATTAGTGAAAAAACGGAGTATGAATCTCGAGCGATCGTATATTACCGCTGGCGTAATGGATGGGATTACAGCTGCTGTGTTAAATTAAACCGACCGGCGGCCGCGGTACGGTACTATGTGCAGATATAGGTAGACTGTAGACTGTAGAGTCGTGACACGGGGGTTCACTTCTATATGTATTATCCATGTACAGTAGGGTGGCCCAAATTTTTGTTTTTGTTTTGACTTTTCATGCTCCCACCTCTCAAATTTGTTCAAATCAACAAAAAAATAAATGCCTATTTTTCTGGAAACAGAAATTGATTTTTAGAGGTTCCTCAAGCTCCATGAAGTTTAACACGTATTTCCCATAGGAAAAAAAGACGTTTTTGTCAATTTTATTCAGAATCGTCAATATTAGATGTATCGAGTTGGCCCTCGATATTGGTCTTCACAATTAGCTGTAGAATACGAATCAAAAATTACTTTTTGAATTCCCCCCCCCCCCCACAAGTCTGTTTTATAGGGTCCTGAATAAACCCCTTAAGTGAAAAATTGTGTTTTGCGAGTTTTTGGCGCTAATTATTATTTTTTCGTGTTTTTTTCCAATACAATTTGTTTCTAATACATGAAATATTACTTTTTTCGATAATTAGATGTTTGAATAAAATTTTTTAACAATTTATTATTGTTTATAGCAATTTTCTTTTAGAATAGAGCTAGAAAGTCGCACTTTCTTCCGAATTTTTCAACTTTTCAGTTAGAGCGAGGCACTAATTAAATAAAGACACCAAAAATAATTGTTTAAACAATGTATTTTTATTTATAATAATATTCGCTTAGAATAATTCTACAAAATTGCGTTTTTTTTAAATTTTTAACTTTTTGTCCACTTTGCACTTAGTGAGGTAATAAGTAATGCAAGTTACCAAATATAATCGTTTAAATAATTTATTATGATTCTTCATAATATCCTCTTTGAATAATGCTAGAAAGTTGCAGTTTTTTCTCAAATTTTCATCTTTTTATCCACTTTTTTCTCAAAGTACGATAATAATTAATGCAATATAAAAAAAATAATTGTTTAAAGAATTTATTATTGCTTATAACTATCTTCTCCTATAATAATGCTATAAACTTGCTGTTTTTTCTGAAATTTTTTACTTTTTGTCCACTTTTCACTTATTGAGCTAATAATTAATGCAAATCACCAAATATAATTGTTTGAATAATTTATTATTATTTACAACCACCTTTCTTAGCATAATGCTGGAAATTTGGGTTTATTTTTAAAATTTTCAGCTTTTCCTTGACTTTTTACTTATGAACGAATAATAAATGAACATCAACAAGATTTTTTTTTAAACCTTTTTGTTTAAGCTAATATTCATAAAACATTAGCAAAAGAGTAAAAATACTTCATTAATGAATAAAATGGAATGCTATTCGAAAAATGATTATTTTTTATGTTCATTTATTATTTGTTCATAACTAAAAAGTGAAAAGAAAGCTGAAACTTTCAGAAAAAAACCGCAACTTTCTACCGTTACTCTAAGAGATGATAGTTGTAAACAATACTAAATTGTTTAAACAATTACTTGTATTAATTATTACCTCAATGAGTGAATTGGAACGAATTTTGGGCTACAATATATATTAAACGAATGGAACTGTCAAAACACATGATTGATAAAATTCCTAACTTCATTTGCTAAATTAACATCTTCATTTTTATTTAATTAAGTTATAAAGGCTTTATAATAATCAGTATTAGGGGCCGTACCAAATAGTTTAACTTTCAACCTACAAAGATGAATTTTCAAGACAAAAAACGAATTTTTTGAAGACAGTTGAATTATCAATCCAAAAAGACGAATTTTCTATCCAAAAAGACGACTGTTCAACATAACACTTAAATTTTCAATTTAAAAGGAAGAATTTTCAATCCAAAAAGGATGAATTTTTAATCTAAAAAGACGAATTTTCAATGAAGCACTTAAGTTTTCCAAAAATTAAATTTTCAACAAAATATTTGAGTTCCTAAGCCCGACAATGAGTTTTCAACTGTGAAAGATTAATTTTCAACCAAGTAGTTGAATTTTTAACACAAAAATTAATTATCAACCAAGCAGTTGCATTTACAACCAACTAGTGGAATTTTCAAGCAAAAGGAAAGAATTTTCAACAAAACAGTTCAATTTTTAACAAAATAGTTGAACTTTCAACTAAAGTGATAAATCTTCAAAAAAAAAATTAATTTTAAACAGAGAAGTTCAACTTTCATCCTTGTATGACGAGAGATCTTAAATTTCTTGAAAATGTTAAAAAAAAAATTTCAACCAAGTAGTTGAATTTTCAATAAAAAAAGGATTAATTCTTAACAAAAAATATAATAATTGATTTTTCATTCAAGAAAATATTTTTATTTTAAATCAAAAATAGTCGAACTCAACCAAATAGGTGAATTCTCAACGAAAAATGTAATAGTTGACATTTCAACAAAAAAATTTTTCAATTTTAAATCAAAAACAGTTGAATTCAACCAAAAAAGACGAATTTTTAAAAAATAGTTGAATCTTTTATTGCAGCGGATTAATTTTCAATAAAAAGTGATGACTTGTTAACAAAATAATTACATTTCAAAACAAAAAATTAAATTTTCAACGCAAAAGATTGATTTTGAACCAAATGGTGGAATTTTCAAACAAAAAGATCAATTTTCTACCAGAAAGACGAATTTTCCATTAAAAAGATACACTTTCATTAACAAAAAAAAAAACGAATTTCAATCAAAATAATTAAATTTTTAAGCAAAGAAATGAATTTTCAACTAAAATGATAAATCTTCACCCGAAAAAGTAAATTTTTAATAAAGTAGTTGCATTTTTAACCAAACAATATAAAATTTCTGCCAAAAGAGGTGAATTTTCAAACCAGGAAGAAAATTTTTTTGTAAAAGAGTTGAATTTTCAACCACGAAAGATATTTTGGTCAAGAGAGAATAAAAATTTGAACCAAATTGTTAAATTTTGAACCAAATAAGCGAATTTCCTAGAAAAAAGTTGAATTTTACACCCGAAAGTATGAACTTTCAACCAAAAAGGTAAATTTTCAACCATAGTCCGTTTTACACTGAAAATTCGAAATATGTAACTTCGAAAATAAAGAACATAGGCTAACCCTACTAATGGATTCGAATTGAGCGTGAACAAATCCATCAAAAACGCTTATTGATCCTTAAAAATTTAAGGGCTGATTTGTTGCATCCCCTATTACGGAAATGCAATTTTTCGTGATGTTCTCAGTGAACACCTCGTCTTTGAAATTATTTTTGGAGTAGTTGTTTAAGCTTTTAGAGAGATCATAAATATAGAAATCCCAATTTCTGAGCAGCGAATGTCCTCAGCAGATTTTTCTATCAAGTTATTGGAACCTGAAATCATTCTTAGAAGAAGAAGAGGATGTATTACCTGAAAAATCTTTTTAAAAAATTCAACAATTTCTAGAATTCTGTACCTCGACTTTAACTCATGGTAGGATGCAATCTCTAGGACCTTACCTTAATTTAAGTCAATAAAAATTTAAAAATCCTTACGAGTTTCCAAAATATGACAAAAAATGTCTAAGCCTGTCTGCGTCGAGTTTCCGGCCGGCAGCGGTGATCGCCGACTGTAACTCAACGTAGACAGGCTTGGACATTTTTAGTCATATCTCAGAAACCCATGAATATTTTTTAAGTTTCATTGGCATAAATTAAAAATAAGACTTAAATGATAATGCGATATACATGCCAGATTTTTGTTACAACTTTCCTAGATCATAACATGAGTTGAAGTGGAGGTGCAGAATTCGAGAAATTATTGCATTTTTTCAACTTATCAGGTGATGCATCCTCACGAAGAATTAAAAAATATCCCTACCAGGGCTCATTAAACGCGAAATTTCATAAGCTTTTCAACCGGTTTTTTGTTTAATCTCTGCGTCTTTTTTTTTGACCGAGTCATCGTGGTTCAAAGGCAGCAGTGATTTTTGATAGTACTCACGCTTGTAGTACCGAAAATTTCCGACGGTAGTGTAAAATATTTCTACAAGTATTTTTCTCAGTCACTAACTTTGCCATATTCCAATCCAGTAATAAAATTCCACAGCATGACTACTTTCGAAATTGGGAACGAAAGTAATAAATCTCGAAAGAAACCTTGTATAATAAAAAGGATTATATGTTCTGACATGTCTCGGTTTAAGTTCTTTGGTGGGTCACACTAAATAAAAAGAAGTAAGATTTGAAGGCAATTTCGTTTTTGTGGAAATGTTCCTTTGTCCTCGATCAAAGATCTCCCATGACCCGGAAGTGTAATAGATCACCGGTTATCTTGGAGAGTACAATTAGGCTGCTCGCGCCATCTCGACCCTGGAGGACAAATCCCTTTTATCTAGAATTCTAGAAGGGAGCCAGAGGAGTTTTCTTCGGTCGGCGTGTGTGGGAGTCCGAGAGAGGGACTTGGGAAAAGAAGAGAGCCCGCGGAGGCAAGGAGAGATAGATTACTCCGCCATTCTTGCAATTTCCCTGTCGTATCGAGGCTCGTAAATTCCCGGTGAAATATGCGAAGGGGCGCCTGGTGCGGGCAGCACGCTGCTGCTGCTCTCCACTCACCCGCACACTCATCCACCCGACCCACCCTTACCCATAAGGGTTGGAACGTTGGGTTGCTGTTGGGAGCAAGGGGTATGTCTACCAGGGAACTGTACAGCTACAGTAGCTGCAGAGTACAGAATCCCGTATCGCCTACGGACGAGAACCAACCCCCGCTTCACTGCACTTCACGCACACGGCTTATTCTTCTTCTACCTACCTTCGCAGTTCGCCTACGGACGAGAACCAGCCCCCGCTTCACGCACACGGCTCATTCTACTGCTCCCTACCTACTTTCGCAGTTCGCCTTAGCCTCTCGACTTTTTTGCTCTTTAATTGATGATAGCGACAAAAAGGGGTTATCTATTCATATCTTGAATTTCCCCAGATACTAGAAATGACACGACCGGATCAATGACACGGAAAATCCTGCTCTCGGACAGCCCATTTTTGCGCGCGCAAGCATATATTTACGCGCGCAGAATTTAAGAGTAGAGAAATTCCTCTACGTGAAATAAGACTGAGATAATTAAATTGAAAGATTCTATCTCGGAGAGAATGCTGATGCACCATACATTTTATATGTCAATTTCCAAGCTTTGAAACTTTTCCACCGAGATAGAATCTTGTCATTCGGTCTCCCGAGATAGAACCTTTCAATACGCATGTACCGAGATAGAACATTGTTTCTTGGA
>JAUMHM010000005.1:20565491-20582716 GCA_032362435.1 Melikaiella ostensackeni | reverse complement strand
AGTGGAGAATATTATATATAATTTTAATTTGTCACATGAAGATCATACATAATTTTTTCCACTATATTTAATTTTTCTGCCTGGAAAACCCCTGGTTTTTATTTTTCAAATATAAAAAAATATATACTAAAAGTGTCATCAAGCTACCATTTCACAAAAAATTCTCTAAAATCACTTTATTTTTAGCCATTTACTTGAGTCTCCCTCCTTAATCAACACCAACTATTTTTACTGGATCTTATTGATAAGAAGTTATCCGTTAATTTATTAGAATCTTAAACATTATCTTTTTGGCTAATCCAAAAAGGTCTTGAATTGAACACAGGAGTTATTATTATTAATAATAATATTAGACTATAATGTATTTCATAATAATAAGAATAATAACAACTTATAATAATTTAGTGAGTTCTTCCAAAATACGGCAATATTATACTTACACCGAACAAGTAAACTGCTGCTGTTTATCACTATACACTACTTCAATATGTCTTTGCAAACTGAATCTTCGTGTGAATTTTTGTTCACAAAATGAACAACTAAACTCACTTTTTCCCTTCACCTTTTTTTTTACTTAAAGCATTCATATTTGATGATGATAATAATTTTGTAGAAAGATAAATTCAAACATCTTGAACTCAGATTGAATCGATGCATCAACCTTCGAGTCACACTGACCCACACTGACCACTGGGTAACTGCGGCTTCATCAAGTATATCTATGACTGAATGACTGGGTACCTGGCATGTTTTACCGTTCCAAATTCAAAAGTCGTATTTGCATTTTGGATGAGTCATCTCTCACTTTACCAAACTTTAGAAATTAAATCATAAACGCCTTCCTTGCCATTTAAAATGAACATTTTACATTATGATGTATGAAATATACATGTTCATAAACACAAACGACAAGGAAGATGTGTATGATTTTTTTTTAAAGTGTATCTAGAAATTGTATTCCACCCATCTGTGACAAACATGCAAAACATATGCGCAAAATACGAAAAAAGTGAAGTTATTTGACTCCAGTCAATTTTTTTAATTTCTCTGAAAAATGGAAATTTTCCGTACGATCAGCCCAGATCGTCGAATCGGCTATTAACCCTGAAATTTCGTGATTAATAGACAATTCATCGAAAATAATAAAAATGTAAAATTTTTTACTTCTTTCTACAGTAAATGGGACGGCAATGTTGCAC
Organism: Melikaiella ostensackeni; assembly: GCA_032362435.1. NCBI lineage: Eukaryota > Metazoa > Arthropoda > Insecta > Hymenoptera > Cynipidae > Melikaiella > Melikaiella ostensackeni. The sequence continues at coordinate 20,581,517 of JAUMHM010000005.1, read as the reverse complement.
TTGATTGTATTTCAAGTCTTTCTAGCGTGGCAATATTAATATTTAAATTACGTGCTATATAATCTGAATCTCCAAAAAAATAAAGGAAATACATTAATTTATACAAATAACATATTTCTATAAATAGAAAAAAGACGTAAATGTGTAGTTTGCAGAAAATTGCTTTTTTAATTATGTCATTCAGTCTTATTTCACGTAGAGCAATTTCTTTACTTTTAAATTCTGCGCGCGTAAATACATGCTTGTGTGCGCAAAGAAAATTAAGTTTTTTTGGTCGGTAGGATGTTTTGAAATACGTTTAAAACTTTTTTACCACATTGTTCAGTTGGGAGAAGACATTAAGAATATTTCATAATTCTTTTTAGTTTGTGTTTTTCGGATTCGATGAATTTCGACTTTAGTCGAAATATTGGCAATTAGTCCATACATTTTTGGAGACAATTCCATTCGTAATTCTTTTTTCCATGAGTAGATCAAGTAGTTTTTCATAAAAGTTTGGTCAACAAATGTTTATTGAGAGGATAGCAGTCAATTTTTAACTCGTATTTAAAGTGAAAGTAGCACAGGTGTAAATTGCTTTCTCCACATTCGAACCAGTGAAAATTTACTCTAAATTAATGACTTTCTATAATCTATACTCGCTACATCAACCAATGATCATTGGCTTTTAGTATGAAAAGTTACGGATTCAAATCGACACAATTATGTTGACAATTCTCAAGGAAATTACACTTATTGGAGTTAAGAGTAAGTAAGTAAGAGTCCAATTGACAAGGTTCTATCTCGAAGCGTTCAAATTGAAAGATTCTATCTCGGAGAGAATGCTGATGCAATTTACACTTTATATGTCAATTTCCAAGCTTGCAGACTTTTCCACCGACATAGAATCTTGTCATTCGGTCTCCCGAGATAGAACCTTTCAATACGCATGTACCGAGATAGAACATTGTTTCTTGGACAAATCGACATTAACCTTACCACAATCATAATTTTTTGTTAGCAAGTTATTTAATATATTATGCAAAAAATGCGATACTAATTACTCTCTAGATGGCCCAATGATCTCCATAATAAGTCATGTTTTAAAGTAACGATTCTCAAAACAATAGTCCCGGGTCATTTTGACCCAGGGTGTAGTCGGAAGTTTGAATCAGGATTTTCACTGATTAAGAGTGAAATATCACTGATTAGCAATGACATTTTCGATGAAGTTAATCAGTCATACTTAAAATTAACTGATCGTCTTCAATAACAATGGCACTGCCAATCAGTGATATTGTACTGTTAATCAGTAAAAATTCTTACTAATTTTATTTAATAATCGATTTCAAGTAATTTCATGATTTCATCAGTAAATATCACTGATTTCAGAGAGAACTTTTTCACAATCAGATTACATAGAAATTGTTAGAACTGACTGAATTGAATTGATTGAATTGGCTTAGAATCGAAAAAGCTTCAATTTTGCGATTAAGATCAAAAAAATTCTGCAATAATGAATGCTTTCAAACAAAAACATTTCTTATTTTGATTTTGCAAAATTTTAATGCTTTCAATTCGTAATTATATCATGTTTAAAGTTTGGGAATTTTTAATAATTCAATTTTTGACACTTGTACTCAAAAGTTACTTCTAAAAATATTAAAATTTTGACCATTTCTAATTTACAAATGTGTAACTTGAAATTGCTCTAGTTCAAACATTTGCATTTGGAAAGTTCAAAATTTTAATGGTTTCTAAAGTTGTTCACTTAAAATTTGCCTAATTTTAGATAGTTTAGATTTTAGATTATTGTATTTCGAGAAGCCTTCAAAATTAAATACTTCTTTTTTTTGTATTAAAAATATGCAATTTTAAATGATTTCATAATTAATTAAATAATTTTTAAAGCTCAAAGTTTGAAAATGATAAATTTCCGTGAATTCCATGTTACAATGGTTGAATTACGATTCTTTTTATTTGAGAATCGAATCATTTTTTATGTAAAAATATGTCTATATTGGAATCATTGTGTTAAAAATAGTTATAATAAGTTAAGGCCTAAAAATACTTTAAAAAAGCCTTAAAACCAAAAATTAAATAAAAATACTGAAACCCTTCAATATATTTTAAAAATTGTGGAAAAAGTAGGAAAGAATTAGTTTTATGAAAATTGCTTCTTTCTAGTTCATAGCAGTCTCAAGAATCTGTACAAGAATTGAAGTGTATGAAATTTCCTGTAAAACTAAAAAAATCGAATTTTTTATCTCTAAAATTTTCGGAGTTATGTCCCTCAGGAGTCAATTTTGAGCAATTAATTGAAACAAACAAAAAAAATCTAGTTTTTGTGAAACAACTCATTTCCTATGAATTTCTGGTAGAAGTTGCCAATAAATTAATTAAAGAAGGCTCAATTTTGAGTAGATATAAAAAAAACATTGCTCTAGCTTTATAGCACCAAAATTATGGCCTTCTAAATATGACCCTTTTTTATGAAATTTTGTTTAACATCAATTTTTTAAATAAAATTCCTCATTTTTCAAGATAACTTATTTCCTGAGAATTTCAGGTAAATGTTGCCACCAAATGAATAGAAGAAGACTCAGTTTTAAGCAAATATAAAAAAACAATGCTCAAAAACATTAATAAAAGTTTTCAGTTCATAATTAAGTTAATTAAGTCTTTATTTGTTTTAAGCACAAGATACAAAATATGATAAGAACATTTTTTCATGTCTCATCCTCCAGCAACGAAAAATTAAAAAAAAACACTTTTTTTTATATCTACTCAAAATTGAGTTTTCTTTAATCACTTTACTGGCAATTTTTACCAGAGATGCATAGGAAATTAGTTATTTCACAAAAACTTTATTTATTTTGTCTGTTTAAATTATTTGCTCAAAATCGACTTCTGAGGACCATAACCAATTTTTTCCCACTTTTTTCACCATTTTTAAAAAATATTGAAGGATCTCATTTCTCATAAGATATTCAGCTTCTACAGTGCTTTTTGGATGATAAACTGAATGGTTTAAGCCAAAAAAATTCACTTTTAACATTTTACTACTTTTGAATCGCTTGATGATGATGAATTGCACAACTTAATTTAATGCTTAATTTATTGTTTCCCATCTTCATACATGAATGTAGTTTCATTTCATAAATGATTTCTTTATATAAATTCGAGTATAAATTAAGTTACGACGAGTAACAAAAGCAAACTTTTTTGAGTCCCACCAATAAAGAAAATAAAAAGACTTTTATAAAACACATTAAAATTTGAGTCGCAAATTCATAAAAAGATGCCCTGATTCTCCATTCGTCCTCTGAATGATTTAGCCATAATTCATAACATGGGAATAAGCGTAATAAAGTCTTGATTGCGTTTTAATTCTGACTCGCACGGTACCCATAATCAACACCGTGAGTCAGGCATTCGTTGCATTATCTCTTGAGGCTTGTAATAGCATTACCTACCGATGTAAATGTAAAGCGAAACCGCATATGAAATGGCCGTGTAACGTCATGTGCATTTAAAAATCCAGCCCTCTCATTGGATTAGCAGCGAGGATCCCTAGTAACGTCCCCTATTTTTCCTCTCTTTTTGACTTCCGCTATTCCCAAAGCACGGGTGCAATTAAATCGTGAAACAAGGGTCGAGGGTGTTCATCCAAGCTTGAAAGATACTAGGGTTCGCATCTGTCGGTATTGTCATTCTTATGCTTTGGCAGTCGCTCAACTAATTCTGTGAAATTGACTCTCACTATTTTCATCTGACAAAAACGAAACTGAGTTGGGGTTTCATAATTAAATAGTTTGTTTATGTAATTTAATCAATTTGATTACGTTTGGCTCGTAGAGAAAAAACTAGGTCATCATACAAGAATCCCATTATATATTGGATCTATTTTATTAAACAAAGACGAATGAATAACTAATTTGATTAAATATGTTAGTGAAAATTGTCGCAAACTTGATTTTCATGACAAAAAGCATTGAAAAAATTCATGAAATCATATTTTTTATATTTATTTCCGTAAATAATGAGAATTTCGAAAAATAGTTCAGATAAAAGTTGTAGATTTCATAAAAATGCACATTTTATGTTATATCAATGTTTACTGTAAAGATGATAGTTTTCCAGAAAAAGATAGACAAAGTTTAGGATTTGTGACAAGGTGGGGTACGATAGGGGCTGTGTCTTTCTTCAGCGTTCGCGCTTTCGAGTTTCCATCTTCAACTTCCAATATCTCGAAAACTATCATTCATAGGCTAAAAATGGATACAACCAAAAATGTGTAGTTTTATGAGATCTACAACTTTTATGCTAAATTTTTTACGAAATTTGTTTTATTTACTGAGATAAATGCGATAACCCACGTTTTTCATCACTTTTTTATGGTTTTCGTCATGAAGATTGAATTTGCGCCGATTTTTACTATCACATTCGTAATCAATGCATCAAAATACATGAGTATGGATAATTAAAAAAAAGGAGGTCCGACGTTTTCGGAACTTTACCGCTAATTTTATGTTGTAATTTTCGAAAAATTATTGTTAGAATTATTCATATTAAGAGTAAAAAAATCTTAAGGGGTTAAAAATTCCATTTGGGTAAATGGCGTGAGACTCGACCTAGGGTTTCAAGGTTAGTCGTGGTCTTTGATCAGTTTGCGTTTCCCGGTTAGGATACTGTAATTACGAGAGCAGTCCAACCTGTTTTTATCTCAAGCTCGCTCCTCTGTAATCAGGTTATAACTTCGACCTGTTTTATATGCGTGAAGCTGATCTAAAATTAGAGGTTAAAATTAACAGGAGAGCTTATACTTCGATGTTATTTATTTTAATTGAGGTGACACGCTTACAAAATGGGTGCAATGTATAAACTAATACTATGAAAAATAGTATAGAAGGTAAATTACTATTTTCTCAATTGCTATCATTAAATCCAACGAGAATAAAAAAGAACTTCAAATAGAGAAAATAGATTTTCTAGCACCTGACATCTGATACATTTCGAGAATAGAACTTAATTAAGTAAACAAAATTTATTCGTGAATAATTTTATGTTTATTCTGCAGAATTGAGAAATTGGCTAATCGCCCTTACCAGTTATGGTCAAATCCTGCACCGTTATTTTTCCAACTTTTTCAAAGAATCCTATTAGTACGAGAAAATATTATATCGTAGCAAGTCTAACAAGATATTTATCTCTTTGCCCAGAAAGATAATACATCAAAAATAGAATAGCGTCGAAAACATCGAAAAGATATGAAAAGAAAGATAAAATATTGAGTAAGAGGGAGGCCCAGAGGGAATGCGTGCCCAAAAATCGACCCCATTCAAGATAACGGGTGGTTCGTTACACCACCGGAGGGTTGGCAGACTGAGTGGCTTCCAGATACAAGGAGTGGAAGTAGGTGTTTGGCGAGATGGGGTGGAAAAGGGGAGGGAAAGTCTGCGGTGGCAGATAAGGGTAGTCAGAGTGGTAGATGGGGGTGGTATAGCTGGAGGGAGGAAAGAGAAAGGGGAGCAAAAGAGAATGAGAAAACAAAGAAAGAGAACTAAAGGAGAAAGATAAAGAGGGTGAAGTAAAGGAGAGAGGAAGAGGGATGGAGATAGAGGAGCAACCTATATCTTCGCAGCAGCCACAACTGCAATTCGACCCTATATTTAATTTTGTGGTAGAAAGGGGCGGACTCTCCGGGACCAGAGAAAGAGGAGGAATTGTCGTTTAATCTAGCCGCGATCCTATCTCAGCGGAATTTATCATTCGATAAATTGTACCAGTATATCAGGCACTTCCTCCCGAACCGTCAATACTCGAGAGATGCTTCCGAATACCTACCAACTCTCCGCTCTGGAGCAGTCGGAACACAACCATTCCGGAATCCGGCAGTGACTAATTAAGGGGGAGATACAATTCGATTACGTTTTAATGCCTTCGCGTGACATCGATAACGGCCTTGCTTTCCTGCTATAGTAAGCAAAGATGATTCTATTACTGCTTATTAGAGAAACCCAAGAAAAACGATAGGACATCTATCAAAAATCATGGATTCATTTCTTGATTCTTGTAGTGTGGGAATAAAAAATAGTCTGGTGCTGTTGATCTAGTCAATGGTCTCAATAATTCTTCCTTTAGTCAAGTAGTAAATTAACCAAAACAACTTGTCTTCTTTGAATCTTCATCTTCCGTAGGATCTTTCATCATTAGTTTATAATGAAGTGATTATAATGTTCAAGATGGTTTCAAAATCCAGGGATCAATGTCCTGAATACTTCTTTTAGACCTCTACTTAATTAACCAAATCAGGTTTGTCTTGACGAATCTTTTTCTTGTAGGTTGCTTTTTAATTCAGAAGATTCAAAAACGTTTACATCATCCATCAAGAATTAAAAAAGACGACTTTCAAAAAAGGAGTTTTTTAAACTTAATTCTGGATTGACCTTTCATTAAAATACCAGTTGATAATAGCGGTGCCGCAATTTAGGTGAAATAATGAAACCCGTTGGAATAAGGACATGGTTCGTTTGTCCGGAGGTGCAACAACAGTTGGACCCTTTGCTAGAATCAAAAGCTAACGGGGTTGCTGAGCTCTGAAGGACAACCAAGTTCTGGTCCGAGTAGGTGGGTAATTGCTGGTTTATGAATCGTATCCCCCCTTGACTCACCCCTGTGCTACCCGCGGCTATTTCCGTGCAATTCTCACACCCCTTTTGCTCTTAACTTAATTTTGTTTCCCTCACTCCATTAAAAGCCACGCCACTCGGCTCGTTTCACTTCCCACACTGCGGTTGCGGCCTTGAGGTCGCATCCACCTATAGTTTTCTCCTTTATAAGTACTGGACGATCGTGTTCCACTACTTCCTTTTAACCTTCCTACACTACCTTCTTCCGCCACGAATATGTTCTCCAACAACTCTCACGTTTCCAAATGTACGGAGAAAAGTGGAAGTGGAAAATTGGGTCTTTAGTGCTGGTAGTCAAGGTTTTCATAAATTGCTTTATTAGGAACTATGGATAAGAAAATTGATTAACTCAACAGTTTTAATCCTTGAAATATATAGACTAGTACAACTGTGTACCAGCCGATACGTTCCGTTTGATACAAATAGTGTATTACTTAGTGAGAAAACAGAACAACTCTTAAGCAAAATAAATGTATGAGGTGTAAACATCGTATCTATAAAATCTCTTTAAAAATTTCGAACTATATAGTCTCATACAATTAACAGATTTTTGAAGAAATGTAGTTACGTGTCAGATGATGGTGGTCTTTCTTGTCCCAACTGATACACCCACTTAAGTGACTGTTACAAGAAAAATGTAATCAACTATACAACAATACTCGTCATGAATCAAATTGCTCTTGCTGCAAGTGATGCACACTCTAAAAGATTTTAGAAATGGTTTTAGATTGCGAGATATTCTTGTTACAAGTGCATAAATGTCCCATCCGATACACAAAGAATGGCTCTGCTTAAATTAAGATGTCGTCTTTCCGTCAACTGAGACATGGTATATAGCTTTCAATTATTGATGCTAAAAAACTTAGTAATTTATGCTTTCTATACTTTTTTTTTTTGAGAGAGAGAGAGAGAAACAAATTTTCGACGTGAGACTTTAGTTCCATTTTTGCAGTGGTTTTCGTATTTAAATTGTAGGTGATAACATATGAATTGTATACACTTACTTTAAGGTATTAAAAGTTAAGGCTTTATGCAGGAGAGATCAAATTCTTTAATGATTAGTATGTAGTTTCGCATTCCTTCCCGTTTCTTCTGCATCTATTTCTAAAATTTTGTAATCATTATACGATTCTGGCACTAAATATCCAACTCTTCAATCTCATTTTCCTTCGTGTGTTTCTCTTGTGTGAGCAGACATCAGAAACTCAAATCTGAAGGCTGGTTCAATTAGAAACTTCGTTTTTCAAAGCTAAAGACGAATCCGATTAATTATTCGATTAATTTTCCACCAAAATCGAGTGACGAATGCCTCTATGCACGCTCATTGTATGAGTTACGATATAATGAGTCTAATGAGAGAGTTTCAAGCATATGCAAAAATTTCAAATATTCAGTTTCTTCTCAATGTATACGAAAGAACCCGAGGTCCGGCATTCCTGCATGAACTTTCTGGTACGTACCTACATAGGTAATATGTTCGCATGAAAAGAAAGTTCAACTCCTTCACATAACAATATAACATCGTACGTTCCAATATTTTCAGTCTGAATTATAAATTTGATAACAAAAATGATCGCTTTCAATAATGGAAAAAATATTACACAACAATTCTAGATCAGCAAACACTAATGCCTTCATAATGTTTTCCAGAAGTTTTCTAATGGATTCTGTAATTTTTCAGTAAGAAAAAGTTAAGAGAGTTCTGTCGTGCAAAACAAGAAAGCGCGAACTACATTTGGGATTTTTCATCACATTTGCAATTGTTTTCTATTAAAATATATTGGAAACAAATTCAAATCGGGCGCCAAATCCAAAATGTAGTTACCGCTTTCTTGTTTTGCAGGGCAGTTCTATAACAGTTGTTACACTTAGGTGAAAAAACTGTTCTCGAATAACAGTGTTACCTACATATCATTATTGCAAATAAGATACGTTATACTTTATTCCAAATCTTTTAGTAGAAACTGTTTTGTAATAGTTTATATATATAACTGTTACAAAACTACAGTGTCATAGATGTTCCAGCAATCTTTCAAACCTTGCTACAAGTCATCCATTAAGACAAATTAAGTAAACACATTTCTGAGATTGAATAAATATCGCCCACGTTTGGGGGGGATTACGATATCCGAGTCGAGAAATCATGAATGCGGATTCCGGTTGGATTTTTCTCAGGAAAACCAGAGGAAACAACAAATCCGAAACTTTGAAATCGATGTCTTGAACAGCTTATGAGATATTTTTCTAATGAGAAGTATTGAATCTTTTTTAAATATTTACTTGTACGAGCAACATGTGGCTATCAGTAATAAGTTTTTAACTGCAAGGGACTGAGTCATTTACGAAGAAATTTTTTAATATTAGTAGAGTGAAGCTGATAAGTACACTCACCTTGTACGACGGCACCATACGAGTATAACCGTGCTATTCTGTGCATGCATTTTTTACCATGATCGAACAGCTTTTCATAACATCCCTAACGATAATACTTATTGTGCCACATGGTAATTTCAACCATTTTGAATATTGTCCCTTACTCCTACTGACAGATGCATTAACAGCGCAAGCAAGCTATTTGTGCGTTACTACATGGTAAATTCCACTTCTTTCAAGTAGGTGTGACGTCGCTTTATACCTGCTAGTACCGTAAATAGTAGACTTACGTGCTTTGCCACATAGTAAAATTAACGAGTTTTAACTAGCAACTATGATGCTTAAATACCTGTAAAGGCCACATAACGTAGCTTTTCTTACTATGCTACATGATAAATGTAACCTGTTCAAACTAATAAGTTATACCGCCTCAGTATACCTACAAGTGCCATGAAGAATAGTTTTTCACACCACATCGTATGGTAATATTAAGCATTTCAAATAAGGATTATCATACTGCTACACAGTTATGATTACTATGGGAAAATTTTTTTACCGCCATGCCACTGTATTCCACATGGTAATTTGTACTTTATTACACATTTAAAAATATTGTTTTGAAATAGTTATAGATTTCATGCTATATAGGTCTTGTTATTGCATAGGTCGTGACAATATTTACTTATATATTAATTTATATATTAACTTACTTAAAAACTATATTTACATATAAGCGTGACGCCAAAAGTCTTCGCATAAGATATTATTACTTCCGCATAATAAAAATCGTTATAGTTAAATAATAGGTTTACCTGAACATGCAAAATGAAACCTTTTTGGATTTCTTTATTAGAAAGTTTCCTGTTCTTTTCTGCAACTGGAACCGCTAGAGCAACACTTGCATTAGATTTTCGTTCTTTGTGATTTTTCCCGTATTTCATCTGCTTGCATTTGATCATCTTTGGCAACGAAAATAATAATATCGTTACGAATACAGACGATACAGCATTTTCTTGATTTAAGAAAATTTTCTTGTCACCAGCTAGGTGAGCTATATTTGTCCTGACCACAGTAAATCCCAGAGATATTTTTTATCTGAAGTTAGATAGAAACATTGCAAACAATTGACAACTACATATAAAGCTGTGAACGTGGTTGTGGATCCGCCTCCAGACAAAAATTATCCGACGACGAATAATTGTAGTTGTCAATTGTTTGCAACGTTTTTATCCAGCTTCAGATAAAAAATGTATGGGATTTACTGTGACTCTAAAGGAAAGTTGATATTCAGTTTAGATAATGAAACTAAAAAAAGTTTAATTTACAATCAGTGATTTGAAAATAATATATTCGAAATCTACGCATTTTTCTGATATTAAGGATATGTAAATTGTCTAAAAAAGGTGAAAATTTAGAAAGCCATAATACCGAGTAGATTGTTTCTTAAATTGAACTCCTTCAGACTTTTACCTTTTTTAGACAACTTACATATGCTTGAAATTGAAAAAATTTGTGCATTCTGAGTATCTTATTCTTAAATCGCTAATTGTAAAATTTTTTTTTTTAATTTAGTAATTTTGGTCAACTCTCTGAAGCTTTGCCATATTTTGTCGTTGCTACACTTATACGTAGTCACGCTTTCCTTTATACTCTTATGATTACCATAAACATACTATCAGAAAAAGTAGTTTTATCATTTTTTCCAAAACTACATTAAGAAAAAAATATTCTATTGTAGTAAGATTTGAACTTACCTTTAGCTTGAAAAAGTGCCAATGATCTTCTCTGCAACGAAATCACAACTTTTCACATTTATTCTGCATGAAATCTGCAATAAGCAAGGTGTTTAAAAAAAAATAATGAAAATTAACTTATCTAAAGCGTTCTTTTGAGCTTGGCCATTTCAGCACTTTCTACTCATAAAAATTCATCAGAAAAAAAAATTCGAAAAGATCAAAGATTGAAGAATAGATAAACAACAGAAATGAAAAATGCTCATGTTTGAATTTGTTTAAATTTATATTTCTAAACATACAAGCTAGAAAGAAATAATTTTAAATACACAAAAATTATTATTTGATAAACCTACTTTTCTGTTTTTGTTTCCTTGGACTTTTAAATTTTTTCCTAATGTATTTTTATCAATTAAAAGCTTCAGGATGTTCAAACCATTTTTAACTCTTAGCTAAAAAAGCTAACAGTGTAAAAAAAACAAAATTTAAAATATATATTTATATATTATTCACGAAAGGTAACAATATTACGAAGATAATAATTTTTTCAAATACGCAGTTTACTAATATGTAAAACCAAGCCATATAATTTATCTCTTTTTCTCGTAAAATACAACGTTTTTGGATGAAAAGTCTAGTATTATATTTTTTGTTGACAATTCATCCTTTTTTATTAAAAATTCTGTTATGTGGTTAAAAATTAATTTTTTTGTTAAAAATACATATTTTCAGGTTGAAAGTTCAACTATTATGTAGAAAGTTCTTCATTTGGCTTGAATAATCAACAATTTTGTTGACATGTTTTTCCTTTCTTGACTTTTGGTAGAAATTTTATCTATTTTGGTTCAAAATGCAACTGTTTGGTTTAAAATTAATCTGTTTTGGTTGAGGATTCATCTTTTTAGTTGAAAATTCCTATTTTTTGGTAGAATTCCACTATTTTTCATTTAAAATTAAAATCTTGTTTGGTTGAAATATCAAATATTACACTTTTCATGGAGAATTCGTATTTTTTATTGAAAATTCATTTACTTGATTAAAAATTCAACTCTTTTGTGTTTTTGGTTAGGGAATTCATCTGTTTTGGTCAAAAATACAACTGTTTGATTGAGAATTCATCTTTTTTGGTTAGAAACTTAATTATTTTGTTAAAAGTTCAATAATTTTGTTACAAGACATCCATTTTCATTGAAAATTTATCTTTTTGGGTTGAAAATTCAAATATTTTGGTAGGAAAATTCTATTATTTGGTTAAAATGGACTTTTGTTGAAAATTCCTATTTTCGTGTTAAAAATTATATTGTTTTGTAGAAAATTCGTCTTTGTCTGTTTTGGTTGAGGATTCACCTTTTTTTGAAAATTCGTCTTCTTTGGTTGAATTCAACTATTTTTTATTTAAAATTAGTATATTTTTTGGTTGAAATATCAACTGTAACATTTTTCATCGAGACTTCGTCTTTTTTTTGAAAATTCAACTACTTGGCCGAAAATTCATCTCTAGGATTGAAAATTCAATTATTTGCTCAAAATTTCATCTATTTGGTTTAAAATTCCACAGTTATGTTGAAAATTAACATTTTTTCTTGGTCGAAATATCAACTAATACATTTTTCATTCAGAATTCGTCTTTTTATGATAAAAAGTCCGAATACTTGATCAAAAATTCATCTTTTTTGGTTGAGGATTCATCTGAGTAGTTGAAAATTCGTCTTTTTTGGTTGGATTCAACTATTTTTCATTTGAAATTAAAATTTTGTTTGGCTGAAATATCAAATATTACATTTATCATTGAAATTTGTCTTTTTCATTGAAAATTCAACTTTTTCGTATTTTTGGTTTGGAAATTCATCTGATTTGGTTAAAAATACAACTTTTTGATTGAGAATTCATCTTTTCTGATTAAAAATTTAATTATTTTGTTGAAAATTCAATAATTTTGTTACAAGACATCCTTCTTCGTTGAAAATTTGTCTTTTTGGGTTGAAAATTCAACTATTTTGGTAAAAAATTCTATTATTTGGTTAAAATGGACTTTTGTTGAAAATTCCTATTTTCTTGTTGAAAATTAAACTGTTTTATAAAAAATTCGTCTTTGTTGCTCAAAGATACAAGTATTTTGTTAGAAATTAATCTGTTTTGGTTGAGGATTCAACTGCTATTTTGAAAATTCGTCTTTTTTGGTTGAATTCAATAATATTTTTTATTCAAAATTAACATATTTTCTGGTTGAAATATCAGCTATTACATTTTTTATTGGGACTTCATCATTTTCATTGAAAATTCAACTAGTTGGTTGAAAATTAATCTTTTCGATTGAAAATTCAACTATTTGCTTCAAAATTCATCTATTTGGTTTAAAATTCCACTGTTATGTTGAAATTAAAATTTTTTCTTGGTCTAAATATCAAGTATTACAATTTTCATTCAGAATTCGTCTTTTTAGGTTGAAAAGTCCAACTGCTTGATCGAAAATTCATCTTTTTTGGTTGAAAATGCAACTGTTTCGTAGACAATTCATCTTTTTCGTTACAAGTTTCAATATTTGGTTAAAAATTTAATTATTTTGTTAAAAATTCAACAATTTTGTTAAAACGTCAATCTCTTTGGTTAAAAATTCAACTATTTTGGTAGAAAATTCTACTATTTGGTTAAAAACTAACTTTTTTGTTGAAAATTCATATTTTCGTCTTAAAAATTCAACTGTTCTGTAGAAAAATTCGTCTATGTGGCTTGAAAGCGTAACTATTTGGTTGAAAATTAATCTGTTTTGGTTAAGAATTTTACTTTTTTTTCATTCACATTTTTCGTTTGAATTCAACTGATTTTTATTTAAAATTGAAACAATTTCATTTTCAAATGTCAACTGTCACATGTTTCATTCAGGATTCGTCTTTATGGTTAAAAATTCAACTACATGATTAAAAATTCAATAATTTAGGAAATATTTGAAATTGGTATCATAAAAAAGAATCTCTTTCAAAGCGTCTAGTTTCCTAACTTCCTGGATTTCTGTTTATAATTCTCAAAAAATCAATCGAAATTTTGTAAAGAAGGAGAAAATTGGGTCAAAATTCTCCATTTTATGTGTTTTAGGGGACTTTTCAAATTCATGAGGGAAAAACGGGGATTTGGTGAAAAAGAGGACGGACTGTGATCCCTGCCATATATTTTCCAAAAAAATCTATAATAAAATTTCCCACAGATATAAAAGGCAAAAAATCTATTGACACTGCCTTAGAATCCCAGACTGGAAGATTTGCATCACATGATTTGTGCCGCTTTGCATCCACGTGTTTCGTTTTCGTCATGGCCGGGATGGGGTGGAGCTTAAGGTTACCCCTCGCTATTGGGCACTCCTCCCCCTACCTCTTAAAGGTTAGGGTTGCATGGTGGCTGACTGGATCCACAATGGTCCCCAGGGTGCATGTCAATAAGCGGAGGTATGCGAGCGAGAAGCACACGGAATAATTTTTGGGTTCCCCTGCAGGGAAGTTTTTCACGGCCGAGTGAATTCTTTTTGGCGAAATTAATAGTATTTATTATATCAATGGCTCTCGGATGACAAATGGGACGACCTAAAACGAAAATATCTCGTCGGAATATGCAAGGGTGCGTACGAGATGGGCCTCGAATTTCGAGAGGCTGTGCTGAAAAACATAACCTCTTCTCAAGCCCAATTGTCGGGGCGCGTAATCGATCGTAAATAAGCGAGCAAGTACTTTTTAAATTCCATTCAACGCACGCGTGCATGATCTCGAATATCAAGTTCAGTTTTGTAAAGCTGAACTCTTTTTTCACTTCGATCAATTGTATTCGTTGCACAATTCATGTATACATATTACTATTTCACTTTTATTTACAAATACAGTAAAAAATGGATCATTTTTGTTGCAGAGCATTTTGATCTAGTGATATCATTTGACTCTCGAGATCATAATGATCTCTTCAATCGGATCATTTTGATCTGCTCTCAGAGTCAACTGTCAGCATAAGTAAAATGGCCGTCAGTTTTTGGTACGGATGTAATAACCTAAATATTTTGTTTAAATGCGTACAAGTGACAACTAAACTCAACAGAAGATATATTCTTTTATCAAATTTCGTTATTCTTTAACTTTTCATGTACACTGCATGATCAGAAATCATAAAAAGCTCGCATATGAGCTAAAGTACTCCAAGAACGTCGGCCATCTTGTCTTGACTTGATTATACATGAACCCCAATCAAATCACTATGACCTCAAAAATCGATCATTAATTCCAGTCGATCAAAATGCTCTTGATTTCGGTATCATTTTTGTTACATATCAAAATGATATTGATTCCCGTATCATTTTGAACATTAGTTTTTACTGTGAATCAGTGGCGTAACAACTGTACAGCGAAACCCTGCATTGCGGGGTGGGGGAGGGGCTCTTCCTATGAAGGGCCTCTTAGGCTGAGCAGCAAAAATTTATTTAAGGGGTCATCCACAAATTACGCAAGACAATTTGGGGTGAGAGGGAGGGTTTGGTAAAATCTTGCTGTGTTCTATGTAAAAAAAGTGTTACTAAAAAAATATAAAAATCCAAAGATATTACAACTTAGAGGAAAGTCCAGCAGAAATTTGATCTGTTATACCAAAAGTGGATTTTCTCTTGAAGAAAATACGTCATTTATTGAATTTTATCCCTGAAACTTCATGTAAAAGTATTGCATTTTTAACAAAATAGATGAATTTTCAACTAAAAAGACAAATTTTCAAAAGAGAAGATTAATTTTCTAAAAAAAAGACGAATTTTCAATCAAGTAGTTAAATCCTCAACCAAAGAAGAATTATACGAATTTTCTACAGAACAATTGCATTTCCAACCCGAAAATATGAAAGTTCAACCAAAAAGATTGATTTTCTACCAAAAAAAATGAATTATCAACAAAATACATAAATTTTCAATCAAAAAGACTATATTTTCGACTCAAAAATGGAATAGCTAAATTTTCAATTAATAATAATTGATTTTCAACCGAAAAAACGAATTTTCTATAAAATAGTTTAATTTTTAACGTAAAACATGAATTTTCAAATCAATAAAACGAATTTCAAACAAAAAAGTTGAATTTTTAACGAAGAGAGTTGTTTCAGTCAAAAAAAAAAAAAAAAAAAAATTCATGAAAAATGTTGAAAATAGTTGAATTTTCAACCAAGAAGATTATATTTCTACCAAAAAGAAGAATTTTCAACAAAATACATGAATTTTCAATTAAATAGTT